>OZ038464.1:430000-867500 GCA_964036295.1 Plumapathes pennacea
CAACGACCAAACTGTATCTAAGGCAGGACGACAACACCACCTTGTCTGGTCTAGTAAGTGTTATTAATCCAGGGGGGTGGTAGAGAGGCAGTTGTACAGAGACAACAGTCAACTAGGTAAACAAACGAGCCCCCCTGTCTTGTCTAGTAAGGCTTATGAAGAGTCTTGTTAAACAAGGGGAGGTGGGGGGCACCACAAACGATCTGTTCTGCACGCGCAAGTCAAGCTTGGCTGAGGACCCTAATAAAGCAAGCGCGAGATGTGATGTCACTTCGTAAGCCTGCCTATCTTTTTTGCAGACCTCTACATCTTTTTCAAGTGAAATACAAGAGTTCGCGCCTAATATGGCCAAGCAAGAATCCACGTTTGCTTTTGACTCCGTGTGGGCAGTCGCCTTGACGCTTGACAAAACCCTGACGTCACAGCAGACGTATGAGCAACTGATAAAGCTGACATCTCAAGTTAAACGTGCTTTGAAGAAAAACATGATGGCCACAAACTTTGAAGGAGTCACGGTTAGACGTTAACTTTTCTTTCTTAATGTCTGTCATCTGGCTTTCCCGATCTATCTCTCCTTGTTTCTGTCGCTATTTTCTCCCTTCCAGTCGCCACATTCAACATATGTTGATCTTTGCTTTGCTTTCTTTGCAAACTTTCCGCATTTCTTTTTGGATCTCTTTCTTACTTCGACTAGTTTTTCTTGGAAATCAAAAGCTTAGATGTGCTTTGTTCCGGTTCTCCTATTTTGTATTTTTTTCCTATAATTCAATGGTTAAGGTTTGTTTTTTCTTTTTCTTCTATCATTTTTCTTGGAAATGAAGAGCTTGGTTATGCTTTAATTCGGTTCCCATATTTTGTGGGTTTTTATCCTAGAATTCAATGGTTAAGGCTTGGTTTTTCTTTTTCTTCTATCATTTTTCTTGGAAATGAAGAGCTTGGTTATGCATTAATTCGGTTCTCGTATTTTGTTTTTTTTTTGTTTTTTCGTTTTTTTCCTAGAATTCAATGTTTAAGGTTTGCTGATCTTTTTTCTGTCTGATTTGAATTTTCTTGGAATCCAAGGGCTCAGTGCGCTTCGACAAAAAGCGAGAGCGCCAGGGGATCGTTCTGTTTAAACAATTCCGCCAAGGTGAGCAGAAGCCATACTTGCACTGCTAGTAAAAATTATGCTAAATGGTTTGAGCCCAGGAGTTTGAACTGTACGTTGCTTGTGGTCGTCTGGGTGAGAGTAGAGTATTCAGGAAGACTGTTGCTGATGACTGACGGCCTTTTCACTGTCTGAGCGGAAGTCATGTTCAAAGTCAAGCGAAGAGGTTCCGTCAAATGATGGTATTTATGATGTCGTTGATTTAATTGGCATATTTTGTCGAGCCTTTTGCTCGACAGAACTCGGCTGTGTTTTGTTATTGGTCAGTTGTCTACCAATCACTGACCAAACCTCTTTATTTGACTCTGACGATGACTTCCGCTCGGGAAGTCAAAACGTCAGTCACCAACAACAGTCTTCCTGGAGACTACTCTCACTCGGATGATCACAACACACCAGGCAACACACTTACTGTCCAACATATATATTCTCCTTTAGTCTCTTTCCAGATGATCAAACACCTAATTCTCACTGCATGACTCATATATTTTCTTGTCGAATTTGTGTTATGAGTTTTGGAGACTGAGTTTGGCTGACGTTTTACGCAGAAAAGATTTGTTAACTTTTATGGTGTCTCCTTTATTCCAGGCAAGGAATACAACATCGGACAACATTTCACTTTTAGCGATCGGCTGGACATTTTCGAGTCTCAGAAGGAACTGATATGGCAAGGTAAACGCACGTTTATGTCTGTTTGTCTCTTTGTACCGATCTTTATATCATCATCATTATCATCATCATCATCATCTTCATCACCACCATCATCATCATTTATGTTTATGTCTGTTTTTCTGTTTGTACCGATCTTTATATTTGCACTGGTGTGTTTGTGCATATGCCAGTTTAAACCCTTCACTGTCCAGAAATTTATCATACAGTAGGGAAAACTTGGCTTTTGACAGCTTGCTCAGATGAAAGCTGATAAAACTAAAAATTCTCACAGCATCACGCAAACATCATCATCATTATCATCATTATCATCATCATCATCATCATCATCATCATCAATATCATCACCATCATCACCATCATCATCATTATCATCATCATCATCATCATCATCATCATCATCATCATCATCATCATGATCATGATCATGATCATGATCATGATCATGATCATCATCACCATCATCACCATCATCATCATCATCATCACCACCATCATCATCATCATCATCATCATCATCATCATCATCATCATCATCATCATCACCATCACCATCATCTCCATCATCATTATCATCACCATCATCATCATCATCATCATCATCATCATCATCACCATCATCACCATCATCATCATCATCATCATCATCATCATCATATTTTGAGATTGGGAGTGAAAGGGTTATATGTAAAGTGAAAGTGTGTATTCACTTTGTGTTCACGCTGCCATATCACATATTTTAACTGGATAATATCCTCATAAAATGTCGCGCTATTTTGCACAGATGGTAAACCTCCTCAAGACCACACCAAAAAGTCACATGACCTGCTGATGGTGCCTTTGTCTCTGATCGCGGTCACGTGGTTGCTTGCTTCCATTGGAATAATCTGCTCACTGGCTTTCCTTTACTTTAACATCGCCAACGGGAAAAACCGGTTTGTAACCAGAATAACCTGTCAGACGTCTATGCACACTATGTCAGCACTGCTATATCAAAATGTGGTCGTTAAGAGATTTCATTTGCGTGGTCACACCTTTAGGTTTCATCCCGCATTAGAGACACTTAGAGCGTTTTCTAGAAAGATGTTTTGATGGCCATGGCATCGTCTAATGTGTTCACGGTTCGTTGTCTATTCGTGCATCTCATTAGTGGGATACAAGCGTTACCACGGCAACAAATAAACAATTTCTGGATTTCATTTGTCAAACGGTGCAAGAGCATTTTTGTAGGCAACTCTTCCTCTAACGTTGCTGTCTTTTCCTCGCAGCATTATCAAAATGTCCTCCCCCAAGCTCAACAACTTGATCATTTTTGGCTGCATTTTGTGTTACGCCTCCATTTTCCTCTTTGGTCTGGATGCGAGGTTTCTCTCCCTGGAGAAGTATGGCCTCAATTGTAACGTAAGCGCACGTGATCGTATCTTTACTTGTTATTATTATTAATCATTAGTAGTAGTATTAGTAGCATTATTACTATTATCATTATTCAGTAGTGCTACACGGATCTTTGAAAGAGCATTTACATAATAAGAATACTGTGTTTAAAGAAAAATGTCGGTATGTGTGTGTACTTTTGTGTGGAGCTGTTATAGCGACCGCTGAAAACTGAACATTTTTGAAACACCGAATTCTGTGTATCGGCGCGTACTAAGCGTTTTGTTGTTGTTGTTGTTCGTCTTCTTCAGATAAGGACCGCTGTTCTTTCGTTTGGTTTTTCTCTCGCATTCGGCGCGATGTTCAGCAAGACGTGGCGCGTGCACAAGATATTCACAGCAGCCAAGACACTCAGGAAAATGGTCAGTTATCCCAACTTCAGTCTCGTAAATTTTATTCGTCTCTCGTAGCGAGCTGCCGTTCTTTGAAGCACTAAAAATGCCACTTAGTAGGGAGCTACCGCCTTATCATGAACAAAACGAATCTTTTTGGGCTAAGCGGTGTATTTTATATCAAGCGAAGGAGATCACCCGACACGCCCAACAAAGATTCAAACATTTCGAAGCGAGATGGTGTCATGATTATTACCACGTGATAGTGCTCTGGGATTACAGCGCGTGCACTAATGAACAATCGAAGCAGCGAAACGATCTAGTACTCGCTGGGACCCGGTTGAGCCGACCTGTCTTGTGCCTGATACGTTTTTGCTGCTTTTTCTTTCACAGGCGATAAAAGATGTTCACCTTCTTGGAATCGTTGCAGTGCTGTTAGCGTTGGATGTGGTATTTCTTTCAGTCTGGTTCATTGTTGATCGTTTGGCAGCGAAAGAACTTTCGTTTGAGGATAAAGTAAGTTGACCGACACGGTAGCCTCCCCTCCCCTCGCAGTCATTCCTTTGTCGTTCCTCCTCTCTAGATTAATGATAACGACTTTCACGCAGACAGCACGGATCGCGGGCGGCGTAGAGTTCTACAAATCTATCGATCAACGGCCGTATACATAGTACAGCCGTTATAATTGACAGATTACAACGCCACACCATATCAAACTGCATACTATTTCTCACAATAATGCACAGTTTACATTACTTCACGTTAGATTACATTTACACAACAAGGATACAATAGTCAGTACGCTACTTATACTCCACGGATACAATACACTACACGCACTATACAACATTATGACCCATCAAATATTTCCTCCCGCGCGTGATTGGTGGAATTGCGACACGTGATCGAATAACGTCCGCTCGTGAGCGGACGTTATCAGCGAATAATCCCCGCCTGGCGAACTAACGCTGTTTATTGACAATATCCGAATACAGTTCTATTCATTTAGTCGCAAAAATCATTACAAGATGACTACTGAGAAGGACATCAATTTATTTCTCAAAAAAGCAGTTCCAGAAAGCACTAAAAGCTTCACAGTTTTCGCGCCATTATTTGCGCTGCGAGAGGAAATATTTGAAGGATAATAAAGACAATAAACTACTTTTGGCTTCGGAAATAAGCACGGATAATTGTCCTTGGACATTATCTCTTCCTCGAAGCTCACAGTTGCCCTCGAGCTTCGCTCTCGGGCAACTGTTCGCTTCTCGGAACAGATAATATCCTCGGACAATTATCCGTGCATATTTCCTCGCCAAAAATAGTTTATTGTTTATTTATACCACACTCCACTGTACTACACCACTGTATACTACACTACGTGACTCTGAACATACTGTGTTGTGTTAGATTACACTACACTATACCACACATTTAACTGTTACACGTTGTACTGTATTTCATTGCCATGCCATACACAGCACATCAAAAATAAGTGCGGCACAGAAACAATAATGGACTACATAACCGTAGTCTCAGGGCGCTCTACAGCAAATGTGTAGATGAGATCGGACGTCAGCTTGTACATCAGAATGAGTCCTTCACTTGTACAACAGAAAAAATCCTTCATTACCAGTAGTATCGGCTGTAAAACAATTGTGTTAACCTACTCTCTTCCCCAGGCCTATAGAGAGCAGGAAATGATCATAGTTCCTGCTGTGTACCAGTGCACATGCGCATACAAAACGTATTTCACGGTGACGCTGTACGCTTACAAGGGCCTCCTCATCCTGTTTGGCCTGTTCTTGGCTTGGGAAACACGCAACGTCACCATTGCCGCGCTTAACGATTCCAGGTACGACTTCATCCAGGGCTGCAGTTAATATTAAACAGCTAAGTTACTCAAGGCGTCAACCGGTATAGACCTGTATAAACCGGTATAAACCTGTATGGACATAAACCTATATTAGAGCGGTTATTGATAGACTTTCGAAAATCAAGATTAAGGTCATTACAGTGTCCATTGCATATGCTGTTAGAGAACTTCCAGCCAAATTAGAAGTCAAAGTAATTTGCAACTGGTTTTACTTTGGAGGAGAAACCAATTCGCAGTGCGAGAAGTAAAGGCCACTGCTGCCAGCTCAGTTGCTTGAGTGAGAAGACCACAATCGGGTTTTATTCCTGATTGGCCAAGAATTCCGCCAAATTTATTTGGACCAATCAAAAAGCGAGCAAGCACCACTCCAAATTAACTACGTGGCTACTCAGCTGGACAGCGATTCAAACACCAATCAATCAATCAAACTTTATTTACAGAGGTAACACTAAATAGTGCAGAACACTAATAACCCCGTGATCCACACCGTTCTTTTATCCGTCTTTTGTAGGTACATCGGCATGTGTGTGTATAACGTGGTTATCCTCGCAACTATCGGCGCCATTGTTTCCATCGCTTTGGAAAACAGCATGCAGCAGGGGACCCCGTACGCGATCACCTCATTGTGTCTCCTCACCTGCACCACCGTCACAGTGCTCCTCGTTTTCGTACCCAAGGTGAGAGGGCCCGAAAGGAATTTCAGGTAAAAACGGAAGTGCATGACTGAAATGATAGGAATAGCTTATTGGACTGCTAATAAAGAATTATTTAACGTTTGAGGGGAGCGTTACACATCTTGTTAGTGTTGTTATCATGGTTACTCGTTGTTATCGCACAGACCACTAATGGCAGCCCTCTTATTACAGGCAAAGACATTGATTCCCAAGCTAAAATGCAGATTCTCTCAATCTTTTGCAAAGAAAATGTATGAGGGATGTAGTGAGAATTGATGATTTAATCAGTCTTTATCTGAGCAAGTTGTCAAAAGCCAAGTTCTCCATACTGTATGAAGGAGAAAGTTGATCACTATTGGAAGTAAAATGATTAAACAGTTCAAATATGGGACTTTGAAACTCAAGCTGTAAACTGTCTTATTTGGAACTGATGCTAAAAGGAGGATGGTTTGGGTCTGCCTGCAACTTTAACTCGTATACAACAGCTACATATATCGCATGAGGTTAAATGTGTCGAATTTGTTGTATTGTCACGGTAGATCTACCAGTTCCACACGAAAGACGAAGAAAGAGTGACCAACACCACCATGCACGGAGCTGCGCCCACGGCTCTTGCGCACAGCAGCCGCAATCATTTCACGTGCGACAGCCCAGTATTCAGTACCAGCTCCAATAAGGCTACACAGACCGAGGGGTCTGGATACCAAGGTGAAACTTCTCCCACGCGATATCCCGCGATATAACTGCACGTGGTTTCTTTGTTCCGTTTTCAGTTACACAATTATCTTGAGTGTTTTTCTGTATGATGCTTGAAGTATTACAACAATTTCTACAGAGTATTTCGTGAAATATTCCATTATTGTCCGACGTGTCTTATCGCGCGCCGCTTAAACGCAGCATGTCAACATAAACATTACAGTTTCTTGTTTCATTTTTTGGAATGAATGAGGTCTGTTTTTAGGCAAACTATGAACGGTTATCGCGGGATTTCTTACATACTTTATTATAACACCGTCAGCTGTTCTTCTAACCATTCAGCTTCCTTCAGTCCGTTGCTTCCCCCCTTGCTCCATGAGACGGGAGAGTTGCCGACAGGACAAGAGTAAGCAGTGTAAGTGTACTCTGTCATTATAATCCAACCGAACATAATTCAAATCATCACAATCTTTTCATCATCATACCTACACTCCTCCCTGCCACACCTGTCCCTTTGTCTCCTTTTCTGCTTGTGTCTGTTTGTTCTTCATTTTTCAACCAACGCCATTAATGTCGTTTCCCCATCCCTATATAGCCAGCAACTCTATCCTGCAGACAAACATGGATTTGTGCGCCTACGAGATTTGCATGGATGAAATTCTTTTAGACGAGTCTAAAGTAGAGGAGTCAACAGCTTGTTACGACCTGGTTACTAGTCGTAGCAATACCAGTCTCCTGGAGACGCGCATGTGAAATCTGTCCCAGGAACCATCAGGACCCTTGCTTTCTTCATGATGCCAAACAGGAAGTGACATCACTGTAGAGTGCTGACCTGGTTCCCAAGTTCCCGGTTTAAAAGAGAAAGGCTTGGTGCTTAAACTCGGGGGGCAAGACGACATACCACTGTGGTGGACAGGTATAAGGGTCCTTATAGTAAGCAGATAAACTGGAATTTTGTTTATTTTTTCATTGCCTTTCGAAAGTTGGACAATTTCTTCTGGTTTAATTAATATTAAATTAAGTTAAAAAATAAGACAAATAAATATAAAAACTACTTGATACGAGAAATCCTTGCAATGGGCCGTCAAGATAATATTGTGTAACTAAATGTGTAAATAAACAGGTTAAATACCAGACCCCCTGTGTCAATAGGTCTCCCAATGATTAATCACGTGACCCACACAACCTAAATGTTATCACCTAAACTTGCTAATTTCCAACTCCTGAACTGTCAAATGAAACCTAAAGGTGTGACCACTCAAATGAAAGCTCTCAATGAGTACATTCTAACAGCAGTGTTCACTTCCAACTTCTGAACTGTCAAATGAAACCTAAAGGTGTGATCACTCAAATGAAAGCTCTCAATGAGTTCATTTTAATAGCAGTACGGTGTTAACTTCCAACTCCAGAACTGTCAAATAAAAACTCAAAGGTGTGACCACTTAAGTGCAAGCTCTCAACGAGTACATTCTAATAGCAGTGTTCACTTCCAACTCCTGAACTGTTAAATGAAACCTACAAGTGTGACTACTCAACTGAAGCTCTCAATGAGTTCATTCTAACAGCAGTGTTCACTTCCACCTCCTGAACCTCCCTGTGACCATTCAAAAAGTACATTCTGATAGAAGTGTTACTTATGTTGTTGTTGAGCAGAGTGCATGTTTGTATGAGCATGGCCGTTTAATGCTGTGTACAATGTGGGTGGGGAGGGGTGTGTCTGCTTTCGATATTTGATATCGTTAATTTTCTTTTTCAAATAATGTTTTTAACTCTACAAATCTCCACGTGAGCTTTCAAAGTAAATATTTAGCTGTCTATGGCGTTTCCTAATCTCAGTTTGACTTTTGTTTGACGTTTTCAACATCATTATTTGCGTTTTTGATCGGCAGTAAAATAGATCTTTCCCTTTCATCTTGTTTCACTGCATTCTTTTCGTCAGGTCTGCTTTCTGATCGAGTAAACAGTGAATTTCAGGTATAATTTAATTATGTTGCTGCCACGTTGCTCACACATTGCTCGCGGATGCGGAGAGCTTAAATTTGCAAATTCCTTTTTTTTTTCCGCGTTATTTTTCTGGGTCGAGAATCAGCACACGGTAATTGGTTCACATTGTCACATGACGTGCAATGACGCAAATTGAGTTTGCGAACAACTTGAGATGTGGGCTATTGAGCTGTTCGTTACTTGCGTGTTATAGTTAACTGCATCCCATCCAAACTCAACACCGTTTGGCTCTGTGAACATGTACGAATAAACTGGATTTTAGGGAATGATTTTGGTTTGCGTTCCGAAGTTGACTGCGGAAATTTGACGGATACCGCTACGGAATTACAAATAACTCGGTCGCCGCTAATCATTTAGTCCCGACGAAACTTTCCGTGGCGACACGAAATACTTCTGAGAAGATACCAGGCCAAAAATGGAAACCAAAGCTATGATGAGCTTAGCCTTAAAACAATGGCAATTTATGCTTCACACTGTACATGACATCTGCTGCCTTGTAAAATGCTTCTGCTTATCGTACACTGCTTGTTGCCACAATGAACATGGCCATTGCCTTGGTTGATGTGCTCGAGACCTACAAAGGCATCTACGAAATTGTGAGTAGCTTTATCATTATTTTTTGGTGCTTCCTGTGGGTTGACGACCCCCTTAAAAAGAGCCTAGAAATCCGTCTGATGAGATTCACCCGAGGAGTATTTTGAGTCACATCCCGTCCATTCACATTTAACGCTACCATACGCCACCACCTCAGCCAGTGCGCCATAACACAGCCAGGGATAGTGAAGGAACTTCTGAGATTGCTCTACGTGGATGACTATGTGTCTGGATCAAGCTCTACGCCTGCTGCATTAGAATTATGCAAAAGAATTAGGTCGATCCTCGCAGAAGGCGGATTCAATATGTCATGAAGTCACTACGAGAAAGCCAGGACCAAGCCAAAGTCCTACAGAGTCCATCACAACAAGGGTCAGTGACTGAAGAAGACCGAGAATATACACAGTCAGTGTTCTTCAAGGAAAACGACACCGACGAGAGTGCTAGGGCAAGAATAGAATCGTCACAAAGACGAACTGAACGTTGAATTCTCAAAAATTTTGACGGCTGTTGACTCGGAAATTATCACCAAACGGACTGTCCTCTGCACTACAGCGAAGTTCTACGACCCTGTAGGCCTGATTTCTCCAGTTGTCCTGGAGTTCAAACGTTTGTTTCAAGATTTGTGCGAGCAGAATCTAAACTGGGACAATCCACTGAACAACAACGTACCAGTTTGTGATAGAGCAGTGCTATAGAATGACGGAAACGTGTCCAAACGCGAAAGGTACATTCACGCCGTCCTGTCGCACTACTGGAAGAGGTGGAAACGAGAGTACCTCACAGAACTACGAGAACATCACCGTCCAAGGCAGACAGAAGGACCTGCCTTTAGTGTGGGAGACGTAGTTTGCGTGCAAGACGAGAAGAAAGCCAGACTGAATTGGGACCTTGCAAGAGTAGCAAGGCTGCTGACCGGAAGAGATGGACAGGTACAAGCAGCTGTTGTGCAAGTGAACGCCAACGCTGGGAAGAAAAGGGAACTGAGACGACCCATCCAAAAGTTGTTTCCCGTTGAGCTCAGATCCGACCTGCAAATCAACTTGAAGTTCCCATAACGTTTGTGGAACATGCCGCAGAGGAAAATACCCCTAACTGAACTTTCTGAACATGTTTGACTGTTGGCAGACAAGGCGATTGTCAGCCAAAGGGGGAGAATGTTTGAGTTTAGTTGAACTAATTAGATGCACCTAGATCACGCGCCGATTACGCAATAAGCATGCAGTGATCACGTGCGGAAAGTCACAGTTTTTGACAGTTTGAGATCGAGCACATGGTTTTTTGAGTTTTAGAGTTTTGAGAGTCGAGTTCACATTGTAAACGTTTAGTTCGTTGTTTGAGCATTATAAGGATTACGAGTACAGCATCAATTCCACAACACAAGACGTCTGTGCACCCGATATCTTTCCTCTGATTGTGACAAGGCTGTTAGATTGCAAAGTGAGACACTGTGACGCTTCTATTACACTAGAAAGAGCGCTTTCGAAAACTGCAAACTTAAATTTGGATTGTGTGTTTCAGATATGATGGCGCTACATTTTCACTGCTGGTCAGTCTTCGCTGGTCTTGGGTTTCTTGTACTTGGTTTGCTCGCCGAGCCTTTTTCGCCGAGGCCAGTTTGCTGCTCCAGAAAAATAAACTCGAGCTTTCTTCAATGTCAAAATTTCAGCAGAAGCAGTGAACGCAACTCAAGTTTTGAAGAATGTGGGCAGTATTCCAATCAAACCTGCTACACTTTAACAAGGATAAATCCGTGTACATGGAATGAATCAAACTCGAAGAACAGCGTTAAAAAGAAACTTCACATCGGTGCATTCGTACCGCTACTGCCTCAAGACACTCGAGGCTTCTTCGCTGGTATGCGCCTAGCAGTTGCTCTCATCAACAACAGAAGCGACATCCTAAAAAACTACGAGCTCATACTTCACGCCGAAGACACTCATTGGGTAAGATAAATCCCTCGCTCGCTAGAGCTTTAAGCGACTCTTCTCTTTTAAAAAGCTATGCACCTTCGGAGAATCGTTATTGCCGAAACAGCCGTCGCTTTTCAATCTAACTTCTCGGTTTGTAAGTGGATTACACTAAGAGGAACTCAAAACTCCAGTGTTATAATCGTTTTTTGCGTTCTTGGTTGTCGGTGGAAATAAATCCTCGCGCAGGTGCCGTTGTTGAACCCAAAAAGACATCTGGTTCACTCCATTTTCTTTCTGTGTTTTTGTGCGTCGCTTTTATATAAACAAAAACTCATTTAGAATTTGCCATGTCAGTTAGTAGGGTCTACATCTGATATTTGATATCCATACCTAAGTCGCCGCAGAACTGAGTTCGAAAATTTCAATTCACCTGTTTCATCACAAGAGCGGATTATGCTAACCAGCAATATTATTTGGTCTTTTTATTTTTGCTGTCTTTTTGGAATATTCACGATAACACACTTCATTTCGTACTGTAATGGTCTTCTTTATTTGTCCTTTTTTAAATTGATATCATTTACAAAATATGTCTACCCAGAGCCAAAATTCAAATTTCGCATTTGACTTCGGCTGGCATATTTGCGTTTTTCGCCATTCTCGCATTTGAAAGGAGGAGCTATTACTTAAGAGCGACTTTTTTTTCTGACCGGGTGAGGAGTGGCACATCGGTCAAAATTCGGGGTTCCTTTTATTTTGTCAATAGATAACCTATGGTTTGCCGATCACCCTGGTATGTTTAGTTTGTCCGGATTTTGTTTCATTTCGTGAAATTTTTGAAAAACCGGCATACCCCTCAAAGTCACTAAAATGAAAGGATTTCGAGGACCACAAAAACCTTCGCACGCGACCGCGCAACGAAACTCTACACTTAAAATTTATTTAATGTCTTCATCTATTGATTAAGAAAACATCTACGAGCAATTTGAGCCTATTATCTTCTTAATCAATAGATGAAGACATTTATGTGTAGAGTTTCGTTGCGCGGTCCCGCACGAAGGCTTTTGTGGTCCTCCTAATCCCTTTCATTTAATCATTTTGAGGCGTAGCGGTTTTTATTTTTTTTTCTTGAAACTCCAAAAAAATTTTGAACAAAATAAGTATACGAGAGTAATTGGCACACCATAGGCTATCTCTGGACAGAATACGAAGAACCCCAATTTTTGACTGATGTGCCACATTTTTCTCATTTCACCTGGTGTTTAAGGCCCTGTTACACCATGCAATTTTCTCAGCAACTTGTCTCGCAACGCCGTTGCGAGACAAGTTGCTAAAGAATTGCACAGTGTAACAGGACTTGTGTCGCATTTTTTTTTGTTGCGCGCAACGTTGCACGAAGTAGAGCTCAGTACTTGGGCTCACAATTTTTTTTTTTGGTAGATCAAGGGGTAATGCCCGCTACCACCGTGGCCTTTGTGCTCTATTCTGTGGCTTCAGCTTACCAGCACATTGTGCAGTATCTTGATAACAAAAGATTGGCCGAATTTCGTGCGATGTTAACACTAGAAATTAATTAAGTTCGCAGATCGAATTGAATATCCGGCACACAAGATACACAAAGTGACAAGCTGGCAAGTCTTCATTGTGGAATAAATATTTCACGCGCAAACTTTTTGATTAGCGTGGACAACTACAATCTCATTTAAACAGAATTATTATTCTTCAATGAACGCTCATTAAATTATTCAATCATTTAGGTTCTCTGCAGTGTGCCCAGTCTGCGAATACTGCACGCGAGATCTACGCGTCTTTGCATGGTGGCCGAGCTATGGCGCGGTCACAAAGCACTTCTTCAGTTTTGGTCAATTTTGAATTTTTGAATTTTTGAATTTGGTATTTCGCTGTCATTTATTATTATTATTATTATTATTATTATTATTATTATTATTATTATTATTATTATTATTATTATTATTATTATTATCATTATCATTATTATTATTGTTATTACTATTATTATTTTTGCTGTTTTGTTTCTCGACTCTTTTTGGGTGCGCTTTCGACACTTTCGAAAAACAATAAAAATGTGTTGTTATTTTAACCGTAAACAGAAGTTTTCAAAAAATATACTTTAAGTGCTCGATCAGCTTTAGTCCTCTTAACCAATCCGACGTTTTAAAAATCTTCAACTAGAAATGTACAAAGCATCTACAGCTGAGTTTGGATCTCAACACGAAGAAAAAAAACTTCTTTTCATCTCTGCTAATTCAGTTTGATTTTTGAGCGCAAAGGACTCAGCAAAAGTGTCTTTAAATACATTTTGTGAGTTAATTCTCCAGGGAGGAGGTGGATATGCTGTGAAGGCGTTTTTCAATCTCCTGACGACGGAACCAAAGAAGTTGATGCTGATTGGTCCAGCGTCTTCCTCAGCTCTAGAACCAATAGCAGAAGCAGCGCCACGGTGGAACTTGCTGCAGGTATGACGTCACTTCCGCTTATGATAACGTGTGGAAATAAGTTTGATGTAATTACTACCGTTTGGAAACCACTCCTTACCCACGTCAAATTCTCGTAAATTAAAGGCTCTTGCTTCTTGGGTACAAGACGATACGGTCACCATCGGGACATAAAAATCTGGCTGTATTAACGAGGTGGCTGTATGAACGGGGTTTCAGATAAAAAAAAGGACTGGACGTTTGTTCCGCGGGACCAAAAAGTGGCCGTAATAATGAGGTAGCCGTAAGGTGGGGTTCCACTGTACTAGTATTTTAATGTCCATCAAGTCCTGTTGTTGTTATAGAGTCAACAATATCGCAGTGAGGGGAAGTCTGAATGTTCGTTTTGTGCTTCAGATTTCGTACGCCGCTGCGTCCCCGAAGTTTGAAAGTTTGATTCACTACCCGTTAACGTTCCGTATCGTGCCGTCCTCCATGTCCTACAGCAAAGCAAAAGCAGCGCTCATACAGCACTACGGATGGAACAGAGTCGCCATCATCTACATGATTGACCCGGAGTATTTCTCACCTGTGAGTCAAACTTGTGTTTGATGATGATGATGATGATGATGATGGTGATGATGATGCTGGTGATTGAAACTATTATGCACATTGTGACCGCAGACCGTGGAGAAACTTCAAGCCGAGCTGGAAAAAAGAAACATTTCCATCATCGCCAGGGAAGGTTTCGATCCACTGGGTGACGTGAGTTTCCAGATGAACAAGATCAAGGTAACACAACCGAGTTCTCACAAGTAAATATCACGATAGACCAATAGACCACTAGAATTTACACCGTTCAAAACAGTTTCATCACGTTCTGGCATATCCAGCTTTGAGTCATTAATTCGGAAAAAACACAATACAGTCGACAACAAAACAGCCCAATAGCACTATTAGGTCAAACGAAACCAATTATCTTCTCAAACAAGTTGTTTCATCGCCAGAAATTTCAGACATCCGGTTGCGACATCTCGGAAGAGGCATCAGGTTTCACGCTGACAGCCGCTCAAGAAATAACAAAGAAATGTATGGGATCTGATAATAAATTGTGCTTTTCGCTTAACTGAAGCACGTTCGTAAAAATGTCTGGGCAGCATTCGGAAGAGGAAAGCTTCCTAAACACAACAGTACAAAAAATATTTATCTCCGGTAAAATTCGATGTGTACTTTTTTGAATTTAAAATTTCGGCCGACGTAAGAAGGGATTGATAGCAGAATACGCTCAAAACCGGCTACTGTCACTTTTTAAGCTGCATTTAATACAAGAACCTTGGGTAAAACGCAAAATGTCTACCCCGTACCTGATTGTCGAAGGATTGAACATCTCCTGTGAAGCCTCAGTCAGTCCCGTGGAGCAAATTCGATGTGTACTTTTTGTGTTTGAATTTGCAGTTCACAGCCAGCCATGGCGAATACCTCCCGTGAAATACGTTGACTTCGGATGTTGATATTTTGGGCTGGGAAGCTCCAAATCGCATGAAAATTGTACCAAACGAAAGCTAATTTCAACTAGGTCGTTCAGCGGCACGTCTCCTAAACGTAGCAGTCTCTTTTTGAACCGGAGAAACCCATCCCTCCCCCACCCCACTGAGGCAAAGTACGTAACAATGTTGAATGTGTGAATGGCGCATGCTCATACCGCACGCCGCTGGGAAAGACCGGAAGCAATCGTGGACGCAAAATGTCCGGAATTTCTGGCGATGTTGGAAATGGATCGCCAGTTACTGTCGGTTTTCCCGTGATGCTGTGTGCTCTGTCGTTGTAGAAACTGGACGCACGAGTTATCATCGGAGAGTTTAACGAAGTGGGCGCCAGAAACGTACTGTGCGAGGTAAAGTCAAATATGTTATAAAATAAATACGCACGCCCTGATTGGTCAAATCCGTTTCGTGTAACGGAAGGAGAACAACATATTTTAGTATAATCATAACCTAATACGTGTCTTGAATCGATTCCTACACGGTAAGAGGTCTCATGAAGTACCAAGGTACTTTTCTGGGGGATCCCTTGATAATTCCACCGGGATATCGACCCCTTGACCTGCGGACTACGAGCGGAAAGTCTTGCCACAACCCCAACTCGCTGGCCGCTAGTTGATTCTAACCTGAATGTGATATTTTAAACGTTATTCCTTCGTTGGTGCAAGATGTCCTGCAAGCAAGAACGCACTTGTGCCGACTGTAGGCTAAAGCTCGAAACGTCAGCTTAAACCCGGCTTTACGGCGTTGAACTTTTCCACATCAACCCGAGGTTGATACAATGTGTTTTCCGTTGACAGGCTTATCAGAAGAACATGTTTGGATCGTATTACGCCTGGATCCTGTTTGGCGACGTAAACATCAAGCACATCATCACAAACAACAGTGATCTGTTGAAGAATTTAAATTGCACACGTGACCAGATCCAAGAAGCAATGGAGAGGTCCATAGCAACGACCAAACTGTATCTAAGGCAGGACGACAACACCACCTTGTCTGGTCTAGTAAGTGTTATTAATCCAGGAGGGTGGTAGAGAGGCAGTTGTACAGAGACAACAGTCAACTAGGCAAAGAAACGAGCCCCCCTGTCTTGTCTAGTAAGGCTTATGAAGAGTCTTGTTAAACAAGGGGAGGTGAGGGGGGGAGGGGGGCACCATAAATGGTCTGTTCTGCACGTGCAAGTCAAGCTTAGTTGAGGACCCTAATAAAGCAAGCGCGAGATGTGATGTCACTTCGTAAGCCTGCCTATCTTTTTTGCAGACCTCTACATCGTTTTCAAGTGAAATACAAGAGTTCGCGCCTAATATGGCCAAGCAAGAATCCACGTTTGCTTTTGATTCCGTGTGGGCAGTCGCCTTGACGCTTGACAAAACCCTGACGTCACAGCAGACGTATGAGCAACTGATAAAGCTGACACCTCAAGTTAAAGTTGCTCTGAGGAAAAACATGATGGCCACAAACTTTGAAGGAGTCACGGTTAGACGTTAACTTTTCTTTCTTAATGTCTGCCATCTGGCTTTCCCGATCTATCTCTCCCTGTCTCTGTCCCTTTTTGTGTCTCCCTCCCAGTCGCCACATTCAACATATGTTGATCTATGCTTTGCTTTCTTTGCAAACTTTCCGCTTTTCTTTTTGGATCTCTTTCTTACTTCGACTAGTTTTTCTTGGAAATCAAAAGCTTAGATGTGCTTTGTTCCGGTTCTCCTATTTTGTGCGTTTTCCTATAATTCAATGGTTAAGGATTACTTTTTCGGTTTCTTATATCATTTTTCTTGGAAAGAGCTTGGTTATGCTTTAATTCGGTTCCCATATTTTGTGGGTTTTTTTCCTAGAATTTAATGGTTAAGGCTTGCTTTTTCTTTTTCTTCTATCAATTTTCTTGGAAATGAAGAGCTTGGTATGCTTTAATTCGGTTCTCGTATTTTGTGTTTTTCCCTAGATTTCAACAGTTAAGGCTTGCTTTTATTTTCTTCTATCACTTTTCTTGGAAATCAAAGCTTAGTTATGCTTTGTACCGGTTCTCCTGTTTTTATTGTTTTTTCCTATAATTCATTGTTTAAGGTTTGCTGATCTTTTTTCTGTCTGATTTGAATTTTCTTGGAATCCAAGGGCTCAGTGCGCTTCGACAGAAAGCGAGAGCGCCAGGGGATCGTTCTGTTTAAACAATTCCGCCAAGGTGAGCAGAAGCCATACTTACACCGCTAGTAAAAATTATGCTAAATGGTTTGTGCCCAGGAGTTTGAACAGTACGTTGCTTGTGATCGTCTGGGTGAGAGTAGAGTATTCAGGAAGACTGCTGCTGATGACTGACGGCCTTTTGACTGTCTGAGCGGAAGTCATGTTCAAAGTGAAGCGAAGAGGTTTTGTCAGATGATTGTATTTATGATGTCGTTGATTTAATTGGCATATTTTGTCGAGCCTTTTGCTCGACAGAACTCGGTTGTGTTTTGTTATAATTGGTCAGTTGTCGACCAATCACTGACCAAACCTCTTCATTTGACTCTGACGATGACTTGCGCTCGGGAAGTCAAAACGTCAGTCACCAACAACAGTCTTCCTGGAGACTACTCTCACTCGGATGATCACAACACACCAGGCAACACACTTACTGTCCAACATATATATTCTCCTTTAGTCTCTTTCCAGAGATAGGTCATATAGTAGGGAGAACTTGACATTTGATGATCAAACACCTGATTCTCACTGCATGACTCATATATTTTCTTGTTGAATTTGTGAGAGAATTTGATGAGTTTTGGAGGCTGAGCTTGGCTGACGTTTTACGCAGAAAGGATTTGTTAACTCTTATGGTGTCTTCTATAATTCCAGGCAAGGAATATAACATCAGCCAACATTTCACTTTTAGCGATCGGCTGGACATCTTCGAGTCGCAGAAGGAACTGATATGGCAAGGTAAACGAACCCAGTAACAAAATAATATATGAAAAAATGTCAGTCCTGGTGTAAGCCACACATCCTGCGAAGTAGCAAATATGATACCTATTACTGGCCGTTAGTGTCACTCTGTCAAGTTAATCCTAACCAAAGAAGCAGTTCTTTACTCTTGGAAAATCTTTATTCTGAGATTGAGAGCGAAAGGGTTATATGCAAAGTGAAAGTGTGCATTCACTTTGTGAGTGTATTTTAACTGAATGTCGCGTTTTTTTTTTTCTCAGATGGTAAACCTCCTCAAGACCACACCAAAAAGTCACATGACCTGCTGATGGTGCCTTTGTCTCTGATCGCGGACATGTGGTTGCTTGCTTCCATTGGAATAATCTGCTCACTGGCTTTACTTTACTTTAATATCGCCAACCGGAAAAAACGGTTTGTAACCATAGTAATCTGACAGACGTTTGTGCACACTATTTGAGCACTGCTATTAAAATGTGGTCGTTGAGAGCTTTCATTTGAGTGGTCACACCTTTAGGTTTCATCCTGATCAGAGACACTTAGAGCGTTTTTCAGAAAAATGTTTCGATTGCAATGGCAGTTGGTCCGTCTGTGCTCAGATGCAAGCATTACCACGGCAAAAAATGAACAATCTGCGCATTTCATTCGTGAAACGGTGTAAGAAATTAAACATGCGGAGAATTTTTGTAGGGAACTCTCTTTGTCTCACGTTGTTGTCTTTTTGTTGCAGTATTATCAAAATGTCCTCCCCCAAGCTCAACAACTTGATCATTTTTGGCTGCATTTTGTGTTACGCCTCCATTTTCCTCTTTGGTCTGGATGCGAGGTTTCTCTCCCTGGAGAAGTATGGCCTCAACTGTAACGTAAGCGCACGTGATCGTATCTTTACCTGTTATTATTATTATTATTAATTAATTAATTAATTATTAATTATTAGTATCATTATTATTGTTATTATTATTATTATTATTATTATTATTATTATTATTATACGGATCTTTAAAAGAGCATTTACATAATAGGAATACCGTGTTTAAAGAAAAATGCTGATATATGTTGGTGCTTTTGTATAGAGCTGTGATAGCGACCGCTGAAAGCTGAACATTTTTAAAATACCAAATTCTGTGCATTGGTGCGTACTAAGCGTGTTGTTGTTGTTGTTGTTGTTGTTGTTGTTGTTGCTGTTGTTGTTATTGTTCTTCTTCTTCAGATAAGGGCCGCTGTTCTTTCGTTTGGTTTTTCTCTCGCATTCGGCGCGATGTTCAGCAAGACGTGGCGCGTGCACAAGATATTCACAGCAGCCAAGGCACACAAGAAAATTGTCAGTTATCATCCCAACTTCAGTCTCGTAAATTTTATTCGCCTCTCGTAGCGAGCTGCCGCTCTTTGAAGCACTAAAAATGTCACTTAGTAAGCTGGACCTACCGCCTTATCATGAACAAAAGAATCTTTTTGGGCTAAGCAGTGTATTTTATATCAAGCGAAGGAGATTACCCGACACACGCCCAAAAAAGATTCAAACATTTAAAAGCGAGATGGTGTCATGATTATTGCCACGTGACAGGGCCCTAGCTGGGATTACAGCACGTGCAGTAATGAGCAATTAAAGCAACCACAGATCTTTGACCTTATGAGGAAAACGAATAAAACGATCTACTACTCGCTAGGACCTGGTTGAGCCGGCCTGTCTTGTGGATTGATGCATGATACGTTTTTGCTGCTTTTTCGTTCACAGGCGATAAAAGATGTTCACCTTTTTGGAATCGTTGCAGTGGTCTTAGCGTTGGATGTGGTATTTCTTTTAGTCTGGTTCATTGTTGATCCTTTGGCAGCGAAAGAACTTACGTTTGAGGATAAAGTAAGTTGACCGACACCGTAGACTCCCCTCCCCCCGCAGTAATTCCTTTGTCGTTCCTCCTCTCTAAAATAATGATAACGGCTTTTCCCGCTGACAGCACGGATCGCGGGCGGCATAGAGCTCTACAAATTTCCGCGGATTTCGGACGTCAGCTTGTACATTAACATGAGTCCTTCACCTGTACAACAGAATGATTCCTTCACTACTAGAGTAGTATCGGCTGTAAAACAATTGTGTTAACCTACTCTCTTCCCCAGGCCTACAGAAAGCAGGAAATGATCATAGTTCCTGCTGTGTACCAGTGCACATGCGCATACAAAACTTACTTCACGGTGACGTTGTACGCTTACAAGGGTCTGCTCATCCTGTTTGGCCTGTTCCTGGCCTGGGAAACACGCAACGTCACAATTGCCGCGCTTAACGATTCCAGGTACAACTATATCCAGGTCTACAGTTAATGTTAAACAGTTAAGTTACTAAAGGTGCCAACCGGTATAAACCTCTATAGACCTGTATAATACTGTATTGATCTGTATAAACCGGTATAAACCTGTACAGACCTGTATAAACCAGTATTAGAGCGGTTTCTGATTGACTGGTTTTCAAAAATTTAAAATCAAGGTCACTACAGTGTCCATTGCGTATGCTGTTAAAGAACTTCCAGCCAACTTGGAAGTCGAAGTAATTTGCAACTGGTTTTACTTTGAAGGAGAAACCAATTAGCAGTAAGAGAATTAAAGGACGCTGCCGCTAGTTCAGTTGCTTGATTGAGAAGATCGCAATTGGGTTTTATTCCTGATTGGTCAAGAATGCCGCCAAAAGCATTTGGACCAATCAAAAGCGTAGCAAATGCAACTCGACAGTAACTGCGCCGTTACTCAGCTGGACAGTGAATCAAACACTGTTCTTTTATCCGTCCTTTTGTAGGTACATCGGCATGTGTGTTTACAACGTGGTCATCCTCGCCACTATTGGCGCCATTGTTTCCATCGCTCTGGAAAACAGCATGCAGCAGAGGACCCCGTACGCGATCACCTCATTGTGTCTCCTCACCTGCACCACCGTCACAGTGCTCCTCGTTTTCGTGCCCAAGGTGAGAGGGTCCGGAGGGGACTTCCGTTAAAAACGGAAGTACGTAATAGAAATAATACGAATAACTTATTTTACTGCTAATGAAGAATTACTTGAAGTTTGAGGAGAGGGTTACACATCTTGTTAGTGTTGTTGTCATGGTTACTCGTTATCGCTGAGACCACTAATGCTGTTATAGACACCAAGACATTTGATTACCAAGCTAAAATGCAGATTCTCTCAAACTTTTGCAAAGAAAATGTATGAGGGATGTAGTGGGAATTGATGATTTAATCAATCTTTATCTGAGCAAGTCGTCAAAAGGCAAGTTCTCCATACTGTATGGAAGAATCACTATTGGAAGTAAAACGGTTAAACAGCTGAAATATGGGACTTTTAAACTCAAGCTGTCTTATTTGGAACTGATGTTAAATAAGAAAGGATAGTTTTTGGAACTGCCTGCAACTTTAATAAATTTCCACTGGTTTGCCGTGGTGTGGACTCTTATTTACCACGATTTACGTCATCACATGGTCAAAATGTTGTGGACTCACGAGGCGCTTCGCCGAGTGAGTCCGCAACAAATTTTGACCATGTGATGACGTAAATCGTGGTAAATAAGAGTCCACACCACGGCAAACCAGTGGAAATTTGTTTTTTACCACAACATTTAGAAATATACAGGAAACTTTTGTTGTATTTCGCTGCAAAACGTGACATGCTGGCGTCAGCATCGTTGTCTGGACTCTTATTTACCACGGTAAATCGACCAATCAGAGAGCGAGAAACTAGTGTGTTGTGGTAAAAATTTTAATTCGTATACAGCAGCTATAAATATCGCATGACGTTAAATGTGTCGAATGGAAGAAAATTGCTGGTTTATCACTGAATGTGTTATGTTGGCGAGGTAGATTTACCACTTCCACACAAAAGACGAAGAAAGAGTGACCAACACCCCTATGCACGGAGCTGCGCCCACGGCTCTTGCGCACAGCAGCCGCAATCATTTCACGTGCGGCATCCCAGTATTCAGTACAAGCTCCAACAATGCTACACAGACAGAGGGACCTGGATACCAAGGTGAGACTTCTCCCGCTTATTCCCACTCAACGCTACGCGATATCCCGCGTTATAACTGCACGTGCTTTCTTTGTCCCGTTGCCTTATTGCGCACGCGCACGACTTGCGATACCGCGTTCGCATTGGGGGAGGGGAGGGTGGGATGGTATTCTCATACACTATCCATACAGTATCTAGCGCACTATCAACAGGTTTGAGTTTTCTATGCATTTCTTGGAGTATTGACATTTTTACATAATTTGTTACAAAAGCTTGTAAATTTTTTTTTCAGCGCAGAACCGTCACACCATGAACACTGACTGCAATTCCTTGCTTCTTAAATGCATGCGCTCTGTTTTTAGCAAAGTATCAACGGTTTTTGGATATGAGAGGAAATTCTCTGTATGATGCTTAAAGTATTACAGCTTTCTACAATGTTTCTCGTGAAATATTCTATTATTGTCCGACGTGTAATGTCGCGCGAGCTTAAGCGCAGCATGTCAACCTATAAACATTACAGTTTCTTGTTTCTTTTTTGGAATGAATAGGGTCTGTTTAAGGCAAACTATGAACGGTTATCGCGGGATTCCTTACATACTTTATTATAACACCGTCAGCTGTTCTTATAACCATTCAGCTTCCTTCAGTCCGTTGCTCCCCCCCTTGCTCCTTGAGACGGGAGAGTTCTCGACAGGACAAGAGTAACCAACGTACTAATCATCCAAATCACCACAACCTTTTCATCATCCTACCTACTTTCCTCACCCTCTAGAAACAACATCTGTCCCTTTGTCTCCTTTTCTGCTTGTGTCTGTTTGTTCTCCATTTTCTGACCAACGCCATTAATGTCGTCTCCCCATCCCTATATAGCCAACAACTCTATCCTGCAGACAAACATGGTTTTGTGCTCCTGCGAGATTCGCATGGATGAAATTCTTTTAGACGAGTCTAAAGTAGAGGAGTTAACAGCTTGTTACGACCTGGTAACTAGTCATAGCAATACCGGTTTCCTGGAGACGCGTTTGTGAAATCTGTCCCAGGAACCATCAGGACCCTTGCCTTCTTTATGATGCCAAACAGGAAGTGACGTCACAAGAAAGTGCTGACCTGGTTCCCTAGTTCCCGGTTTGAAGGAGAAAGGCCTGGTGTTAAAACTCGGGAGACAAGATGACATCCCATTGTAGTGGACAGGTAACAGTGAGCAGATACGGTATACTAGAATTTCGGATAACTGTTTTTAATTGATTGATTGATTGATTGTTTTATATTGACATTTCGATTAATAAGTTTTTCTGTAAATGGGGACTAAGGAAATCTTCAGGGTTTTACAGGTAGTCCTCCATATTAATTTTATCTATCTATTTTACCAATTCTGGTCAAGTATCGATCGAGTATCAAGTATGATTGGTAATGTTTCAAGTAAAATAAAAATTAAGAATAGGCTTACAACTTAACTAAAGCTAGCCTAGCACTGACGTAACAGTAACTCGCCTGATTGACATATGTAAACACTTGGGATTAATTGTATGCTATAATCATTGAGATAGGAAGTATCTTTCTATATTTGTTTTTAGGGTATAATATGATTTTATTTCTATTATTTCGTCTGGAATGCTATTCCATATTCTTGGTCCTTTGCACTTTAGTGAATATTGACCATAATTTGTTCCAGCGAATTGTTCATGGATTTATTTGGCCTTTCTCGTATTGTATGATTGTGTGCAATTGTGCATTAATGGTATAAAATCTATTAAAGCTATCAGGTAATTCTCTATGTATTGATTGAAACATGAAAAGAATAATTTGTAGATTATTTATCTGATTAATATTGAGTATATTTAACTCTTGAAATAATGGTTTCGTTGGTGCAATGTAAGAAGAAAAAGTAAAGAAATAGCCTTTTTTAATAATTGTGTAACTAAATGTGTAAATAAACAGGTTAAATACCAGACCCCCTGTGCCAATAGGTCTCCAGTGATTAATCACGTGACCCACACAACCTAAATGTTATCACCTAAACTTGCTAATTTCCAACTCCTGAACTGTCAAATGAAACCTAAAGGTGTGACCACTCAAATGAAAGCTCTCAATGAATACATTCTAATAGCAGTGTTCACTTTCAACTCCTGAGCTGTCAAATGAAACCTAAAGGTGTGACCACTCAAATGAAAGCTGTCAATGAGTACATTCTAATAGCAGTGTTCACTTCCAACTTTTGAACTGTCAAATGAAACTTAAAGGTGTGACCACTCAAATGAAAGCTCTTTTCAGAGTTGTGTAAAAGTAACCATCCTAAAAATTATAAGTCCAACTAACCAATAGCCAAAGGAGGGGGGGCTTCTGTTTTATGTGTGAACTGTGTTCACACATAAAACAGAAGCATATTGCTGAAGAAAACACAAGAGCAAGTGATGTAAAACACAAGTGTATTGGTAAGCAATATTGTAAAAGTCACCTCCACATTCTTCATGTTATATCTATATTCTACTGCATTTTATATGGTGCAGTTTTGCCGGCTTCTTAGCCAATCAGACTGCTCGGTTGCAGGGTTAATAAATATTCCATACAAACCGGGCAGAGTTTTTACTGTGTTGCAAATGGCTTCTTCCTTATTAACTGAACTTGGTGGGTCAGTACAGAAGAACATTACAATATAATACACACAGGACTTTAGGATCCTGCTCAACATCCTGTAAGCTGGAATGGAATAATGTTCAACTCTTTGTCTCCTAACATACAAATTCTCCCCACCATATATGTAGGGAATGTATCAGTGATGTGGTAAGAAATGATACTTCAATCAGCTGTTGTCTGGTTGAGCTATGGGGTTCTCATTTCTGTGCTACATCTGTGACCGAGGTGGCTGAGGATGCAGACAGTAAGATATTAAGTATTGCCTAAGACCTTGAGGATGCAGACAGTAAGATATTAAGTATCACCTAATACCCTGAGGACACAGACAGTAAGTTATTAAGCATTGCCCAAGACCCTGAGGATGGCTTCTCTTTCTTTGAGAGCCTTCCATGCGCTGTCTTTTTCCTTCTTGGTGGGCGACTTCCTTTTCTGTTTACAGGCCATAATTTTCCTGTAGGTCTCCATAACCTCTGCATCTGCAACCTGCACTTTATGCCGAAGTTCTTGTCGACGTATTTCATCCTGCGCAAGTTTACACAGCTCCTGTTTGGCTTGCTTATTCTTCACAATCAAGCTGCGTAGTTCACTCTGATGCCGTTTTAGCTCGGACAGCACCTCATCTCCATTGTCTTCAATAGCCTCGTCGTCTGCATCTATAAGTCCTTGAAATATGAGCTCTTCTCTGATACGTGCTTCTAGTGTCCGTGTGTGAGGGACATGAGGTGCTTTGACTGGAGTGCGTGGTGGCAAATTGTTGCCGCTTCTAGTTGTCGCACTTTCTCTTGTGTTACTCAAACTCTGATCGGGCACAGGAGCAATGATGTTCTGTTCAATCAGTGCAGACACTAGTCGCTGCGTCAAGGTGCCAAACGGACATTGGACATCTTCCTCCAAGTGAGCTGCCGACGAATCCGCTCTTTTTAACATAGAGTTGACCTCTACAGCCTTATCTGTGTTTTCATTGTTAGTGAGCGCTCCTCTTCTGCCCTTTTCATGAATCTTGGCCCCCTCACTCAGCTCTTCTTGCAAATCTTCCTGTGCCCATTTTTCACTGTAGTGTCTACCGAGGGCAGGGGTTTTATAGAACTCTTGTTCGTCTTCAGCTGACTTCATAGATTCCTCAAGAAACTTCAAGTCCTCTAAAGTGATATCAGCGCAATAAGGCTCTACAGTCAACCAGAACCTGTTAGATGTGTCACTCCTGGATTTTGCGCTTGAGGTGTCTTCTTCTGTTGGTTCTGTCTCCTTGTTTCCAAGCTGCTTGCTCTTTGGCCTGCCGACTGGCTGACTTGAGGAGACTTTTGTGTCTTCTTGTTTTTGACGTTTTGCGCTTCGCTCCCCACTGATTGGTCTAGAACGCTTGAAGCTGGTCAAGGAGTTGAGGATCTCCAGCTCTCGTTGTTTCACGACTTTCTTATCTTTTCTCTCTGCCCAGTCAACAAGGACCTTAGTTTCGGCATCAAGCAATCTTGAACGTCTGTTTGCAGCGGCCAGTAATGTTTCCAGATCACTTTGGAGTAAATCTAGCTCGTTTGGAGCGATTCCTTCGTCGGTACTTCTGGCCACAAGAGTGGTGTAAAAAGGACACATCCTCACGCTGTCCACCAAAGAAAAATCATGGTATTGCAGAGGACAGGGGTCCTTATCTCCTTTTCCGTCGTCGGAAGTACTGCTCATGATTCTCTGCCGTTTCAGCACAGAGAAACACACCAGAACATTACAATTGTCTCAAAATGGCGTCCAATCATAGGCTTTGTAACCGCACCAAATTGAACGAGAGGACTAGGATCTAATCTGCGTGCCCAGGCTCCAAGTGATATCCCGCCGCTACAAAGAAATCAAAATCCCTGGGGAAAATCCCGCCTTCTCTTCTCCCACCTCCCGTAGACTTCCCGCCACTCTGCTCCCGTCTCCCCCCCCCCCCCCCCCCTCTCCCTCCCCCTCCCCCACTAGTTTGGTACGCTTTTGGATTTATAATGAACACGAACGTTTTGGTACCATAGCAAAACCCGATCAAGGGTGCTCCTCTTCCTCTCCAAAACAATGATATAAAGGGCGAGCGTTCATCTGCGAATAGATGGACACAGATAAACAATGCGTCACAAAATAGAAAAATAACATAACTAGAACCCAGGTTCTTGCATGGGCCGCTGACGACGCATCAGTAATTTATGCTAATTATTTGCAAGCTCGTTCTTCTTTGTGTGCGGGGTGCGCCATGATGGCGGTGGAGCATCAGGGGCAGATAACGTGTTTCAAGGGGCTCCCAGATGAAGGATCAGGGGCAACTTCTCGAAGTTCACTGACAACAAATGGTAGGAGCTTTTAGATTGGGATACTTTACCCTTTTTTTGTGGTTTTAATCAGTCGTCTCGACGCTTTAGGCGGAAGGATTTGCATCTTGTAATCCTTCGTTGTCTTTGCTGTAAAACAAGTTTGCCAGTCGTTTCACGAGTTTCAAATTTATCGTCTGTGATGGTACAGTAGAACGAGCTGGTTTTGAAGTTCCAATAAGTTTAACTTACAACAGAAAACGCTTTCTATTTCGGTTTGAGCAGAAGAACGAAGTAACGCAGCAAGGTTGACACATTGAAGACAAACATGGGAGGGGTGGGAGAGAGTTTCCAGTATTTTGATGTTTTCTGCCCCTCTCTTATAAACAACACGTTAATAAACAAACTATTAAGTCGTTTGCTCTGATAGAAAGCAGTGTGAAGATTAACAGGAAGAGGTCACTGCACTTCCGTATTGCTTTATGGAATTTCTTGGGAGGGGAGCGAGGCACAAAACAGTTTAATAATGTTATTTATAAAATAACTTTATACTATGATACTATAAGCGTTCTGATTGGCTAAAAGACCATGTTAGATGAGAGTATATTACATGCTGACATGTATTTTATTGGCTAATTATTTTATAAAATAAATATATAGTGCATTCCTAAATGCATATTGGTTACTGTATATTTTGTTTGTTTGTATTTAGTATGTTTTTTTGTTTTGTTTTAATCTTTAATCTTTTGTTTGTTTTAATCTTTTTTTTTGTCCCAGTACTTCACGAAAATACAACAGCAGTAGATGAAGCCAGCTTCACTGCACAGGAACAGACAGAGACGACAAATGAACGTCTGGATTGTCACATTGTGCCACCAGCCACAGACGAGAGAGCTGAGAATGGTGTCTGTCCTGAAAAGACTGCATGCGGTGACATTAGTGAAACCAAAACCAACGATACTAGAAATGATGGGACGGAGAAAGCACTGTTACCTGGTGATGAAGATGCGGGAGATGCAGATCAGAGCACAGCAGCAACTGATGCAGGATCAATACCAGAAGACCAGGAGTTTTATGTTCAAAGTGGCATTGTGGCAAACTTAACAGAATTTCAACAAGATGCCAGTACAGAAGAAGAAATAGGCATCAGTTTTATTCCACATGTCATTGACGAGGGAGTTAGACACAAAGAGATTGTCTCGTTTGGTGGACAAGGTGGGTTGAGGTGATTACAATATATTGTGATCACAGAGTAAAAAATATATGGAACTGTGTGGTGTTTGATAGTTTGCTCTGATGAACTATCAATTCTCACTATTAACCTTACACAATTTCTTCTTGAATAGTTTGGAGAATTTCTAATTTGAACTGGGGAGTGAAAGGGTTATGTTTTGCATTTGAGTTCAATGTATGACCAGCTGTTGTTGCTTGTTGCTTGTTTGTTTTGTTTTGTTTTAGGTGATGAGTCCTCAATGACTCCAGAGCCAGTCAACAAACGACTCAGGCTGGATTTCAAACTCATGAGTGATGGAGGCATGGATGTACCAGAGTATACAAATGGCTCGCAGGATCATGAATCACTGCACGAAGTCAGACATGATCAATGTAAAGTATCTCCTTTCAAATGCTGATTTAGATATCAGTTACCATTATGTAGCTTGCTCTGCATTCGACCTAAACACCTAAACACCACTCTTTTGTTTAGGGATGACATCAAACGCAACCAAACGAACAACAGAGTAATCAACAGGACAAAAGAACATCAACTGACCAATAACGAAACACAACCAAGCCGACTTGACCAACCATAGGCCGACATAACGGACCAATCACTTCTACAACCAGAGACATATATACCGCCATCTGACAAATACTTTCACTTGACTCTGAAAATGATTTCCGCTCAGGTAGTCGAAACGTCAGTCACCAACAACAGTCTTTCTGGAGACTACTCTAACCCGGACGATCACAACCAACCTACTGTTCACACTCCTGGGTTCAAACCATTTGCCACTCTTTTGTTTTCTATGCACATATAGTTGGGAATGTAAATTGTAGGTCAGTGGTAATGTTAATGTTATCACTGTGTATCTTTTGCAGTTTCAAAAGATGAAGTCCATGCAGGAAGCATTCAAGTGGTTGATCCTCAGGGAAATGAAAGTATTATTCTTACAGAGCAGCCCCAGGAGCAAAGTAAACTACCAGGCGACTTAACTATGCACATCTTCCCTCAAACGCATGACATTCATTTAGTGACAACAAGCAGCATGCTGACTACGGATATCACAACATTCTCAACTCAAGTGCCGTCAATACTGACTGAGGGTGATGCAGAAGAAACTGAAGCACAGGGGGGGAATGTCAATGAGCAGTTTCAAGTTGTTACCACAAGCTCCATACTTACCCAGCAAGGCGCACATGCGGCAGGCCAGGCAGCTCAGTTAGACGTCATGACTCAGGTTGACTTTGGTGACGAAGAACAAGCTTTGATTTCAGGAATAATGGAGGATGGAATGTCTGAACACTCTGTAAATCAAGTAAGCACTGAATGCCGGGGAGGGCAAGTTCCACAGTGATTCAGGGCGGGATCAAGGGAGAGTTGTATGTTGTTAATTTAATCCCCAAGGCTGCAGTAGGTAACCACACACCCAAATGTCTAAGGAGTACTCCCTTGTGGAAGAAAATTTCCTGATCTGTCAGTAGCAGCTGGAATTGATTGTTGCATTACTAATATTGCCCAAATCATCTCCAATCCCTTGTAATCCCTGGAAAGAGAGCTTCACTTTTTCAAGCCTGGAACAAGGGGTCGATAAAAGCATGACCCCCAGCCCCTCTACAGGGAACAGAGGCCCTTCAGCCTTTCATTAGTATTCCCCAAATGTCACTCCCAGCTACCCACTTCTCAAGAAAATTATTGAAAACTCTGCTGGCATTTTAGTGTTTCTGTAGAATGTTGTGTTTGCACTGTGCGACTATACTGTAGCTTGCCTTCTATCTGGGATACACCATGTGTTTTATAGAGTCATATGAATGAAGTTATACTACGTTTAGTCCTGACTGTTGTTGTTGGGTGTGTCTTGTTCTTCCAGACAGAGGAGAGTGGGCGGGGCCATGTTTGCCCCCATGCAGACTGTAACACTGTATGTTCCAAGGCACACAAACTCAAGTTACACATGCTGTCACACTCGGGGGAAAGGGCTTACAAGGTGAGAGATCAACAAATAATCTCTTGCAAGTGCATTTGATGAAAATATGTTCAAACTCCACGCACAGATTCTTGACTGTATGAACGGTAAGGGGAAGATGTCTTGATAGAACATGCAGGCAGAAGTTGATTGAACTATAAACTCTCATACATTGTGTGGTTCCTTTGAGAAAGACAGAGGGAATTACTGTATGGTCTTTTTACTCTCATGCTCCTAACAAAAATAATATTCTCCCAACCTCTCAAGAGGAAAATGTATGATGATCAAGTGAGAGTTGATAGCTCAATCAGCTGTTATCTGAACAAGTTATCAAAAACCAAGTTCTCCACACTACATGATATATCTCTCGTGAGGAAGTCTTAAAAAAGAGAAGGTAATAGATCACCATTGGGGTGTGAATGGGTGAGGCTTTGCCCTATGTGATCATGGTTTCTGTGTGTCCTGCTCTTCTCTCTTCACTTCTGTTCTTGACTGTTTTATCTGGTTCAGTGTCCCCAGGAAGGTTGTGGCTGGTCCTTTGCTACGTCATACAAACTCAAAAGACATGTACGAGGCCACACAGGAGAAAGACCATTTGCGGTGAGTCTTGTAAAGTAGATACAGCAGAGTTAAAGTTACAGTCCAATCACAAACACTGTAAGGAAAGACTTTCAACCAACCAGAAGCCAAAGCAATTTGCAATAATATTGGTTTTACTTTGAAGAAGAGACAATAAATTACGTCATCACCACTTGCTTGAGAAGACCGCAGTTGGTTTTGTTTTGTTTTGATTAGCCAAGAATGCTGCCAAACTTGTTATTGAGTGGAGGTCATGTTTTGAGAACTTTAAGTTTAGTTTGGGTTGGTTGATATAGAAGTGAACGTGTAGACGAACAGTTGTGTTCTCTCCACAGTGTACATTTGAAGGTTGCGGCAAACATTTCACCACAGCGTACAACCTTAAGGCACACATCCGGGTACACTATCAAACCAACACCATCCTATGCACTCGCGAAGGATGCACCATGGCATTCCCTACACTCCACAAACTACACGTGCACGAACGAAAACACCAAGCGGAAGAGAAGCCATTTAAGTGCCAGTTCGAGGGCTGCACGCGCGTCTTCTCAACCGCGTGCGCTCTGACGTCACACATCCGCGCGCACAGTGGCGAGAAGTCACACATGTGTGTAGTGGAAGGATGTGGCAAGAGTTTCACCAAAGCCTCCAAACTGAAGCTCCACCTGCGCTCACATACGGGAGAGAGGCCTTTCTGTTGTGAAATGCGGGTATTGTTATTTCTACTGTCTTGTCTTGTGATTTAGTTTGCTTATGCCAAGTAGCCTGTCCCAGGCCCCCAGGCAAACCAGCAAGCCGCGGATTAAAGGGCGGAGGAAAGTATTTGAGAGCCTGGAACAGACTAATTTCCTCTCAAGAGTGAGAAACCGAGAATTATCTTCGTCCACATCAATTAACTCTTTTTTACCAACCTCCGTTTCTTAAATCACCATTCCATTAAATCACCGTTTTGTAAACCCTTCACAAACTCCAGAAAATATCTTATCGTGCATAGGCCAATCAGCTTTCATTCTAGCAAGTTAGCAAAAACTAAGTTCTCCGTGCTGTGTGATATATCTTCAGTGAGAGACTGAACGAGAATATCGAAGCTGATCACTTCTCTTTTGCAGGGTTGTGATTGGTCTTTCACGAGCGCGTACAAACTGAAGCGGCACATGCGTAAACACACAGGAGAGCGTCCGTTCACGTGTCCTTTCGACACGTGCAGCAAATCCTTCACTCGCTCCAGTCACCTCAAGACTCACATGCTGGTTCACACGGGAGAGAGGCCGTACGCATGTCCGGTGGACGGTAAGCCGCTGTACGTTTGACGTCTAAAAACGCTGATGAGGTCTAGGTTCGAAGCACGATTAGGCTAAGTTCTGTATAACTTAAGCTTTAAATATTAATAAAACGGAGCACTGACAGAGAAGGGAGGAGGGGGGTTAGGGTTTTAAAGTGAGGCTTGATGCGAAACCTTTCTTATAGAAATCAGTTTTAGTCGCATGCTCATTTTTATAAGGTAGCTTTCGCATTATATTCTCATCTCGGAAATGGTTTTTCAAGAAGAGTAGCGAAGAAAACCGTAGTATACAGTGGGTAGTAATCCAGTCTGATTGATCTGTTTATCTGCAGGTTGTAACAAATCCTTTACCGCGGGCAGTACTCTCAATGTGCACATGCGCAAACACACCGGCGAGAAGCCGTTCAAGTGTGACGTAGACGGGTGTTCCAAGGCGTACACGACCGCTGCCAATCTGCGAGCTCATCAGAAACGCCACGAGCAGAAAGAGATGCCCAAGCAAGGTAAACAAGCAGATTTGCTATTTTAGTAAAAGAGTCAGTGAGTAAGCGAAAACAAGCCACTACCGTTTTTGTGACTGGATCCAAAATGCAGCCATTTGTACTTTGTAAGTACGTATAAAATGAATAAAATGACAAAGACAACATTTAATTTGCGTTTTCTTGACACAGTAGAAGAGAACTCATCGGAAGCAGAACTTGTTGCCAGCGGTGCGATGTTAAACGAAAGCGAGGTTGATGTGACGTACACGACCATCCAGACCTTTTCCGAAGACTTCGTCTCTGACGTCACACCCCTATCAGCTGCTTGTGTCCAGTTCACCCCGTCAACATCCGGGCTCTGTGCCCTGGTTACGTCAGCGGATAATCCGCTGATCTCCCCTACCGCGGACTCGCAGGGTAATATTCACGTGCGCGTCAGACAGGCGGGTTCCCTTGACGACGGAGTCGCGGAGGGCGTAAATAGCGAGACAGTGCAACTACCACTTCACGCCGGAGATCACTTTGTTAACGTAAGCTTAGAAGACGGAACTAGAATCGATGTCACGGAGTTTGTGGTGCGGAGTGATGAAAACGAGGTTGTGTTGAATCGAACTCGAAACCGGAGCGAGGGCAGTGACACGAGTGGAGCCACGTCCAAGCACGGGGGCGGGTTTGACCTGTCAATCAGCAGCATGATGCGGCACTTGCGGGGCGAGGCCTTGGAGGGCGTGGTCAGAACCAAAGAACACGTGGAGTCACGCCACGCGGGAGTTACGCTGGACTTAAGGACTGCTGTCCGGCCTGAGGACCAGTTTGCACCGCCAGCTGTCATATTTCAGGTTTCTAGCTTCTCTTTACTTTTCTTTCTCCTTCTGTTCTTGTTCTTCTCCTGGTTGTTATTGCTGTTGTTATTGTTGTTGTTCTCCTCCTTCAGTTTCTTCTTTGTCTTCTTTTCATAGTTCCTTCTATTAAATGACTGTCGTCTTTACTGTCTGTTTTTGTTTTCGTTCGCTGTGTCCTTCTGTGACCTTTTCGCTGTTCATGTCTCTCGTTTTAACTCTAAGAAATTTTTTCTGTTTCAGGACGAAATCTTGAAGACACCAGAACAAGACAGTGACGGTACAGTCATGCCCAGGTCGCCCGAGACGCCAACGAGAGCCACTTCCCAGCATTCCCTGCGAATCAGCATGCCCCATGATGCCTTGCAATCTCACTTGCCACAGCCGCTTGAGCCCGCGATTACTGCAGACCTTGATAAAATGAGCGGACATCATTCATTATCGACTTCGGAATTGACGTTCGGATCACCGGCGTCTTTGTCAGAGACACAAGATGAGCATGATTTGTGCAAAGAAGGACTTCCGGCCTACATTGATAACCAGAGTTCATCAGAACAGGAGGAAGTCAGCGGGGAGTCGTATCCAGAAAGCACGATCAATTTGCAGGACTTGCGATGAAGCGGGGAAGCTTTTTGATAACTAAATATTTCAATAATTCTTCATTTAGAGGTACACTTCACTTTTATCCAGTCGAAACCTTTGTTGTAATTTTACCCAATGATATCGCTGTATTTTTCCCGCCAATTTCGCGCGGCGTTACATGACATTCGAGTTTGGCGCCAATTTTTTGCGCGGGGTTGCAGTACAGAACATAGAAAGTCGGAGAGATTTATATCGAACAAAAATATGTAACTGCGTGATCATTTCTATGGGGCGCCAAAAGGGACAATATTACATATATTGCACATTTTTATTCCAAATGTTAAATAAACCTCCTATACTGACAATATAGATTCTAAACTCACAATATATATCCTCTGAACTAAATATATTTATTCTAAACTAACATTTTATATTCTAAACTAACAATATATGTTCTAAACTAACAATATATATTCTAAACTGAAAATATATTCTAAACCAAATATTTATTCTAAACTGAAAAATAGATTCTAAACTAAAAATTTATTGTCAGTGCCAAAAATGTATGCTCAAGTCCAAAATATATGTCCTATAATTAGTATGGAAAATATTCACGTTTCTGCGACTGCGCGAAAAGCACGTGTAGGTCACTAAAGATGGCCGCCAACTTGCCGCGATCCGTTGGCGAAGCGTTAAATAGAATTGCAAGGATTAGTAGCGACGAGCTGGGACAGGCTCTTGCTGAAACATTACATCCTCAAGCAGCACAAACCGCATTCAGTAGTCCACGAGGTGGAACTGTGAGCGGGCTGCATGAAGAAATATCCTCGTAGTTTCCCACGCTGAGATCAGCAGGTCCGGCGAGGTCGTTTTCGGTTCCTCGGGGGAGAGTCCTGGATCATCGCCGTTCGGCCCCGTCCTTCTGAGTTTGCATAACGGCGATGATCCAGGGCTCCCACGTCAAGAAGACAGGACGTGTTTGACGCCGAAGGCGAAAGGCACGAGTTTCTTGTTCACATGCTGAGGAATACATGGACGACTGTGATTATTGCAATACAAGTGACATTATTGACTAGGAACTCAAGCAATTCGCAGTAACGAGTGTCTACAGCGGCTTTCTGGTGACTATCAAAAGTAATTAAGAGTCCAGACAAGTTTAGCTGAGAGCAGAACCAAAACCCGGTTGCGCCAATCAAGTAATTGGTGATGGCAGATGGCATTGTCTCGCATTTTTTATTTAGATTGGTCCCTTCAAAGTAAAGCGAACGTGTTTTCTTACAATATGATGATTACTGCTTCTGCAAACTACTTTTTTGGTTTTGGTTTTCCGCCGAAAGTTATCCGAAAGCAGCCATTTAGATGTTTGGTGTTACAAACAAACCTTTGTAGCAGATGCGCTAAAAATTGTTTTAAAGATGCAACGTCCCAACTCGTTCGTTTGTGTGTGTGTGTGTGTGTGAAATTTGCAGTTCCGCAACATGTTGCAAGCAAAAATGTATCCGCAGATCGCCTTTGCGGTAAAATTACCAACTGATACGCGCGCATGTTTAACCAGGATTCTAGGTGTATACCGACAGTTCGACAAACTCTGGCATTCGAAAATTATGGGAGGTCGATGAAGCGTTTATTCCCAGATACTTCCAGTAAAATTCTGAAATATTAGAACATTCACATGTACTAGCCTCCAGTTTCGAAAACTAGGCAACTGTAGTGAGCCAAGGCAGTTCATTTGCCAAGGTGGGAGATATCGCCTCCCGAATCGGCTTTGTAGGTTTTAGGCCAGACAGTCTTTCAAGTGCCTCTCGAAATATCTGTCTGGCGACAGTCACACAGAACACCGTTTGGGTCACCTCGAGGGTTTTACAGTAAATTCCGAGACAGGAAATCAGCCGGTCTTCCGCCTTTGGGTGCGTTCGATTGACCGTATTCCGGAATAGGAAGAGCTAAAATGAACCAAAGTTTTGCTTGTTCTGGGGAAAATTATTTTCGGGGTTTTTTCAAATCTTCACGCTGACATTTCGAACAGCTCCTGATACATTTCGACATATATAAGCTCCAAAACAAAATCTTTTATCAAGTCGGAATAGACCCAATCGAACGCGCCCTTAGTCGGACAAACAAAACATATCTTTATAAGACCATTTGAGCGTCAGGTTTTTTGTTTGATTTTCGGAGTTATAAATCTTATTTAGTCTCTTACACTGGATTTTAGGAAACGCGAGACAGCTAGCATGACCTTCTGCAAAAAGGAGGCACTCATGAAAAACGTATCTTTTGAAGAGTATTTTGGTAATGTATCAGTTCAGAAACGCGACCTTCAACAATGTACTGACTTTTAATATCACGAGGGCGGTGTGCGGATTGATTTGTGACAGTTCGCTCCTAACAGCCTGTGCAACTTCTTCGAATCCTCACGAAAATTGCGTGAGTTGACTGGTAAGCGCTAAGAGGAAACCCTTGAATCCTGTAGTGGCTGGCATGCACAAGTGCAGCGGATGCAAAGTGAAAACTCAAGTATTTTGCGTGCTTTACGATCCCTCTATCAACTTCCTGTTTCTTGAAACTGGTGATATAGTGGGGAAAAATTAAAACACCACAGCTTTGAGTGAAGGCAAGATTTTATGCTCGACACCAGAGAATGAAAATTGACCCTGCAATACTTTACATGCATTTAGTTTTGATGAAACGAAATCAACGACTGACACATTCTAGTCGCTGATCTTTTCGATAACCTTCGTAATTCGACTTTAAATTATGTCTCTGTATTAATCGACTTTGTCAACAGATATGAACCAGTGGGTACAGACTGTGAAGTCCCTCATTTTCTGGCGAAAAATCTCTCGTAATTAATTTTTCTAGAAACGGTTATGTGAAACATCATCTTACTATATTTGACTGGTGGTACTTCAGTACATAAGGCTTTGAAGATTGCTTTTCATCGGGCGAATTACTACTTCAGGGAAAAACTTCAACTTGCAGTTCAGGCCAGCGAACAGCGTGAAATTCAAAGAGGATCGGAAGCAAGGTAAGGGTGAGGTCTCCCACATTATTGATATCTAAACACACTTTAGTTTATACGTGCGGACGGGCAGTCACTTGTTTTTTCACTGTAATACGCTTGATCCAGGTTATTTTAGCTAAGAACAAACAACAAACTATTCGTATGGATTACGCGCGCTGTCGATCAACATGCAGGCGTTTAACTGCCCTGCGAAATCCCCTTTCGTGCTGTTACCCACGTTATGTCCTACTCTGCACAGCCTGAGCAACCTCAGAGTACTTAACGGAATGCGTAACGATAGCCAAGACACTTGATTTGCTTGCGTGTTAAGCTCGGTCAGAATTAAGGGTTTCCGAATCACGAAATAGCCAAGGCCATTTCAGGCCGCCCAATTCGGGTCATTCGGGGCATGTTTTGCGGCTCCTCGTTCATCGCGTATGTCGTGATTAGAATCTGGCATGATAATGTGATTAACGGATTTCTAAATAGCCCTGAGAGCCAAATTTCAATTTAAATAAAATTCTTGTCACTCAGATGAAATGAAACAGTTGAAAGGATTTGACGTAGGACCACATCATGCCGTGCTGAATCGGTCTATTAATAGATACTTCAAATATTTATTCCGCAAAGAATTCGCAAGAAAGGCAAAAAAGCCGACAAATGGTAAGGAGCTTTCCTGCGTGCAAGCTACAAACAGCAAGTGGTGAACTGATTGCGCGCCCACACAAGAACAACCTCATAATGCGAAAATAGTTCATTGAAGAGTCTGGGGTTTTCGAGAGTGAAGTGTTGAAGGGCGGAGTGACCAATAGAAATCAAGAGATTGCTTGGATGTCAGTCAAGTCCTCAGGCCCCTATGTGTAAAGAGAGACGCAAGTCCGGCAAAAGCCAGTCTGCCCTCAAATAGGTCACTGAAGTGAACAGGAGTTGACGAGACGTTTTTCTTTGCCAGAAGAGCAGTGAAGCCTTGTCAGGCTAAGGTATCGTACATAACAGAAACGCGACGACTGAGTTCAGTTCAAATGCTTTTTGTCTAAATGCTGGCGGAAGTCTGAGCTGTTTACAAAGGGTTTAGGTTCATAGTAGGGTAGAATCTGTTCACGTTTTGACGGAGTGAAACTTACAACTTTACTAATCCCTGAGTTGGGGTGAGTGCCGTCTTGGAGTCGCCATGGGCGATTTGCGGGCCTGGACGATCGGGAATTTAGTCTGACTGCATCTTTAGAGTAGTTTCATCTTTCCGCGCAAGGGTAAAGCAATCTTGAGATACTTGCTAGCAGTTGAAAATGTGATGGTTTGCAGGGGCAAATGTACCATCTTGCACCGTTAGATTTACTGATATGTTTCTCTGCCCAAAAAGAAACAAACACATTTTATGAGTGCGCATACCTGTTTACCTTACATTTGATAATTCAATAATGGAAATATTTTGGTGAAGCTATATCGCGGTTCCTCGTCGCACCCGTCTAGCGGCCAATTAACCCCACTGCAACTGTAGTTTGCTTTTGAAACACTCCCCGACGCATAGAAACTAAGGAATGATCTGGCACATTTTTGGCTGACTGTCAAGAAAAAAGGAAGGGAAAACAACACGTCTATCAGACATTGGAGTTAAACATTCCGACTGGAGTATGATTTGACATTAACATTGAATATTGTTTCAAATGAAGTCGTGTGCACAGGCCACCAAAAGCGCGTCCGGTCCGCTGTTTGAGGTTCGTGTGGGTTAATTTAACGCAGTAAGGCGCGTGCACCTCGAGCTGTGCGTGTCCTTAACGGATTAGAATCACACACTGACAGAAATAAGCCACTTCTTATGTGACCGCCTTGCTGTAACGGGATCTGTGAAATGTGGTTAAGCCAACCATGCCCCCAACCTTCACAGTAACTCTCACAAAACAGAGGTCTGTTTGCAAAGCCAATTTGTATAAACCGCAAATACAGCATTCCCTGGAGACTTAGTACTAATTATTTTTCTCAGCTTCTCACGCCTTTCACGACAATATTGCTGCAGGGACTAGGATAGTCGACTTCAAAACTTAGAGGAGCTGGTTGTTATGGCTGAGCAGTGTTCGGTCTTTACTGGCGACAAAGCTTGCCCCCACTCGTGCACATTAACACGCACATTTTGACTAGAACTAAAGAAGCGAGTTGTCGTCGGTATTAATACGCTTTGCCGTGCCCTTTCCGGACTTTTAAAAATGTCGTCGACTATTATTAATCCGACATTATAAACTTACCTCATTCGGGTTTCTCTCCCAGCTAGTTTAATTGTTTTTGGTGTGAACTATTGCCGTGTCTGCTAGTGCTGGCTAGTGCTAGTTTTAAATATTACGACATCTTTTGGTTACGATACTAAACAGAATGGTTGATTTGTGTAATGGAGGATAAAACACTTGAGGTGTAAGCCAAAAGTGGACACATGAGGAATCATTTTTAGTCACGAACTACTATTAAAGTACAAGCTGAAACGAGTTACTGTTAGTTGAATTCTTCGCATGCCATGGAAGAGCTAAATTTAACCGAATAGGATTACAGAAATGTGAAAATGATTGCTCAAGCCAGAAAATGCCATTCCATTTTGCACCTCCCGCACGTGCATGACAAACTGTGATCAGATACTGGGGTGAAGCGATTTTTCAGACGAATTTCGTGTCTTTTAGCATGTATATTTTTTATCCCTACTGGTGTGAGATTAAATATTCCAGTCGACACGTCAGTCTTTAACACGAATTCTGCAAAACTTTATTCGACACTTTGTCGGATCTCGTAAAAACATGTTTTAAGTCAGTTAACTATAAGACGGGAGTGCACCAGGTCGGATAATGTTTACAGATCGAGTGAGCATGTCGTGCCAGCTGGAAGACTGCTCGTTTTTTTTTTTTTTTTTAATAATCCGCTTAAAGTAAACACATAGCTTGCCCATCAAAACAGAAGCAATCATCTCGATGCACGATACTAAAACTGGAGTGACACAAACCGGATTGTTTTTCGACGCGAGATTTCTGCGTGTGCGAGTGTATGTTGATACAATTTATTCTGAGTGAAAGAACATACACCGAAGGTCACTATCGGAAAGACATTAACAGACGATCAGGTATTTAGGCACAACTCAGACAAAAGGCTGAAAGACTGTTCGTTGTTTTGTGGAATTCTATTGTTGAATATGGTGCTGCTATTAGAGGGCGGTGCTGAAAGCCTCTTAACTAATTGTGTTGCGCTAATGGAGTGTTATCGACCATTATGTCAGCCACAAAGTAATTCAACTCAGTTAAATGATGCTTTTAAATGTCCCTCCTGGTTAGAAAGCCGAACAACCCCCCCCCCCCCCCCCCCGTGTGTGTTCACATTACAGATGCATTACTTTTGTGGCAAACGCGCTAATCGTCTAAAACTTGTCCGTTTTCTGTGAGTGGAAGCAAGGGACCAGTTTCTCAAGGCGACGAGCAGCCTTTCAGCCACAACTTTCAACTGTCTTCTACGGCGGACTGTATTTGTCCTCGATGTAGATGCTTGATGTTATGCCCTTATTGAGTTAGGACAACAGTCACGCATGAGTGCTCGCTAAACAATTCTTATATTGAAAGTCTTGGCCAGTCAAGCTTGGATGCGCGCGCAACCTTGAGAAGCTGGTCTATTCAATTAGGCTGCTATTTTGCCTACAAACTTCTCGAAAACTCTTAACACTCCTTCAGTTGTTATCTATTAACTTAGAATTTATAAAACTTGTGTTTTAATGCGGATTGATTGACAGTGCCCAAAGATCTCTCCTCACAAAAAACAACGATTATGCTATTGTTCCATGTCATTATTTGCGCAAATCTCGCTAACCCACGCGCAAATGTTTTACATTCCTTTGTCCTCGACGTAAAAGCTTGACATCGCCTTTTGTTTTTCTGCAGAAGCCTGGGAATTCAATCAATATAAGAAGTCCGCCCCCTCAAGGCGACAAATTCAGTGATACGTTTGAACGTCGGACGCATCTTGAAGAGCACCATGTCTTCGCTTGGTCAGATAGCCATCTTGCTGTTGTTATTCCACTTTGGAACAGTTCTTGCGATTCGCGGTCGACGGAATCATTGTAAGCCTATCGCTCCATTCTGCGCCAACTTGACCAAGGGTTACGAACAAATGAGGCTGCCAAACTTTCTGGGCCACGACATTCCAGCGGACGTCACGAAGGGTCTCCTGAACTGGAGTCCTCTGGTCGGAGCCCGCGCTGGAAAGAAGCTCCACTGCCCTGAAAGGCTGTTGAAGATGTTTCTGTGCTCAATCTACGCCCCGGTGTGCTTGAATAACACAGGTATAGAAATCAGGCCCTGCCGATCGCTCTGTGTCAAAACCAGGGATACCTGTGAGCCGGTTATGAAAGCAAGTGGAAACGTGTCCTGGCCCAGCGCCAACAACGATGCTTTTAACTGTTCCACATACACGGACAGCTCAATGTGCGTTGGTGAAATCGGTAAGCAAGAGAGAGAGAGAGAGAGAGAGAGAGAGAGAGAGAGAGGCTCGTTTTGTCTTTAATTATCACATTTCGATATGGTGCCATCCTAAAAACAATTATTGTTTTGTTGCTTATTTTCTAGCGGAGGTGGAACCGGCCGTTCACTGCAACGCAGATTTGACAATCGATCAACTTCGCAAAGAATCGTGTGACAACGAATTTGGTGAGTTGTATCTTTTTTTTTCTGACGGTTTTAAATACACCGAGGTGTTGTGTAAATTGTACAACTTGGGCGCCCACCCAAATTCTGCGCGCACTGACTCTTGAAAAACCCAAGGATTAAGATCTACTCTGAAGTCACGTCCGATCACCGCCAGGTTTATTAGCCCTAGATCATACGTTGAAAAAGAAAGAAACTGCTGTTGGGACCACTGAGCGAGGCGAGAGGACGACAAACTTGCCGACAGGTTTTCAAGAAGCCCAATTTCCTGCGACAACAGGTCTGTGGGGGTCCCGTGAACGAACCAATCTGGAAAGCCAACGTTACGCCCAAAATGCGCGGACGCAAATATTGGGTTATCCCATGAAAATCAAGCGATTACTACAGACGAAGTCAACTATCATTATCATAACAAAGACTTCCGTTCGGCTCAGACACTCCTTGGTAGCCGCGATGACAATCAGTGGCTTTCTCAACCTCGCCGACTTCAGTAATCTATCCTTGAAAGATGCCGCAAATTACAAACGCTACTGCCGTTGTGGACTAGTTTTCCGGTTCTCTTGTGTTTTGAAGCGGCAAGAAAAATGATAGATTTGCCGCCTGTAAGAAACCGACAATTTTCATAAAGAAAGCGTATTAAAAGCTTTCTTTGTTACACCTGATACGCTTGCTTTATCAGGGACGTGTTTGTATTTCCTTGTCACGTTTTGATATAACGGTGACGGTGTCGTTTTGTTGAAAAGCTGTTTGTTCCATGACGCATGACAGTAAAGACACCGTCTTAAGTTGAGATGGAGAGACAGACTCACTTAAAACGGAAGAACAGGAAGGAATACTTGACAACAACGTTTTCGATGCGTGGGTTTGATAACTTGATGATAGACACACGTAAACCGTATTAAACATGGCGGTAATACCAGCTCTAGAGAACTAGGTTGAATGCGTCGGCGTGGCGGAAGACAAACTGGTGTATCAACTGTGTGTTGATGAGGGTAATGGAACGCCGTGAAAGAGACAATAGCTGATGTTTCGAGCGCTAGCCTTCGTCAGAGCAAATGACAAAGGACTAGCGCTCGAAACGTCAGCTATTGTCTCTTTCACGGCGTTCCATTACCCTCATCAACACACAGTTCGTACAGCAGTTTGTATTAAACATGAGTGGACAGAACGATCAAGAACTTGCTCCTTCACTTGAGCACGGACACTTGAAGCAGAAAGAATGGGGACTTTTTGTGCGTTTCGCGACAGCACTATGCCACACATTTTGTACACACAAAGCTTTTGCATTGTGTAAGACACTGGGGAGAATGCTGGAGTCTAGTCCATGCCGAATGAAGAACATACATACATACATACATACATACATACATACAACATATACGTATATATATATACATACATACATGATTTTATTTCGACTAAAGCTATTAATGCCTCCGAGAAATCGTGAGCTACATGATGGAAACAAAACAATATTAAAAATAGAACTTTATAAGGTAAAAATAAATTCAAACTTTATACAAACATTTACATATTAATGCATAATGATAATAACACCAGTATTAGTAATAAATAGTAATATCGATACTACTAAGCCTTTCACTACCAAGCTTAAAATACAGATTTTCCTAACAAAAACCTTTTAAGAAGAATATTTATGATTGATGTAGTGAGAATTAATTGTTCAATCAGATTTCATGTGGGCAAGTTATCAAAAGCCAAGTTCTCCTTACTGTGTAAGATATTACTGGTGAGAAAGTGAAGGAGAAAATTGAAGTTGATCACTCTTGGAAGTGAAAGGGTTATTCGAACGATCAACAGTCAGACGGACAGGCAGACAAATTTGTGCGCCGTTTTCTTGCTGTCTTTTAAGAAATGAGTGCAGGAAGTTTGACAGCTTAGAAATATGTTTATCTTTTCTGACAAATTTTTTCAGACAAATTTGTGCGCCGTTTTCTTGCTGTCTTTTAAGAAATGAGTGCAGGAAGTTTGACAGCTTAGAAATATGTTTATTTTTTCTGTTATATTTTCAGCGCTGAAGATTGAGCTGCTTAAACACAAGAAAGAAACCAAAGGAAGCGTTGTATTGAGAGTAAACGTCACGAAAGTTAGCTTGGCCAAAAACCACAAGAAGTGTGTCAACTTTATAAAAGGTGTGGTGAAGAAACAACGCCCTCTGCGACTGTTTTTCCCCGCCAACAGTGGTGACGAGTGCGACCATCTTTTCCCGTCCAAAGAGTCCAAATCCCATTACTTCGTCACGGGCAAATGTGAAGACGGAGGGAAAAAGAAGAAGAAATTGGTGCTAACTGCCGTGCTGAAGTGGAAACGGTCTTACAAGAAGCTGCTGAGAATAAATGCCTGCTCTCAAAAATCACAGTAATCAACCTCAACCCACAAGTAAATTCTGGAATGGACTCCTCTTACGTAGGACTGTGGATGAACGCTCACTTAGTTCTTCGACTCGCGGGTATTTTTATTGCTAAGTTACGTACATAACCTTTGAATAGCGCAGTAGTTTTTGTCTAACGAAGTTATAAAATAATGGAATGTTAGTGAGCACCAGAGTTGTCAAGTAATACTATGAATTGTATCGAGTAACTAAGATGGCCGTTTTAACACTTATTGATTCGAGTTATTCATGATGTCGGTTCAGTTCTAAAGTTTTAAAATACCCAATTTTTCATAATGGATAACATGTTTGATCATTTGAAGGATCAGTGATGACTCCAGCTCAAAGGCATGCCCAGATTTGTGCAGCATAACTGACATGTTTTCTCAGTCAACATAGTTTAAGGTTTATGCCGGAAGCCAGTGTTTTTGCATACCCGTGTTTGATACAGAAGCCATCGGGTCATTATTATTATACCGCTGTTTATTCTGTCCGTTGTGATGGGTAGCCAATGAATCTGAAGGCAGGTCAGGGTTAGATTTGATGAGATCAGCACGAGTTATAAAACAGTGTTAAAACACGAGTTAATTTGAGACCCAGATTGTGTAGATTTGCTTGCGCATGTAAGTTAGATGAACTGAAGGTTGTTTGGATGCTACGTGGTTTAGTTGGACCATTTGGACTTAGCTGCTACGTCCGTTTCGGTCTCTTTTTTCGTAACCTGGTTCCACCCTCGGTCTGTGTTTATATTCCCTTTCCCTTTCTTCTTTCGCCTTGCACATATTTCTCTGACTCCTTACATTTATCCATTTTCTTAATGGTCAGTTCTGTGTGCTTTTTCTCATCCTTATAAGTTGACTCTCTCTTTTTACTTCACCTGCGTTCTCTCACTTTGCACACCTTTATCCCCTTCTCTTCATTGCTCGATAATTTTCTGGCAGCCTCATGTTCCTCAATTACCTTACCATCTTGACAACAATGGACAAATTTGACCTGTCAAAAATGACTGCTCGAGATAAATTGCTGTTTTGGGGCTGCATTGTGTCCAAAGCTGCCTTCATTATTTTGCAGACAGTCCAATATAACTGGCGTGAAGACGGCGCGCCAAGGTCCAATATTCGTCGTAACTATAGCAACCTGTCTCTTTTACCCAATATAGTTATCGAATACAGTAGTTTGTGACGGGTCTATTTTTGTAACTCTCAGGCAGCTTCGTGCACGTATATTTAACAAATAAGAGACTTTTATGCCCAACTCTTTTACTGCCACTGGTCAATTTGACCGAGCCAAGGATACGAGCAAGTGAACTGTTAGAAACTGAAAAGTTTCAACACTTCAATTAAAGCTCTCAAAATTGAGTGCATTTTAACAGCAGTGTTCACGTTGTTTTTGAGCGGCGTTGTATATAAGTTTAATCTGGACAGGAAACGTTTTTGCAGTAAAAGGCTTGAGCTTGTTTGCTGAGGACGAAATGCGGTCGTGATAGCCACAACCAGGGCATAAGTTCTCTCTGTAGTCAAATTATTTTGCATGTGGATATTTCTCGCTTTTCAGAGAAGGAAATCGAGCATGATATATAGCCGTGACATGTATTGAATTATCAGGACGAAGCGTAGAAAGTAAAAAGCTTTTGTAATTGGCTAGGGCTGATTCTTTGTCAGTTATATGTTTACAGAGTCAGTGTAATTTTTTTTTACTCCAGAAAAATGCTCGCTTTGTTTGTCATTAAAACATATTTTACCGCTGTCACGTCTGTAATATGTTTGTTCTACTCGTGCCGAGGCATGGGTCGTTTTATACCCCATATTCTTCCCTCCTTTCTCTTTTCAGTGCTCATCCACCAAGACATGGACCGGCAGATTTATCCCACAGATTCATCGGGACTGTGTTATTTCATATGGAGAAAAGGTGAAGTGTCCCTGCTCCCAGCCGAGAAGTTAAGGGTTCGAAGCTCTCTGGGCGGCATGACACTTATGGACGCATGTACGAAACCCCGTTTAAACTCTAGTTCAGTCAAATTCTGTATTTACACATTCTCGTAAGCGGGCAGTTCCAGATGCGGACACTTTCTGCTTCCCATGGTCTCCGCTTACGGGAGCTTCAACTGTGGCTTGCCTTGGGTCCTTGAGACAACTTTTTCTCCGTAAACGGGACCCAAGTGACAACTTGACGCTGAAAAGAAGCTGTTTGTCGTCTGGCAAAGTTCCTTTCAATAATACATTCTTAGTATTCTTCAAACCTGCGACCTCAGGGTCTCTTAACTGACAGTCACTTGTCATCGGTTGTGCTGAGACATCTTGGGTCGTGCCATTTTATGTACATCATCCATCTACACCTCAACTTTTGTAACAAAATGAAGAAGTGGTGCTTTTTAATCCGCCGTTACCTGATCTGGGTGCGGAATTACTACTACCCTTTGTTTGACCTCTCCACGAATTAAATATCAGTTGATTTCCTACACCAAAGACTCGCCACGCAAGTATAATAATAATAATAATAATAATAATAATAATAATAATAATAATAATAATAATAATAATAATAATAATAATAATAATAATAATAATAATAATAATAATAATAATAATAATAATAATAATAATAATAATAATAATAATAATAATAATAATAATAATAATAATAATAATAATAATAATAATAATAATAATAATAATAATAATAATAATAATAATAATAATAATAATAATAATAATAATAATAATAATAATAATAATAATAATAATAATAATAATAATAATAATAATAATAATAATAATAATAATAATGATAATAATAATAATAATAATGATAATAATAATAATAATGATAATAATAATAATAATAATAATAATAATAATAATAATAATAATAATAATAATAATAATACTGTATCATATCTATTTATACAATAATTTATTGCTAGTTACTTGTTTGATTACACTGTTTTTGTAATGTTTTATGAATTATTGAGATACCCAAGGTGGTACTAATAAAGTTAAGTTAAGAGGAAAAGTTTTCTATTTTCAAAAAGCCGGCTTACACATGTCATTATAGGCATATTCAGATTATCAGAAGAGACACGTCGCATTGGTTAGTGAAGGTTGCGTTTGCAAGGCCTGTTTGTGTAATGGTCCTTGTAGAGAACGGGTCTCGAAATACGTTGCTGACCAAAAATCAGGAAGTTTCGCAAAGAATCAAGTTCCTTATTGACTGCAATCGGCCAGTAAAACCGTGACTTGTGAGCCAGGAGCCTTTTCAACAAATACCTCTTCCCTGACACATACGAACATATGTTCGAACAAGGAGAAGCCTTTGGAAACCTTGGCCGCGGCAAGATTAGAAGGGTGGGGAGGGTGCACGTGTTTGTCACAGCGCGCGCGCGAGGCCGATGGGACGGAGGACCCTGGGTACGAGGTTAGCTGGAAAAGCAACATGGCGGCTAACACGATAAACGGGGAGTAAATCAGCTGTCGTCTTTTGGAGCTTTAGCAAAGAAGTGAGAAGTTTCAGGCACCAGTTCACGATGAATTTGTCTCACAAGGAGTTATCCTCGCTCTTAAGGTAAAAAAATGTTCGTCTTCTGTCGCCAATACTTCATGTTTTTGGATTCGTCGGTAGAGACATGACTATTAAAAATTGATTCCTCTGCTGTTCATTTATTACTGTTGTCTGATTTGTAGTGTTTTATTTGCCAGTATTCTATCTGAAGATTCGCACGCTGTTTCTTCCTTTGAGGCGATTGCTCAAGCACTTCATCTGAAGTTCTCCAAAAATGAACACTTCCAGATCGGCTGTGCCATGGTAAGCCTTATGTCAAACATCACAACTTTACTGTTGCGTTTGAAAAGAAAGCGGTAAAAGCTTGTGCAGAAATCTCTCTTTCATATTCTACTCGATTCCGCCATGACAGTATATTTACAGAATGGAGATATAAAATAATGGAACTTTTATATGCGGTATACAGTAAAAGCAAAAAGAAGGACTTGTTTAATGTATACATCTAATCCTTGCCCTAAACAAAATGAGTGTGCAGTCTTTAGGAGAAATGATAGTCTTTTAATAATACCACCTTGAACCCAAGCAAGAGATCACCTGACATTGCTTCATAACTGTGATTTTGTCTGACACTTTCACTGTACATTCATGTTGTCCATGATATTACAATAATCGTACCGCTGAATTTTATAGGAAATTATTGCATATTGTCACTCTATGAAAACGTTAGAGCTTAAAGTTGTGGGCACGCTGGTTTGTGGTGTAATTTAAGTCTAAATATTTGTGACATGCACTGCTAAGCTAATTTTGTGTTTCTATTTTGTGTCCATAGTTGGTTCTTCTCCAACAGCCTGATCTATTGCCATCAAGCAGCCAGCGGATAGTAGTGCTGTTCCTGTTGCACGAAATGTACAAAGGGGAGCCAATAGCAAGCAATCCTTTTGCTGCTATATTTTTACATTTACTGGTAAATAAAATAACATACTTTATTTATTTTTCTATGATGTAACTACTGTGTTGATGTTCAGCATGTATAGCATAGTTTGAGCAGTCAAATCTAAAATGTAAATGAATATTGTAAAATTCTTGCTGAAAGCCCTGAGTTTATCAAATAAGGGACAGTTTTGTAGAGGTGGCTTATAGTATATTCAGGTACTGAGATGATAAAACGTTCAGTGCACCTACAGGAAATAACTTTTGTCTTCACTTGCTTTGACGAAGAGTTATTGTTCAAAATGTCAGTTCAAAATCTTAACTGCAATCCAGTTTTACCACATCGACCACCAGTCGATTTAGCATGCAAATTCTATTAGCCCTAGTGTAGGCTTTTCTGTTTGGAAAATAAAGGTTAGGATAAAGAAGGTCCTTTCAGCTATTTTCAAGTGAGAAACAGAGAAATCTGCTTCATTTCAATATTACTTGCTGTGGTGAAAATGAGGAACAGAGTGCAAGGGAGGGGGAGGACGTTTATAACTGGGTGGGCCTTACAGATCTGTACTCTAATGTCTTGTTCTATTCTGTGATGGATGTCTTATGTGTCTCAAGTGTTTGTTTGTTGTGCACTACAGGGAGCTAATAATGATTCACTGGGTCAACACCCCATTGCAAACAGTCGAGTCGCTGGGCTTGAATCACTGCCAACCCTCAGCAAACCAGAGAAAGCATTTGTCTACCAGTTGATTTCACATCCCTCCAGAGAGGTGAGTGTCGCTAGACAACATTATAAAATAATGCACAAAATATGGTACTCCCACGAAATTCAACATGCATTTTTCACCTCCAAAACCAAGTGACCAAAAGTAACTTAAAGGTAATCTTAAACCTGTAAGGCTGAAGGAGGTGAGAGCAGACAACATTATTATGGATCTACATGACATACTTTACAATATTTACTGTTATTGTTGCAGCTCTTGAAGAAAACGCCTCGACAAGTTCTTGTGACTGAATCCACGAATTCAAATCAGGTAATCATCTATAACACATCAAAAGTTATGCCCACCAAGCAACCATGATACCATGAGTTGACCCTTCAAGTCTTCTGTAAAGCACTCCCGGTGAAATTGACATTATTATATGCTTACTATATTGTTTTATTATTACAGATGGTGGTCAAATTTGTGATGCTTTCTACATGCTATACAATAACAAAATAATTATCATTAATATCATTTATGTACTCAGTAATAACACAAATAGAAGGCTTGCACGGTGGCCATGTTGGATGGCAGGAGCAAAGGAATTTCCATAACAATAGCACTTCTTTCCCAGAGAAATTGAATTCTGTTGTTCCTGCCATCCAATATGGCCGCCATGCAAACCCTTATAGTACATTAACTTTTGCTCTGATATTTACCCTCAGAGTATGGATTTGTCTAATCTGCAAGTGTCGCTGACAGAAAGGAACTCCCAGATTCCCGATGTTAGCTGCTGTGGTTTGCCAGCGGTTATTGCTGATCCTGATCCAGATAATAGGTGAAGTGATGGCCACTTTCACATGCGAATTCTCCCAACCAATTTATAGAGGAACAGTTGGAATGATGTGATAAGAATTTAATAGTTTAATCAGCTTTTGGGTAAAGTACCAGATGATGCTGCTGTATGTTCTCTTTACTGAAACAGATATTTGGCCTTGATCATGTTTAGGGTAATACTAGTTTGCCACATCTAATAATGTGGCGTTCTGCATATAATGATGATATTTAGAGAGCTGTGATCTTGGTCAATGTAATCCTTGGGACACTATGTATTCATATGCCAAAGTGGTTCCTGTTTTGTAACCTTGAATTCCCTACCTCAACTCTTCATGCTGTGACATAAAAATAATCTGCATTTTTCTCAACATTGTGTCTCTGTTGTTCATTCAACAGTGTGGGGTTTGACTCAAACGCTGCTTTTCAAATTACAGAGACCCTAGTAACAGGTAATCTATAGGGATGCCCTGGTGACGAAGAAGTAACCAAGATGCTCTTTGTTCCCAGGTTCAACTCCCATGTAACAATTCAGCATGGAAAAGAATTTAAGTTCCTATTCCTTTCCATGGAATGCCTGTAAACTAGTTGTTGTAGCTCAGGATAAAGTTATGTTTAGAATGAGTTTTTATACAGATCTATGATATACTTGCATGTGTTTCTAGTTTCATAAATTCATGAGTCGAAACTGACGTGTGTTGTCTTGTTTGTCAGATAACAAGCCACCCGCTGAAGCGAGTCTCAGGCCGGGTTTTGCGAGGGTTCCACCTCCGTTGTACTCCTGTGAGGAGGAGGTGATGCATTGTTTCATTGCCGTAACATTTCTCTGCCATTTATTGGGCTTGATCACACAAGAGCAACAAACATACCAGCAAAAAGCTGCTTCAGAGAAGGACTAACTCTTCAGCTTAAACTTCTGTAACAGCATTTTGCTTAGTTGATTTATTTATACATTTTATCTCTGTATTGACACAGTGTAAAGTAGTTCTCACAAATACTAGCATTGCATTGTAGACCAGCAAAAAAAACAGAAAAACAAATTGTAAACAGAGCTAATACTTCATGTTGGCAAGTTTGAATCCTTGTCTTGGTTTCTGTGCACACAATATTCTCAGTCTTGATTTGTTTCAGCTCGTTTGGATGAACCCCACAGAAGGTGGTCACACAATTGAGTGGGACAGCAGCATGTGTGTGACAAACAGTGCAGGTGTGTTGTGTGACAATGTCTATATGTGTGTGACAAACAGTGCAGACTGTGTTGTGTGAGCATCTTTCCGTTTTGTTTCTCAGGAGCTGAAGTACGTCGTCTTATGGCAAAAGCTTTCAAAGGTCCCTTGGTTTTACAACAGCAGCAGGTAAATTGCACACATGAAAATGCTTAAGGTTTATGTCACCTCAGCAGTGAAACTTGCAGTACTTATAGAGCATACTGTCAAATGTTAACTGTAGGTCAATTGTGAACATGCTAAACATACAGCAGAGATTGTGTTGGCGTAGTTTCAGAGTCCCCTAATTTTGTTACAGTATACTGTGATTATGTGGTTTATGTAGGACCATTTTTTTGTAAGCAGGCCCTGTGTTTGAGGAGAGTAAACCAGGGTCTGGAATGATAGCTGTGTTGAGAAGCTCCAGTGATTTATTAAATCCTGACGTGTTTTATTGCAGCAAGTCCTTGGGGAGCTGGAAAAAGATCCAAAGTTAGTTTATCACATTGGTCTAACACCAACCAAGGTATCTCTACTTAAATTTCATCAGTGCCTGCTTATAATACATAATAGTTCAATCAGAGCAAGCTGACAAAATGCTCTATGCTTCAGTGATTTGAGTTTGCTGGTGTTAGAGAGAGAATTGAAGTTGACCACTCTAAGGAGTAGATGGGGTAAATCTTAACATTAGAGGCAGTGTCGCAGTTGTCCTGTGGTCAATGGACACATCCACCTCAGATTACTGTCTGTAGACATATCTTGATCTTGATTGTGTAGCTTAGATGCAAGAAAATGTTGGTCAATAGAGGTCATGTCCCAAACTTGAATAAACCTTGGTCAATAGAGGTTACATCCCAAACTTGAATAAACCACAGCCAATAGAGGTCATGTCCCAAACTTGAATAAACCACAGCCAATGGAGGTCATGTCCCAGACTTGAACAGATTGCCATTGCTTTTGTTTTGTGTTTCTCATCTTACTTTCTCTTTGTTTTTCAGCTGCCTGATTTGGTGGAGAACAATCCCCTGGTTGCCATTGAAGTGTTGCTCAAGCTCATGCAGTCCAACCAGATAACTGAGTGAGTCATGTGACATGATAGAGTGACTCAATTGGTTGAAGAAAACTGGATCAGCTTGACTCTTTCTCTCTCTTTTTCTTCAGATACTTTCAAGTCCTTGTTAACATGGAGATGTCTCTTCATTCAATGGAAGTGGTCAACAGGCTCACTACGGTACCGTCCTCATGCTCTTTTTGTTGTTGTTGTCATCATAGTTTTTGTTAATGTGTAACATGTCTAATTGGATGCTTTGTTTTCATCTTCATAGTTTGTACTCTGTAGTTTTATTAATAACCCCCCCCCTCTACAAGGCAAATTTTGAAGTAAGCCCCCCCCCCCCCCCCCCCCCCCCCCCGGGGCTTATTAGAGCGTTTACGGTATCCTTATGTTTGTCTTATTGTATGTCAGTTAATCTAAACTCTACCACTCAATACGGTGATTTGTTTTCAGGCAGTGGACCTGCCTCAAGAGTTTGTTCATCTTTACATCTCCAACTGCATCTCCACGTGTGAAAGCATCAAGGACAAGTACATGCAGAGCCGCCTCGTGCGCCTGGTCAGTCTGCTCAACAACTCAATTCTCACAACCCGACAGACTGTATTGACTCATGTTATTTAGGAGAATTTCATCTTTGACCAACATTGACAGACAGATTACTTCCTATCTTCTCTGTATCACACTACAGCTCTGCATTGTGTCTTTTGTTTGTTTGTTCAATTGTTGGTTTTTCCCTTCTCAGGTCTGCGTATTTTTGCAGTCTCTCATTCGAAATAAAATAATTGATGTCAAGGTAAGCATTTTGTTTTTGTATGTGCGCTTTTCTTGGTGCGTGTGTTCGTGTTTATGTCTGCGCTTTTCTTGGTGCGTGTGTTCGTGTTTATGTCTGTCCTTTTCTTGGTGCGTGTGTTCGTGTTTATATATGTGCGCTTTTCTTGGTGCGTGTGTTCGTGTTTATGTCTGTCCTTTTCTTGGTGCGTGTGTTCGTGTTTATATATGTGCCCTTTTCTTGGTGCGTGTGTTCGTGTTTATGTCTGTCCTTTTCTTGGTGCGTGTGTTCGTGTTTATGTTTGTGCGCTTTTCTTAGTGCGTGTGTTCGTGTTTATGTTTGTGCGCTTTTCTTGGTGCGTGTGTTCGTGTTTATGTCTGTGCCCTTTTCTTGGTGCGTGTGTTCGTGTTTATGTCTGTCCTTTTCTTGGTGCATGTGTTCGTGTTTATGTCTGCCCTTTTCTTGGTACGTGTGTTCGTGTTTATGTCTGTCCTTTTCTTGGTGCGTGTGTTCGTGTTTATGTCTGTCCTTTTCTTGGTGCATGTTTTAGTGTTTATGTTTGTGCGCTTTTCTTGGTGCATGTGTTCGTGTTTATGTATGTGCGCTTTTCTTGGTGCGCGTGTTCTAATTGTGTCTGTCCTTTTCTTGGTACGTGTGTTCGTGTTTATGTCTGTCCTTTTCTTGGTGCATGTGTTCGTGTTTATGTCTGCCCTTTTCTTGGTACGTGTGTTCGTGTTTATGTCTGTCCTTTTCTTGGTGCGTGTGTTCGTGTTTATGTCTGTCCTTTTCTTGGTGCGTGTGTTCGTGTTTATGTCTGTCCTTTTCTTGGTGCATGTTTTAGTGTTTATGTTTGTGCGCTTTTCTTGGTGCGTGTGTTCGTGTTTATGTTTGTGCGCTTTTCTTGGTGCGTGTGTTCGTGTTTATGTTTGTGCGCTTTTCTTGGTGCGCGTGTTCGTGTTTATGTCTGTCCTTTTCTTGGTACGTGTGTTCGTGTTTATGTCTGTCCTTTTCTTGGTGCATGTGTTCGTGTTTATGTCTGTCCTTTTCTTGGTACGTGTGTTCGTGTTTATGTCTGTCCTTTTCTTGGTGCGTGTGTTCGTGTTTATGTCTGTCCTTTTCTTGGTGCGTGTGTTCGTGTTTATGTCTGTCCTTTTCTTGGTGCATGTTTTAGTGTTTATGTTTGTGCGCTTTTCTTGGTGCGCGTGTTCGTGTTTATGTTTGTGCGCTTACAGTCCTTTGTTGCTGTTGACAGGATCTGTTTATCGAGGTGCAGGCTTTCTGTATTGAGTTCAGCCGAATTCGTGAAGCCGCTGGCCTGTTTCGACTGCTCAAGACCCTGGACAGTGGAGAGGCGCCCGTGGGACCCGGGTCACTACCAGCGGTTACACCGAAAACAACATCATGAAGATAAGCGAACTACTGGGGACTGGGTATTATATAAAGACAGTCCAAGAAGTTTGAAACCAAGTATGCTCGGGCGCTAGTCGGAATTTTACGAGAATAATCGGAAACCATCGGCTGTTTCGGCTGGACGTTTCATAAAATATCTTGCTTTGCTTTGATTGACATTCTGTTGTGTTGGTTTTGTTTCAAATGACGCTTTTAGTACTGTAATAAAAGTGGCGTACGACTTTCTCCAACTAACATCTGGTGTTTCCTATTTTAAATAGTAATTACTTTTTTATCGCTTGCACTGAAAAGCCCTAGGCTATAGGGGCATGCACAAGACGGCGACTTTACAGCCAATTTTTACGTCGATCATATTAAAAAAAAAAAACTATTTTTTGGATCTTGTGCTCTGGTTGACTAAAAGCCACGCAAAACAGAGAATGTGCTGTTGTGACAGGCCAAAGCTGTACAACTTGAATTTTACATTTGCCAGTAAAGTTCAAACGGCATAAGAAAACAATGGTGATTTTGAGTCTTGAAGATCTCTCTTTGATAATTCGTAGTCTGGCAGCTGCAATTTGATCAGCATTGTTCATTTTAATTTATACATAGACGATCTTTTGTTATGAACTGATGTAGCATGTAATGTTTCCGCTTATTGGCGCCGCACAAGTCTCTCCTTACAACAGAGCGAATTCAGAAAAACTCCTGGAAGAACTGCGGGAAGCAAAAATAACTCAAAAGAAACACTATCCGTGCATAGAGGTCGAATTACCGAGGTAACGAAAGAGAGCGGCATTACAAGCCAGTTTATTTTTAGCCCGGTCTAAGCGGGCAGATTCATATTTTAGATTTCACATTTGAGATCCAAAGAAACACGAAAAAACGAGGTTTTTCGTTACATTGGATGGGAAGCTGTAAATAATTGATAAAAAGAAATACTCTATTCTGTATTGCGACCCGAATCTGCGAGAATGACTGATGACTAGAGCTAAATTGGTGTTATAATGGTTTGCGGAAACTATCACAGAACGCGTAGCGCATATTGAAGCAACAAAGACTGCCACGTATTTATCCAGTTGTTAATGAACGGTTGTTGACACATATGATTGGTCTGTGAACCTAAATGAACACAACTTATTTTAAACATCGTTTGTCTCGACCGGGTAGTCTGCTGTTACACGTCACTTTGTGAAGTGGTTCTTGAATTTGCTGGGAAGAGAGACCGGTGCAACAGCATTAAGCGGGTTGAGCGTCGTTTGAGTTGATATTGGAAGGCGGCAAATGTTGTTAAACTCGGCGCGCTGGTATATTTCAGTTTCAGGATATCTTGGTCGCCGAACGGAAGTTAATCTCGGATACAACAAATCCAACCCCACCGGAGCCCCCTGGGAATTTGGTCGGTCGCCTGTCAATCTTGATTACAAGGTGGAATTCAAGGCTGTGTCGAGCGCAGATGTATCTTGGAAAGATTCAACATTAAAGTACTTCTAGTTGGTTCGTTCCGGTGCCTGGTGTGTCATGTTTGGTGCGAAGGGAAACACTGATCTCTGAAGCGAATGCTTTGATGGTGGCAGTACGGCGTGTAAAACGCTTTGTCAAGCTTTCCCTCTTCCTTCTTCTCGTCGCGTCGATTGTTTTATTGGTACAATGGAACCGTGTCCCGTACGCCGATGAAATCAGTCGACAAAGAAAAGGTACGAGACAGTATAGGTACCCGCACGCGCTAATTCAACAGTTCTGACGCACGTGATTTGAACATAGCTTCATGTGAAACGACTTTGGCTGTTGTACTTATTTTTGTCCCTATTTTATCCTTTCCTCTTCCACAGACTTCTCTAGGCGAGTTTTTACGGACGAAAAGGGCACCTTAGAGGGACGGCATGGACTAGATGTCGGAAATATATTACAGGTAAACACATGTATTCACGAAATCAAACAAATATAGTGTCCTGTTTTATGTCTGCACTTGAGGGCGGATCGAAACGCACGGCCGCAACCGAACAGAATTGTCACTTAGCAAACAGATAAAACGAATTTCTTTGCGTTTACACTAACGTGGAATAATAGAATTCGAACTATTTTTATAGTGTTTTGCATTCCGGGGTGCAAAACAATCGGCTCGATCTACTGGGGGGGAGTTGAAAGAACGGATTTTCATTCATCCGCGAGTCACTTGTTCGGAAGAAACGTGGTCGCTCAGTCATAAATAAAAAGCGCTTTAAAACATGTTTGCTGTTTCCCCGAGGAGCGGTTTTCTGTGTTTCGTTTCGTGTCACTGTTTTTTATATATTCAAATTTGATCCATCACGAATATTGTCAGATCGTCCTATCAATTTTAATGATGTATTTTATTTTCATTAGTAAGCTGTATTTCAGTGGGAAGGTGAAATCACTTTGAAACTCGATCATTTTATATTTAAACTGATCATTGCGGGGAATTTACGACTTCAAAGCTGTGAATCACAGGAATCGGAAAAGAATTTTGTGGATTTTTGTTTTTTAAAAAATTCATTATGTTTTCAATAGGTTTTCTAAAGCAATCAATGAAAAATCGAAAAGAAAACCGCAGTAATTTGGTTCAGTGTCTCAAGCCAGGCTGTTAGATAAATTTAGTCAAATAATGGACAACTTATTTCTTTTTACAAATAATATAGTAAAGTAACAATTTACTAAATCAGCGTGCATTCAAGCTTGATTATAGTGATTATGGAAAAGCAACCGATCTATATTCAAATTCTTATTAAAAAGGTGTCATCTCTTATAGTGTGGTAGATTTATTTTTCTTATTGAAAGTGCTCCCTGTCCTGCTGGCATTTATTAAAAGACTTTTTTATTTTATTTTAAATATCTTGTGATTACATAATATATACTTGTCATCTAGCTGCCTCTATTTTTGGAAATACAGTAGTAATTAAAAGAGAATGACTTGCCTTATTGTCAGATTTGCAATATTTTGACTATCTAATAACTAACCAACTTCAGGGTCAAATATAGTGCTTATAAAAAGCATGCTGTAAAATAATGTTACTTGTTAAAAAGATTTTCCATCACAAATGTGGGTCAATATCTGAATACTCATGAATATGCATATTCAAATGGAAGTTTCACTGCATCTAGATCTTTTTTCTAACCCTATAATTCAGCTGCTAAGCTATGTCAATATGAAAATAAGTGTTTGTTTATGGAAAGTGAATTCATGTTCAGTGAAAGTCTATACATGCATGCAGCTGTTCTCTGGAAGTAGCACGGTGTTTAGACCACAGCAGAGGATTATAAATTCCATTATGAGATAGAATTAATTGTCTCTCTAATCTAAACATAGTGGGCCGCACACAGAGAAAGGAATTGTGCAGGTGTGAAGATTTTCACCTACAATGAATATGAAAATTTGGCATTGTAAAAATGCAAAAATGGACTTAGATGTTAATGTATGCACACAAATTGTGCAGTTTGATTAAATGTATGGTAACTCATGCAGTTGAGGGACCTGCCAACTCTCATGCCTTAGGCGTGAGTCTCACACCTGCGGGTCGAAAACTTCGATCTCATGCCAACTCACGCCTGCGGACCAATTTCTCATGCCTGGCTGGCTATTACAAAAAAGCGATTTAAACGCTCAAATTTGGCTAAAAACTACCACGAAAATGAAGGAAATGCCATTTCAGGGAGACTAGATTTCAAAATTTTCCCCGGACCCCCTAGAAGCTCGCGCCTTTCAGGCACTCATACCAACCCCACTCCCCCACCCCAGCAATTCTGAAAAAACCTCACGCCTTGCAATCGAAAAATGTTGGCAGGTATATGTTAGAGTAGGACTTAGGGTTGGATGGTTTTCAAGAAAACCATTCAATTTTTAGTGTGCAGAAAAATTACATAAATTGCAAAAAAAGATTTAAGAGAAAACTAGCTGTTAGTATTATTTTGATAACTGAAGTCTCCCTGGTAAAGAAGGAGGGGAGAGGGGAGGATGTATAATGTTAGAGTGTGACAGAAGTCCTGTCTGCTAGCCAAAGGCTGCCAGACAAGCTACTTAATGGGCCAAGTGATTTTCCCTCCAACTTGCTCTGTTTGAACTATCCTGGTGAGTGAATCACGGCTACAGCTAACCTCTTGGGCTCTATAGCGCGCTGTCTTATTAATTTTCATCTCAGCCTGATTTATACCTCCTTTCTTTTGGTACTCAGGATTTTATTGAGCGAGCAAAGACCAGAGATGGAACACAAACCACGGTGCAAGAACAAGAACAAGAGCTTAACCCCACAGTCAGCACAGACCACCAAGAAGAGGCCACTAGAAGTAAGTTAACCATTCTGTAAACCATTAACTTCAACATGTTTCTTGCCAAGAAGTCCCTCAAAACACAAATCAAACTACAAGCTGCACATTGCTTGAAATTTAGTACTGTAAGTTCTGTGACAAATTAATATTAATAATGTACTAAAACTTTCCACAAAAGTGACCAACTTCTGAATTTTCTCTGGTATTATGGTATTATGTAATACTAGACCCCTGTAAAATACAGGTGACATCAGATTTTTCCCCTTTTTCTATATTTCTTAATCCTTTTTGAAGTCCATTTCAAGCATCTTGGATGCAGTTTACATGATTGTGTCAAAGTACAAACTTCTCTGTAGTGATGTAACCCTTGACTGTACCACTTTATATACACTTGACCATATTGTTATTTTCACTTTATTCAGCAGAGAACTTGGAGAGTGATTTATCAATAGTGAGAGAAGAGAATGCTCATCCCAACAACCATCACTCACACGACCAGGACAAGAAAAGGAACCTCAAACAACTTCCCTCGGATGAAAGTGGGTTGCAGCTTCAGCCTTCAGTACCTGGTGGAAGTGCAGATAAAACAACAGCTAGGGAAATTACAGGCAATGTGACATCAGAAGCACGAGCAGAAAGCACTGAAGGTAAAAGAAAGAATTCACATGCAGGACATGTTGATGATGGCCACATTCACTGGAAGAAGTTCCCATGGAAAGTCAAGGTGTGCCTATATTGTTTGAGTAAACCTCAATGTTAAAGCTGCAAATACATGGTTTGTTCCTAAACTAGAAATACAACCTTTGCTGATGTCTCCTGATCTTGGATGTCAGAGACTTTGTATTGGAGAGTAAATAATGTGCTTTTGCAATATTTTCACTTTACTGTTATGAATACTTTCATATTTTCTCTATGCTCTTGTATTGTGTATCTTTGGTGTGCGAATACAGGAGAAAAATCAAAATTGACAATTTATATTTGAACTTTGCTTAGTCTGTGTGTTTCTTTGTAGATGCTTGGGAAACTCAATGTACATGTGTGGCAGGCGTGGTGCGGTAGCTCGATACATGACCTGAGGCGCAACCCATTCTTTCCCCGGTACCCAGATGTTCACTTGACCACAAAGAAATTATCTATTAACCACATGGAGGTCAATTATGGTCAGAGAGTGTTTGGCTATGTCCATCCGCCTGTTACAGGTAGGTGCTCAAGGTAACCCACCCCCACCCCCCCCCCCCCCCCCCTCCCCCCACTCCCAGGGCAACACCTCCTCCTCCAAGATCTTGTAAGCAAGAATCAAATTAAGTGCGGAAGGCACAAGGAGACTGGGACTAGAGGGGATAAGCCTTGCCCCTTCCACACTTGTTACTTTGGCACTCTTTTACATGATCTTAACCCTTTCACTCCCAGGTTCAAAATGCAGATTCTCCCAACTTTTTAAGAAGAAATTGTATAAGTGATGTAGTGAGAATTGGTAATTTAATCAGCTATCACCTGAGCAAGGTACCAAAAGCCAAGTTCTCCTTACTGTATGATATATTTGTGCTGCTGAAACTGAAGGAGAAAATTGAACTTGATCACTCTTGGGAGTGAAAGGGTTAAAAGGAAAAGGAGGGACTTTAACTCTTCTGCTCTATTTCTTCTAATTATGTTGACAAATTCTTTGGCACAAGAAGGTTAACAATTTCCCCAAGTTTGGATGGTGGGAGAGGAGGGGAGGTTTAGCAACTCCACCATTGTCATTGGAGAACCTAATCTGATCTATGGCTATGCAGTTTACTGGTTTTTAATTGAGTAAAACCAGTTTGGAGACTTAAATTTGTTAAACTGCCAAGCAGCAGAGGTTCACGGCGCCATGATCACAGACATACTATTAATTAACTATGGCAAATTTAGCTGTGGTGCTTTTTAAAATTAATCCCCCTCCCCTCCCCTCCCCTCCCCAGACAAAAGTATTGTATGTGTTTAGCTAACATAAAAGTAATGCACACGTGGGTTTAGTTGACTACCCTCCCCTCTCCCCAGAGGAGCAGCTATGCTGGTTAGTAGCTGCAATCTTCAACATAATTGTTGGGACACTTTGCACTTTCCCGCGGGATGAGGCCGAGTAACTGCACGTGCCGCTGAATTTACGCACTCCCGAGAGTGTCCCAACTAATTATGTCGGGGATTGTGGGTCTGAGTGTAATATCTTCTCATATTTTTTTCTCGTTTCATCTTGTCAGGTGAATACACCTTCGCTATATCTTCAGACGACTCGTCAGAGCTGTGGCTCAGTTCGGATGACAACCCAGTGCATGTACGGCTGTTAGCGTGGGTTGGTAACACGAGCGCTTTGTCTGGAGTGTACAGAACCCACCCAGCGGAGTTCACTAAATACAACAACCAACTATCGCGCCCCGTCTACCTCAAACAGGGACAGAAATATTTTATCGAGGTTCTTCACAAACAATCCAAGGGAAGGGAGCATTTGCTGGTGGGCTGGAAGGTCCCTGGCTTGGAGGATTTCCGACAGCTGACAAGAAAAGCGATATCGCTATTTATTGATGACGCTGTTAGTAAAGACATCACCGTTTATGCGCAGTACATACCCGAGGATCTGCCAAGTCACTCTCATTCCAAACTTTCGGGCATCACTTTAAATAAACGCGTTCACCAGTTTGGTGCGCCCGATCCGAGGGACAGTCATCATAAAGCGAGTTTGATCAAGGAGGCGGACATATCAAATGCTTTTCCAAGCTGTTCTTACAAGCCTAGTTACTTGGTGAAGTTCCGGCTGGAGCGGTACGACGGAGTGAAACTGATTCACGACACTTCTGTCTTCCCTGATGATCACTCAGAACTCAAGCACATGCGCGAGTATGATTCCTGTGCTCACCGAAGATTGACAGATTCACACGGGAACAATGTCCTGGATCTGCCGGTGGGTTTTGTGTCAAATCACAGTCTGTACGTGAATGGGAGCATTAAGATATTCAGCAGCGAGCATTCTGCAGTTCTTGACTTCTCCAAAGATGCGGAAGATGACGCGGGAGGTTTGTTGTTGGAGAGGCAACTCGATTTGCTTGACATGCAAAAAGCTGCCGATGTGCAAGTTATGAGCCGCAACTCTAAAGCTTCAGGAGTTGCGCAGCAAACGAAAGACAGTTTGAAGTTTAAAACAGTAGCGAGGAAAGATTCTTCCGCCACTGAGAATCCGCGCACTGAAGTCAGAACCAGAAGCATTACGCAGATTGAGAAAAAGAAGAGTACAGCAGCGAAACAACAGTTGGGCAAAAAGACAGAGAGTGCTGTGAGCAGAAAGAGCCGAGCAAAGCGCTCTGCTGAAACACAAGGTGGTCACGTGGTCAAAGCAAGGAAGGCTGAGTCAAGCAGGAAAACAGGAAGACAAAAGAAGAGTTCTGTTACGTCAATCAAATCACGAAAACTACTGAGTATTTCACCTAAACGTGTTACTGACAGCCAAGCAACAAAGGGTGAGTTAGACATTACATCTTTATTTGCTAACCCGTACGAAGGTACTCATTGAGAGCTTTCATTTGAGTGGTCAATCTTTTTTGCCTGGTTCAGGAGTTGGAGATTTTCTAGGTCGAGTTGACACACTAGACAGTTTCACCCTTTCACTCCCAAGCTCAAAAAGCAGATTCTCCCAACTATAAAATAAGAAAATGTATGAGTGATGAAATGAGAATTTATATTATAATCAGCTATCACTTTGTGCAAGGTGTCAAATGCCAAATTCTCCATACTTTTTGATATGCCTCTGGTGGGAGACTGAAAAGAGAAAATTGAAGTTGATCACTCTTGGGAGTGAATGAGTTAAGATTGCCGTATTCTGCAGCTACGGTCTGCGTGATAGGGTAATGAGTGCCTCCTTGCTTGACACAGAACCCTTTGATATACTGGTCCCGGGTAACCTCTTAATTCGGTGTTTTTAAACAGCAAATGCAAGAAGAAAAAAAGAAAAGTCTATAAACAAGAAAGTGGATTCATCCTCAGCGAATGCAAGTAAGTAGCGTAAACATAAGCAAAAGCATGTAATCAGCAAGAGCTAGCTGTGGAGATAATACGTATAAAGGCAACGAGGAAAGTGTTCCTCTCCAGAATTTGGAGCAAAAGAATACTGGTATATACCGATGTTGTAGGCTGTCCAAAAAGAATTTGTCACACTTGGGAACAAATTTGACGGAATAGGTCGACCAAACAACTGACATTGCTTTAAAAATGTCTTTTACTCCAAGATTAAAATACAGTTTCTCCCAACCACTTAGAAGAAAATGTACGAGTGATGCAGTGAGAATATTTTAATCAGCTTAGATGCAAACGATTTATCTGATGCCAAGTTTTGTTACCAACGTGTTTGAATCTGATGTAATTATCAAGTATGATTCATTTAATGTCCTTTGTATTTTTAGCTCCCGTTCAAACTTCTCGTACTGTGGAGCGTGACAATGCAACCAGGCCTCCCAAGTCTCATCGTACTTTTGCAACCAGGCCTTATTATCAGTATAACTATGGACCTCTTGATAATGAAGACGCTCGACTTTCCCGCCTTGTGAGTGCGAGGCAGTACGTGTACTTAATGCAGCAAGGCGCTCAGAATTATTTAAAGAACTTGTCGGCCGAGGCGCTGGCTGAACAAGTTTGGCGGAGATTCCGTGTACGACTCAAGGTCCCGGATGTGTTCCACGTGCCGGATCACAGCAAGTGGCTGTTCCATCAAAACAGAACAAGCTGCGCGAGTGATGGAAACATGCGGCTTCACCCAGAGGTAAGTCACGTGTACACAGGATATGACGCGCATTACGTCACGGGGCGCATGCAATTGGCAGAGTCAGCGGTAAGCACGTCGATATCTCATCGTTATTATTTTGTTATCAAGACAAAACGTGAAACTCAGCTGAGAGCTATTTATATGATAATCGTTTGAGTGAAGAACTAGACAGAAAATTGAAGCTGATTGGGGAAGCGTCCAAGAAATTCGACAGAGAACAATTTAAAAGCCCGGCCTAATTCGGCAATACGATGAGAAAGGAAGCCGGATGTTTGCAACACCAGCGACAGCCGTAAAACTGAAGCTGTTGAAACTTCTTTCTTCAGGTGGCGAGAAGCGTTGTTCAACGAGTGGTACGAGGACTCACACGAAAACATTTGGGGTTAGTGAAGTTTAAATTCTCCCAACCATATAAGGATATGTATGAGTGATGTAGTGAGAGTTGATGGTTTAATCAGCTTACATCTGAGCAGCCTGTCAAAAACCAAGTTCTCCTTACTATGTGATATATCCCTGGTGAGAAACTGGAGGAGAAAATTAAAGTTGATCACTCTTATAACATGGTTACTGATTAATTTATTAACCACGTGAACACTTCGTTAATCTGTAGGAAATACTCTTTGAAGACCATAGTCAACGTGGAGGAAAATCACGACGTGTTAAGGGGAGATCGCTACCTTGTGGAAGTTGTACGTTCACTTTCATTGCTTCCTCCTTTTTATTATATACATACTGAGACATACTCACGAAAAAGCCATATCGTAAAATTTCGTACGCAAATGAGTTCTAGCCAATGAGAGGCCGCGAACGACGCTTTTCACACGTGAAAAAAATCGTTCGTCCAATCACAAGCTGCGAACGACGATTTTTCACTACTTTTAAAGGGTTTCCCGGTCCCATCATAAATGTCTCAGTATGTATATAATAAACAGAAAACATCATGGAAAGTGCTTTGTACAGTTTTTATTCACTCGTTGTTTCGTATCATAAAACTCACTCGCTCGCAAAGCCTCGCTCGTTCGTTTTATGATACTTCACAACTCGTGAATAAAAACCGTACGCGCGCACTTTCCATGAAGTAATCTCTATTTCTTTACGAAAACTAAGACCTGGGTCGAAGAATGTCATAGAATGTATCAACGTAGGGTTGCTACACTTTTCGAGTTTTATCCTGTCGTCAGAGCAAGCAAAAGTCTTTGGGTAACACTACAGTACCCGTTCATTGGTGATCCCGGACTAGCTTGCTCAGATTTAGGCCTAGTGCTCATTTTATGACGTTCAGAATGACTGTGATGCGTTCTACGCTTCATTCACAGCAAAACTACAAGTTCTAGCAGAGAGTAGAAGTTTTTCATTGCATACTGCTGTCATGGAGTGTATCAGACGTAATGTTGATTTGCTCGAAGCTGTAAAGATGTTTGTAAAAATATCTTGTGTAGATTATTAGGTATTAAGAGCGCGATATTTCCCTGGTGTGTTTCTCTCCCTCCCATTATATTCACCGTGTCGATGACTCGTGCCTTGTCAAATCTACCTTGTTTTCTCTCATCTTCTAGGACTTAAACGTGAAAGGACAGAGTGAGTACAGCAAAACGTGTTGGTCTGTGTATTCTTGGCATAAAACCTCTCTTGTCTTGTTATTTTCTGGATAATGTAAGGCCCGAGTTAAACGTTGTTCTTAGCATACGTCGAACTCAATGCAAATGAGCAAAACCTATTGTTTGAGCTAGTTTTCATTGAGATCGACGTTTAACCCGGGCCTAACGTTTATTCGTATTTTCTTTATGATGTTTCTGTAGATTCCTCGGTGCGATTGTCTCGGTATTTTTACCAAAAGATTCAATCCACAACTTTGTGTCAACCAAGTGGATTCCAGATGAACCACCACTCTACTGTTCACATCATCATTCCGGGTGAGGCGAAATACTTCTCTTCAGCTTTGTACATTCAACTCTCTCTAAGCGGACACCTCTCTAGGGTGGACACTAAATGCTAGTCCCGATGTTTTACGCCTTAGATAGAGTTCACTGTATATACCATACGTGTATGTTTGTGTGTATGCTAAGGTCTGGTTTCCGTATGATCGCGCACAATCACACAAATGTTGGATTTCGCGTCAGCGATCGCGAGTCATCATAAAGCCTGGTTTCCATATCGCTGGCGCGAACTCCAGCGATCGATGTACGATCATACGGAAACCAGACTTTATGTGTGTTGGTATGCGTGTGTTTATTTTCATGCATGTATATGTATTTATGTGTGTGTGTGTGTGTGTGTGTGTGTGTGTGTGTGTGTGTGTGTGTGTGTGTTGTACGTGTTTCGTTTTGTGGTTTGTATCATGTCATAACTAAAAGACGTAATGGTTTCAGATGTTTCAAAATAACCATTTTATTATATTTAGTTTTGTTTTTGTATACACTAGTTTAAAGTAACACCACGTCATTTTTCCTGACAGTCAAAGATCAAGGCAAGTGGGTGCAGTTCCTAATTGATGACTTGTCTCAGGTAAATTAAAAACTCTATTACACTGATATGCTTACCGAGACACAAAGCATGAATGCGCTTTTGTGCTTTTCGTTGCCACACCAATCAGTATTTCCTGTTTTTTTTTTTTTTTTCTTCTTCTTCTTCTTTTATTTGTCGAAACGAGAATACAAACGGTGGGTGGAGGAGGGTGTTCCGTAGTCAGCTTTGTTCAGCATCAGTTATGACCTCTGTGCTACAAGTGAAAAGATTGTTGGAGTTAGTTTTTCTTTTGTTGCAGTTAATTCAAGATTAGGTGTACATGTGACGAAGCAACTCATGCAGTTTGTTTATCTTTGTTTTCTTCCTCAGCTTTATCAAGACACGCATGATCTTCATGTAAACATCATTATTGTGGACTTTGAAAGTGAAGACATCGATATCAGCGCAGCGCTTAAGCGGAGTTCCTTACAAAGGTACCACTGTACTGATGTCTTATGGGTATTCCCAGATACCTATTTGGGTGTGTTCCCATATTTGGTATCAAACACGAATATGATGGGATTCCAATCTCTGCTACATTTCTGAGCCTGCATTAGCGTGGTCAGTTAACCAGTTGTGTCTGAAAGTTTAACGAGGGGAGGTTTGAAGATGTTTAGTCAGCTTTTGTCCAAACTTTACAGTTTGTTCACCATGAGGTCGAGAAAAAAAAATTAAGTTAATCGAGCTCTGAACAGCTGGCAGTGTTAAATTTTCTGTTTCTATCCTCGCTTTTGTAGTACTTCTCATGTGTGATGTGTGATGTGTGATGTGACGTGTGTTGTGTGATGAGTTACGTGATGTGTGATGTGTTACGTGACTTGTGTTGTGTGATGAGTAACGGGATGGGCAACGTGTGATGTGTGACGTGTTGTGTGTTGGATTAATTCGTCAGATATCAACTGAAGAAACTCAGTGGACCATTCCAAAGAGCTTACGGAATCCAGGCTGGTGCCCGACTTGTCAGCGTGAGTAACAAACTTCAAATTCTCTTAAATTCCCCTTGTCGTATGACGAGAATTTATGGTGAAAAACCAAATGTGAAGTTCTCTTTGCTGTACTACAAATCTGTGGTTAGACCCTGGAAGAAGAAACTTTATCTTATTAATCATTAACTTGCTTAGTGACGTTGAGACCGCGTGGTTGCCGTGGAAACGTATCCATGGTAACCATGCACTCGTTTTGTGGTGTCTTATCTTCTAGTTTGTCTATTGTGGTGATTTCAGCCAGCAGTAAGTCACAAGAAGCATCAGGAAAATGCACAGAATCACTGTACTGAGAAATTTTGTGCGTTTTCAGAATCCTCACGATATCATCTTCATGTGTGATCTTCATTTAAAGATGCCCAGCAACATGATTGGCATCATCAGAAAGGTCAGTGGAACACAAGTTAAACAAGTTAGTCAACTTATCAAGAAAGCAATAAGTATTATGAGCACCAGTGAGTAGGCAGGGAATCCATCAGTCAGCCAGTCCGTCACTTAATCAAGTCCGACGGTTACTCCTTTGCCTAAGCAAGCACTTGCTCCGAACGACGAATGGTTAACGCTTAAAACATCAGCTTAAACTTCTTTAACGGTGTTTAGCTTTCCACATCAACCTTTAGGTGACTTGCATCACGCGTTTTATCTCTACCCAACGCAGACCAGTTAGTTTTCACAAGTACTAGCCAGCCAGTCAGCCACTCCGAGTTCTTAAACCAGTTGGTCAATACCTGTGAAATTCTGTCTTTTCATTAATACCTCGTTTTTTAGCATTGTGTTGAAGGCAAAATGGCGTTCGCCCCGATCGTGATGCGCCTTCACTGTGGCTTCACGCCTTTTCTTCCCTACGGTGAGTTTTTTTTTCTTCTCTCTCTTTGCTGCTGTTATTTTGTCATGCGTAGCCTGCAGACGTTCCCGTTCGTTTTTCAGGCCTCGTTTTGATCCGAGAGTAGGACTGGGGCGAGTACAAAGTAAGTACTCACCCCAGTCTTACTTTGAACTCGCCCCAGGCCTCGTTGTTTTAATATATTTATACTTGCCTTTATACGCGTGTTTGCAGGTTTCTGGGAGCTACAAGGCTATGGTTTGTTTGCGATGTACAAGTCCGACTTTGACCGGGTGGGCGGCATGAATGTTGAGGAGTTTGGAACCCGCTGGGGAGGAGAAGACTGGGAACTACTGGACAGGTAATACCACGTGACGGTACACAAAATTGCACAGCGGGAAGCGGGAGTCTAAAATTGGCAAAACATTCTTAAGTTTGAAGTGGACGGGAGTATAAAGTAGCCAAAAGTAAAGGAAAACAACTAGCGAATCGCTCGTGAATGTAAGCTTTATTCTTACAGGGTTCTGGAGAAGAAAATGGAGGTAGAAAGGCTCCGTGTTCCCAAGTTCTACCACTTCTACCACTCCAAACAAGGCATGTGGGGCAACACCAACGATCTGCAGTACTCCGACACGGACTGGGCCGAGTACGACTCGGGCAGTGACGTCATAACACCTTATGATGGAACGGAGGATGACAACGACTTTGATGAAGCAGACATGGCTGAAGAAGATGATTTTGACAGTGATTGAAGAAAAGAAACACGAGAAAGATGAGGCAGATACACCGTGGAAAGATGTCTGGAAGCTGCTTTAAACGACGAGAGAGCCAGATAAGCGAAGAAGAATCAAACGCTATTGTGAATGTGGAAGGGAAATTGGAGTAAACCTAAAGGAAAATTAGCTAAGCTTACATCGAAACAAAGGTAGAATTCTATTTAAAAGTACAAAGCAGGAAAGAATTTGGAAACATACAGGCACAGAATTTATTTACGACGAAGAATAGTTATTTTAAACCAAATTACCTTACATTAGGGAGCAGCTGAGATATTCGCACTGAATTCTAGGTTAAAATATATACTGCACCAATATCACACTTACGTGTGCTGAATCTTTAATATATTTGGATCGCAGAATAAAGAAGTCATTTTAAACTACAGAAGAAAAAAATCTTTTGATATACAGATTGTTATAGTTATATCAAGAGTATTGTACCGCCTCGACGGGCTTGTCGGGCTTTAGTTTTGTACAGAGATGGAAGATGTTTAAATTATTTCCAAAAAACCCAACAAGAGAAAACAATAATAAGCACGGAAATTACCAATGCGTACATAAAATCGGCAGAGTGGTAAAATTGCCAATTGAGCTATATATTTCATTCACTTCAATTGCCAGTAGCAAAACGTAGTCCCAAGAATATATCATATTTAAAGGTTAGTTGCCTCAGTGTCGGTGAATAGCGGTGAATATTTACCTCGCCGAAGCGGCTCAGAAAATGTCCGCCACTATCCACTCACACTTCGACGAATAATAATTAAAAATGAAAAGCCAAGAGTCCATTATTTGTAATGATCTCTTGGAAATTTTTAATAAACGTTATCTTTCTAAACTACGTGGTGTTTATTGATTGCAGTTCGGTTTTGCCTTTTGTTATCGTTGGCGATTTTTTACGTAAAAGCGCTGTTACAAATCCGCAATTTTCTCGGCGACTTGTCTTACAATTTTTTCGTTGCACGCAACGTTGTACGAAGTAGGATTTAGTTCCACTTTTTTGCAAGGATTGCAAAACATTTCAACTGCCGTTACATAGTGTAAACTCCATGGCAACAGCAATATTTCCGACAAATGAAAAAAATCATAATTCATTGCACAGAAATATGCTTGTTAACTCTGCAGAGATTTTCAGGTCAAATTGATAACTGTTTGCAAAGAAATCCTTCAGTTACAATGTGGGTGCGACAATTTATGAAGTCCTGGCACTATTAAGAAAACCAACCGCTTCCGGCTCGAAGGTAATACAAAACTTAAAAAAATACAGGACTGTTTTTTGTCTCCCAAAACTTGGCTACTTCTACTTCCGGTAAAGGGTGAATCGGAAGTGAAACCTTTAGCGTGCGAGGTGATCACGTGAGCCGGAGCCCTGCGGCCGCCCCGCATACTGACTGTTGGAACAAATGTGAATCGCGGTCGCATGTCCGTCGTGAAATTTCCTCTAAAATCACTCAGAACAGGAAAGCTGCGCGGGACAGGGGTGCAGTGACCAGCCCCATATACCCAGCTTCCTGCACCGATCGCGATTGGTCCAGATCTGGAGCTTGAAATGCCGCTAGGATCACGACAACGCTGCCGTATGCAAACAAGCTAAAACAGCAATCCAGTAAAATCCCATACATAAGGTATGGATAGTGGCGGTATTTTAGCGGTTGTAGTGTCATTGAGTACTTTGGAGCTACGACAGGCCATGCTACAAATCATCTGCTCTGCAGATTGCAATTATGGAACAGAAAATGCTGCTTTTTTGATCTGTTTATTGTACCAGTATATAAACTCTGTAATGGAGTATTTCTTTACGTTGAATTCTAGAATCCTTATTTTAAAAACAAACTATTATAGTTTAAAATTTCCTGAAGAGAATTTGTACTGATTCATTTCTTGTAGATATGTTTCGCAAGTAATGGAAGAAATCAATGGGAAGTGTCTCTTAGACGTAATAGGGTAAGCGAGACAGGAATATTATCCATAAAATAACGAATTTGTCGTACTCGCCAATTTACTCGTTTCATTTATTGCAGTGATCCAAGTGCATTGAAGGAATTTCTGCGGAGCAATAGCCAGGTCAGTGATGACTTTATTTGCTCTAGGAAGTCGTGCCAGCATTTATGTGGTGATCCAATTTGCCGAGCCAAGTGGATAATTGTAGTAGATCATTATGAACAGCAATAGACACCTTGTGGGCAGACACTTTCTCAGTGTCCAGTTACAAGCTTTTTGACTGTCATTATAAATGATGATAATACAATGATTAGTCAGAAATGTCGCTGTGCAGATTTCCAGGCTGTTTGTTTTGGTATACGGTAAGAGAAGTAGTTTTTAAATTGTGATTGGGACTTGCAAAACCAAAACTAAAATATATAATATTTGGTACAGTTCTGATCACAGAGACAACGTTGCAGGTTTGTGATTTGAACACGTTTTTATAAACTGATAGTATGGCTTAACAAAATGTCACAAAACTGGTTTCAAGTCAAGTAGGGTACTTCACTGTTAAGGGTGACTGTCTCTCATATTTGAGAAAAACACCCACTTTTATACCTCCTTCCAACATTCGCCTCACAGTGGCGGCCAGTAAACTATGCCATTTACAGGGTGGCAATGCAATCAGCTGTGTTTGTGACAAGCTGGTTAAAACCACATCACAGATGTCAACAGAGCTGTTGACTCTGACAAACTTATTTCTCTAGCTAGCAGTTTGAAGAATTAAAAGAGCTTATACACATAGAGTGTAAGTTCAACTTATTTTTTAGCAAAACCCTACCTTGGTTTCAACTCAGTGTACCCCGACGGCACAATATTGCCATTCAACCAAAGTGGAGTCCAGAGGCCTCGATCTTCCGTCTGATATTTTTTGGCACTCTGTATCAGCAGCTTTGCCCAACTTTCTTCAGAATGGCCAAGAAAGGCTGCAAAACCTTAATTTAATTCAGTTACCTCATAAACAATTGCAACATAATTTCTGACAGTTGTAAACCTGTAAATGGAATTTTATTCTCTGTACAGACTGGTGTTAATCTGAATCAATTTGAAACTGAAAATTCTGCTATGAATACGAATGAGTAAGCAAACAGTAGTAATTTCAAGTATTTGGTGCATTCGTATTGTGTTTACAGGTTCCTTGGTCACATGGTTTGATCCCTGTTTCTGTAGGTTGCTCTTGAGGCTCAAAAAAATGATGCAACATCCATGCAGTTATCGCAGTTGGCACAGCAGAACACAGCTCAGGTGTGTACGCGTTCATGTGGGTTTACATGACGTATATGTATAGCTGTTCAGCACCTGCTCAAGCTTGCTTTAATTTGTAAAATTAAAAACAATTCATGTAATTTTAGATGGGTTAGATTTTCTGTGTTGTCACTTCTTTTTAGTTTGTTGCTACAGTATTCTATATTTTAGCCTAGACATATGGACATGTATTTCATTACCCTGCTTTTGCTACTGTCTGTATTGTCTTTTTGAGGGTTTATACAATCTTTAAAAGCCCTAAAATTTAGACAGCAGCCAACCCAGAAATTAATTAAGTGTCTTTTGAAGAACAGTGTAGAAGCAAACTATTCAAGTGCAGTCAGTTGAAGAGAAATTTAAAGAAAGACTGGAAATCTTCAAAGAATGCTAAATATTTTACTCAACTTTTTTTTCCTGGAAGTCTAGCCGAGGTTTTGATATACTATGTGTGATTTTTTATGCAGCAGGTCACTAGTAATAAGAGAAAATCATCACTTAACACATCACACTTTTCAAACAAAGTAGCTAATTTTGAATGTATTTTTAATTTGAAAAGTCTGCACAAACTTGTTTATGGTTTGCTGCATCTCTAACGTCTCTTCTTTTTCCTAAAACTCAATGCATGCAAGTGCACTTTGCTCCTTCTCTTAGGTTTGTAAATTTTGTACAATCATTTCAATTTTACGTTTTGTTTTACTTCTTTAGTTAAACCATGTCCCAGCTCTCATGAAAAGTCCAGCTGGAGGGATAGAAAAACACACTGTGTCAACTGTACCAGGAAGGAATGTCATTGTTACAAATACTCCAAGTGTTGTTGGTCCAAATAATTGTGTGAACCAAACCATGACAGGCAGTGCTACCGTGCCCACCAGCTTGTCGTCACATTCTCCAGTTTCTGCTCAAAGGACATTTGTGGCAAGCAAACCTTCTACTGTTAATTCTGTCAAAGGGGTTGCTGTTCCAGCTGCTGTTATGAGTACAAGAGCTTTTGTCAATACAACTGCAGGGAATTTCAGTAAAAATACTGGAAATGTCAGGACAACGAGTGCTCCAGGGAAGCAACATATTAACAGTTCAGTTTCTTTTCAAGCAAAGAAACCTATTCCAATCAAACCTAAAAACCCGAGTTTAATTCCAGTAAGCAGTATGCAGTCTGTGGCAGGTGCAATGTTAAAGGGACTTCCAGTGCTCACATCGTCAGCTCAAGGACAAACAAGGCAAGCTGCGTCAGCTATCGTTAATCAAGGGCAGAGAAACGGGGTTGACATGTCAAGCATAGCTTTAGCCAATGCACAGACAAAGAAGGTATACCCTGGTTCGAGTCAGCACCTCACGACATCAGCTCAGAGGATTGCACCAAAACATCAGGCCATTCTACCTCAGCAAATGCATAGGACGCCACAAAAAATATCAGCGCAATCGCCAGGAAATCTGCAGAAAGTTATGGTGCCTCAAATGTCTCCAGGAATGCCTTTGCAAAGTCAGGCTGGTTTGACTCATATTTCTAGTTCTGCCATTCAACAGAAGCATGAAATGCAGCCACAACAATATATTAATGTAGTTCAACAACCAAGTCCACATATGACCTCGGTACACCAAGGTGTCACACAACACATCACACAATCTCCTCAAGTTTTAGGGAGTCAGGTTAAACACATACAGCAAATAGAACAACTGGTTCAGCAAAAGCTGCCGAGCTTACAGCAATCGACAGTTGTGCAGACAACACAGCCACAAGGATCTACTCATAATCTGGCATTTCAAGAGCAGGTATTGAAACAGTTGATCATCCAGGCTCAGCAACCGTCAACTGGTTTGGCTGTACAGCAAGTCCAGCAACCAACTAGTGGATCAGTTGTACAACAGGTCCAGCAACAACAATATGTTAAGGGAGGAATGCAGAGACAACCTGTGAAACAAGCAGTAGTGCCACAGCAACTGCAGTTGTCAAGGCAACAGCAGCAAACTGCACAAGTTCAAAGGAATACAACTGTACAGACTAAAGTTTTAGTCCCAAATCCTTCATCAGGGTCTCCAGCTAGCTCACAACTCCAACACCTCGTAGATGAGCAACAGAAACAACTTCAACTAATTTTAGGACAACAACAGCAGCCTCAACAACAGCAGCAGCAGCAGCAGCAACAGAAATTACTCATTCCTGCAACTCAAGGACAACAACAGGTTTATCAGCAAGTGGTGCAGGATGGAAAACTGTTGACTTCCACTGTTCAACATGTTACACCTGCTCAACTTCAACAGTTACAACAACAGCAACAAAACTCTGGTGGTGTTCAGAAAGTGATCATCATTAAACAACCAGAGATTCTACAGAAGCTGGGAGTACAGGGAGGAAAAACCCAGCAGACAATTCAAATAACACCACAGCAGCTGCAGACATTAAAACAGCTACAACCACAGACTCAAATGCAACAAGGAATACAGAAAACTGTTGTTGTGAACAAGACAGGGACAAATCAGCCACAGATTTTGACGGTGGAACAAGTCAAGCAACTTCAGCAGCAAGGAGTACAAATAAAACCACTTCAGGTGCAAAATAAAACACTGCAGCAAAGGACTGTTCTGTCACCACAGCTTCAAAAGCAACTTCAGGTTACTGCTAAACCACAATCCAAGATGCAACATATTCCAAGAATCTTACAAACGTCTGGAAGACAACCAGTGACTTCAAGCAAGGTTAGTGCTGCATGCACACGCTGTGAACTGCAACTCAGAGAAAATACCCTGAATGTCCCATGTATTTTTCCAGGATCATGCAAATTTTCCATACCCACATGCTTTTTTTCATGGCTTTTGGCTTGGATTTTTCTGCTGCAATTCCAACACTTTACACATTAAAATACAATGAATAACTACAGTACTGTTCAATATTGTGAGAATTCTTTGAAAATCTTGTCAAATGTTTCATGGGTTCTCAGTTCATCATAACCGTTGCATGGAACTCTCAGATTTAACACAGTGTTGCCAAAATCCACTCCTGGGCTTATGATACTGTACAAATTCTCCCAACCATTGTATAACAAATGAATGAGTGATGTAGTGAGAATGGATTGTTTCATCAGCTTTTATAAGAGCAAGGATGGATCCCAATTTTCCCCATAGTAACTGTTATATATTACAGTACAGTACAGTATCTTCAGGATTATACAGTAAAGTTAATCTAATGTTTTTCTGTTTTGTTTTGTAGGTTGGACATCCTGTGATAAAAATGAATGTTTTACCCAAACAAGTAAGTCCCATTTTCATAGTTGATCTCACATTGCTTGTATTTGTTCAAGTTGTTCTCTGCTGCATCACTTGCGAACACTTCATTAAAGAATGTAACCTTTCAGGATCAGAAAGGAGTAAAACGGCCTCACCCAGAAATCGCTCCAGATGTACCAAAAGTGGTCACAAGGTACTGCACACTAGGTTTGACTTGTATTGGCATGTATACAGTATCTACATTGTCGTACTTGCTAACCCCTAACCCCAACCCCAACCCCATCTTTGTATATTGCACTAGTCTATGTACATTCTTAGTCATGCATGTTATGAAAATTTGACATGCCTAAGAAATTTATTACCAAAACTATGCTGTGGGGAACTTACATCTTGAAGAATGTGAAAAAAAAAAGAAAGGGGGATTAAAAAGGGGGAATCCCCTGAAAATGGAAACCATGTTTGATAGCAATTTGTGCAACTGTTTAATTCTTGCTCACTCCCCATCAAAACATTACTTTATTTGGGCAGATGTTTGGTTTTGCAGTGCGACTAGAGTGGCTGCACAAGAGATACAGTATGCTACTGTAGGGGGATTCCCTTTGAAATAATGTTGAAGTTCAGTTTTGATATTGTCTTGTACTTCTTTTTCCGTCCAGATTAAAACAGAGTTTGGTTGCTGACCAGCAGAGTGTGTTACACCCTGACTTGAAGCGTAAATTCACAACTCAAGAGGAAGCTGTCAGGAAATTGGCAAAGTACCATGTGTATCATGATCCGTACCCAAATCCTAGTGATGTACAGAAAGGTAGCTGAAATTAATATCTTTATGACTGGAGTGAGGGCACACTCTTTAGTTGTCGCCTGTTGCCTGTTGGACTTATGACCACATGCATATGTGTTTTTCTGTTGTTGTTGTTGTTGTTGCTTAACCTTTGTGGTGCTTTTTTTGGTTGGTTGTGCAGCGGACGGCTTGTTTAATTTGGTCTCAACGCAGCTTGTGAAACGCAGTCAGCGGATGGTGGACAAGTACCGGCATCTGCTAATTGAGGAAAGCATGGTAAGCAAAGTGTAGTCTGCAAAAATGTACATCACACTTGGTATTGGAGGCCACTGCTTTGGTTGACTTCTCTAAAGTTTTGCAAAGTGTTTGTAGGTGCCATATTGCTGCTCACACTTGAAAAGTTAAAAATTATGTCAAAGTTATTTTCATAACATTTCTCTCCACAATGGATTCCCTTCAAACACTCATATCTATGTTAAACTCAAGTTTGCTTTCACAAATTATCATTTTCATTTCAATTATCATTGCACTGTTGTCGAAAGAGGAGGCAACTGGTTGACTTCTGGAAGGTTTTTGTGGGAACTGGTTGGCTGTTGCATTGTACATGACACTTACATGTAAATAATTTCTTTTGGGATTTGGGCAGAGACAAGAGCCATCTTCAGAAATGGTAATGTTGTATCGAGTCTTCCTAGCAGATGAGAGAGCGTTGCTTGCTGATGAGAGAAAAATGGCAAAAGGTAACAGTTCAGTTGTACTGTGTTTAAGCTGTGTATTGTGGTACACTTTGCTACACTCTGCTCTGAGAACAGCATTTAGGTAATGTTGAATTTTCTTGCCAATGCAAGGCAAGATTATTATAATTATTATTAAAATTATTGTTGTATTTTGATTGGTAAGAACTTTGTTTCACTTATAGAGAAACCATCAGAATTTGTGGAAATGCTAAGAGGTCGTGACCAATGTCCATCAGACGCAGCTAAAACATCACCTGAATCAGAGTCAAGTCAGAATTTACACGTTGCAAGGCCAAGTGGCAATGTTTCTTCCTGCAGTTCTACAAAGGATCACACTGTCAAAAACTCTAGAACTAGTTTGTTGGTGAATCAGTCGACCAGTAGGTCATCTTCAGTGACTGGTGACAAAGTTTGTTCTCCAATCAAAGGGAAAGCATGTGAAAGACCTGTGCCATCCCATCCTTCTTCGAAACAGACTTTTAATAATGTAGTATCCTCAAACTTGAGCTTAGAAGACAAGACAAGCTCTGCGTCAAAGTTGAGTTCACATGTTTCCTGTGGTACAGCGGCTGCAGACTGTGTGCCTGAACAAAGAGACCCACTAATGAGTGACACTGCTACAGTCGAAGATTCATCAGAAGAAATTCGTGTGGAGGCAGATTCAGAAAAGGAAGACATTACGGCTACTCTAGCGCTGCTAAATTCCATGGCATCAGAACTTGATGTTCTGGATCTTTGAAACAGAAGAATGGCTTGGCTTGTTCTATATTGGTCTGGTAGGGTTGGACATTTGATAGCTTTCTCAGATAACACCTGAATTCTCAGAATTACTTCTTGCTACACTGTTCATATATTCTTTATTTTTGTTGGATAAGTTTGTATTATGATATCAGGAGTGGAATGATTGACTCTTGCTCCTATATATATATATATAATTTTTATTTTTATTTTTATCTGAGCAAGCTATCAAAATAGTGCAAAGTTTTCTATGTTGTGGTTACTCCCAGAGTTAAGCTTTTTGTGGGCAAAGTCTTGGAATCTTGTGGCAACAGTGTTTCCTACTTGATCTCAAAGAGTCTTTAAGCAGACAATAGCAGACAAATTGTTGTTGTTGTTGTTGTTGTTGTTATTGCTGTCAATAACTTCAGGGCCTGGTTGTTCAGCTAATGCAGGACTAACCAAACTATCTCTTGGCCAACAAGCTGCAGGGTTTCAGTCAAACAACCAGTGAAAGTATTGTTCAAGTGTTGTGAGAAAAATATTCTCAGGCTGTTCATGCTTTGAACAACACCTGGGACCCTGGGCTTGGTTGTCCAAAACTTGATTGAGTTAATTCAGAACTGACCAAATTGTTTTCCTAATGTTTTTGGCTGACAAACTCAAGTAGTTTTGATCAAAGACTAGGGCAACTAGAATATTTGAGCAAACGCTTTTTATTTCCAGGCAGCTTGAAAAGACAAAAATGTTTCTACCTAACCCAGGATTAGTCTACGGTAATCGTGCATTGAAAAACCAGGCCCAGGAGTTTAATGATGCAGCTGTTGTGTGGACTCCAACTCTATCAGTTACCATGCCAACCCTTCCATTAATGCAGTATTTAGAAAGAAATGAAATATAGGATTTGCTTCTCATATATCCTTCTCTACTTGCCATTCCTTGTATATTCTTCAGACTTATTTTGTAAAGATGGTTTCACTCACAAAGACAGGGACAGATGTGCACTCAATATTTGCATTCTTATGTTCTCCATACAAATCTGTTCGTATAACAATAGTTTCTTGAGGTTTGCCTTAAGACCATAAAGTTCCTCTGCCATTATAGAAGGGGCAGTTTCTGGCGTGCTGCATTTATCATAAGAATGTGGTATTTTACTAAAGAATTTAATCATCCTTGATACACCCATGACAGAAATGTGTTAAAGATGTCTAAATTATTACAATGTTTTGATAATACGTACCATGTATTTATGAACAATTTTGATATAAAGTCATACTTGCGAGACTATCAGATTCTCATTTTTCTTGTACATCAAATATTTGAAATGCCAAACATTCCATCCTCTTAAGGTATGACTGTGAGGTTCGAGGCTTTTACTCCAAGGCTTCCAATAAAAATGTTCCCCTTTGTGGGCTGCTACAAGAATTATACGACAATTATTTCCCTTCGCACCCTCCCTCGGGGAAGATTTGCGCACTTGTTGAGGTCTGGGCCCAGTTCTTTTCCGGTTGAGCAATTTGCCTGGTTACATGGCGGAAAACATTTCAGACGGAACGTGTTGGAGTTTTGCTCGACGTGGCAAAGGGACAATTCCTTGCTCTAGGTCCGATTATCAAGCAGATAACGTTTTTCAAGTGTTCTTCATGGGCCTGCGATTGAAAGGGAAAATACTTGAAGGAATCACAGCAAAATTGACCGCTGTAGAGGAATGAAATTGCTCATAAACAGAGCTGCTGGTGTTTTTTGACCCCCCAGGGAATCACGATTTATACAAGAAACCTATTTGAAGAAACAGAAACAGAAGAAACATATTTGATTTGATATCACTTCTCTGGGTCGTGTCATTTCTGTGAGAGACATGAACGGGCATGGCATGGGTTTCCACTGGCCCGACGACCGCCGTAAAGTGTGGATATCTGCAATGTTTTGTGGTACATTGATTTTGTATGCTGCTCGATCGGCCGTTCCTTTGTGTATCGCAGCGATGAGTATCGACAAGAACTGGGACAAGGAGATTGATGTAAGTAGCGTCACATTTATTGACATCTACACGTTTTACAACGAATGGGCATCGAGCGCACCTGTCTAATGTCATCAATACCGGCGTATGTTCTCAGATTCGAAAACACGCACATACAGTATGGAACAACTGCAGAATGCATTGAATGCCACAGTTATTTAATAATAGATTGGGTGTGGCGAGGTATTCTGCAGTTAAACCATATATTATATATCAATTTGATACATATTGGCCCTGGGGCGTGCTCTATTTTTCGATCTTCTCCATCACCAGATGAAAAATTGCGTAAATATCCGCCCAGAAATATAACACAATGTTGAGCAACGTAAATATCGTGTATGATATATCTCTGGAAGAGGCTGAAAAGAGAAAATTGAACTTGATCACTCTTGGGAGTGAAGGTTATGTACATAATTGTATTATTAATTAATAGCTCCAACAGCCTCCAGAATAGTCTTGCTAAGTGTTTTGTTTATTGGTTTTAGGGAGCAGTGATGTCAGCTTTCTTTTGGGGTTACACTCCAGCACAAATCATAGGTGGCTATCTGAGTGATAAATATGGCGGAGAGGTTGTCCTTGGAGCCACCGCTGTAGTGTGGTCTCTGCTGACAGCCAGTGTTCCTTTTCTTCCCACGTCAACTGTGGTTTTTTTCCCTCCTGTGGTGTTTATGATACTTGCTAGAGTGTTCACAGGGTTATCACAAGGTGAGTTATGGACCCCTCCTTCTTCCACAAAATTTAATATTTTTTGTCACTTTTTAAAGTGTCTGTGAATTCCATATAATCCTTGTCAGTTTCCTCTTCAAACCAGTCATTCGTATCTTCTCAACATTCCACTTTACAAGCACCATTCGCCTATACGCACCTTTTAAAAATGTCTCTCAATATATTTATTTGTTTCAAGGGTTACATTATCCTTCTTTGACGAACATCATCGCAAAGCGGATTCCAGCATCTGAACGAGCATTTCATACCAGTATAGTATTTGCTGGGGGTCCAGTCGGGTAAGTATATAATGCAAGTTGAGTAAACATGCACAGATTACTCCTTCAGTGCATTATTAGTAAGTTATGCACTGTACTGTACATGTGCAGTGATGTCACATGTACATGCATGTTTCTTGGGTTCAGGCTGGTTAGTATATATTTTTCTAAATATTTTTTTTTTCTTCTAAAGTGTGAGGGGAGAGTTAGAAGCTAGATTTACTTGCAAGAGGACTGGCTGCTTCTGACCATCATCCATGCATTTTCTTGTTACTTTTAAGTCATACAGGAACTACATTTGGGACTGACCAGCTGCACTTAAGAGTAATAACCTTCAGTTTTCCCCTTCAGTTTCTCACTAGTACAATCATGTATCCTGCTGTATAAATCTGTTTAGATGTCAACTATACTTCTGCAAACAAGAGCGATAACATTCAAACCTGCATGTGCTTATCTGTGTGTATCACTTAATTCCTCAGCACTCTGGCCATTGGTAGCTTTGGGTCGCTTATTCTTGTGAATGCCGGCTGGCCCACAGTTTTCATGGCTGTTGGATTCATGGGTCTAGTGTGGGCTGCTCTTTGGCAATCTGTCCTGGTTAAACCAGAATTAATTCAACAGAAGCAGTCAATAGAACTAGGCAACATCAAGATGGTTGAAGCCAAAAGTATGAAGAGATCAGAAAGAATGGCTGTTCCTTGGAAATTATTCCTGAAACACCCTGCAGTTTGGTGAGTGTATACATGTGTGTGATACAATCAACTCTGTCTAAGCTGACACGTCTCTGCAATATTCTGCACTACTCAAATCGCTAATTCAAGCAAAGTTCCAGAAACAATAGTCCTTCAAAGAAACCAATCATATAACAGTTATATTCCTAATGCATGAATTTATAACTTACAGTATAAATGATTTATAAATTATCTGAGACTTTTTAATGAATGCAGATAGATTCCCCTGACGTCTACAAATAAAATGTGTAAGTGAGAATTGACAGTTTAATTAGCTCTCATCCAACCAAATTACCTTTACTGCATAATCAACTCAGGTTACAGAAAAGAAAATTAGACTCAGAGAGGAGGGGTGGGTGAGGACCAATGCAGCCCCACCCACAGTAGGGGGGGGGGGGGGTACATGTAGCTAAACAGCTGCATACCTGAATATCATTGAGAAGATGGAAGTTAATCATCATAGCCTTATTACTCCATTATTTCTTTTTCAGGGCATTGATTATATCTCATTTTAGTCATGGTTATGCCTTTGGAAATCTCTTTTCTTGGTTGCCATCATATTTTGAAGAACTTTATCCTGGTCACAAGGTAAGACATGACTCTGGAATGTGAACAGGACAGTAAATTATTATCCTTTAAGACATTTAGTGCAGTAAGGAGTAAGACTTGGTCCAGGACCCTGAGGCAATGGTGAATTCTCCTTGACTCAATGTCCTAATAAAAGCAGATGGGAGAATTTGTCGTGAATCACCTCTTTTAGGGATGAGAGGATAACAAGAGAAAGTCTCATTTAATCAGTTATATTATGTTTTTGGTTCAAAAAGTTGTTTATGCGTTCATGTAAATTTTGTCTCTTAGAAATGGGTATTCAACGTGGTTCCTTGGTTGCTGTATTTTCCTTCTGCACTGATTTCTGGGAGAATTGCAGATTACATGGCAAAAGGAGGTGTGTGTGTGTGTGTACTGACTTGTGTTCTCTTCCATTGACTAAAAATCAAATGCAACAGATTCATCACTGTTCAACTGTGCAAATTATGCAGTATATATTACTTTAATTAATTCATTAAAAGGTACAGTTTTGCAGTGTAGTTTAATATTACATTACTTTGAAATCATAACAATAATTAATGATATCTCAATAAGTCCAAATTTTAGGGTTTTCAAGTCTTTGTATGCAATGATGGTTTTTCAGGTTCATGTAATTTTTTGTTTCAGTGAGTAATGTCTTGACTGTAATCAGATACCATACTTTTGTTGGCCTCCTGAATAGAGATATCACAATCTCTGTTGTTATTTTCTTTTGTATTCAGGGGTATCGGTGACATTTGTCAGGAAGTTCTTTCAAGTGAGTGATTGCAACAAAAGTTACAATACTTTACATTAACTTAATGTATGTCACTCATGATGTTGCTCTTAACTATAAACTAACTTCTGACTTCAATCATCAGACTAATATATTATTTTGTCCTGCTAATTCTCAAACTCTAGACAATCTCCTTGTGTGGTACGGCATTCTGCCTGCTGTTATTGGATTGGACGTCATCGTATGAGCAGGCCATAATATGTGTTATGATCACCATGGCGATGATTGCAATGGGTTCTGGGGGAGTACCAGTTACACCACAAGACATGGCACCAAAGTATGCGGGAACTCTATTTGGTAAGTGAATAAGTGATTTCTATAGACACTCTACAATACACAAGTGTTGGTCATCAAGTGTTGGGCTTTTGGCTGTGATCCTGAGTGGGAAAGGAGCGACAGCATTTCTGAAACAAAGCATTGAATTTTTCTCCTAACTCTGAAGCAAGAAGTAGTGTACGATCTTATTCCACAGGCCTGGGAACAATGTCACTAAGAAAAATTTGATCCTGTTCAAGATGTCAAAAACAAAAACAAAAACAATACAGCAACCCCACATGAATAATTCACATTCCCTAGGGCTCTCTGGACAAGTCTTGTTTCTGACTAAATTATTTTGAATATTGGTCTTTAGGTCTGATGAATTCTGCAGCTGCTTTTTCAGGTATTTGCTTCACTTTTTCATAAGAGTTTTACATGTGGCTGAAGATACAGTCAAATCAGAGTTGTTCACAAAGTCAACTGCAAATGTATGTGATGTTTTTGTTAGATCGGATAACACCTCACTGCATCAGCACATGAGGCACTCTTGCATTGTTGAAGTACTGTATGTTTTACCTTACTTTTCTGTACTGATTCCAAACCATCCCATAAAAGTTTGATTTGACAGACATACACATAGACATTGTTAACCCTAGGGGGTGGGGGTGTGGAGTTACCTGTGTACAATTCTGTCTGTGTGATGCTTGCTTTTTCGTTTTTCAGGGATTATTGGTATATTTATTTCTGGTTACATTCTGGAGGTAACGGACAGTTGGCCTAAAGTCTTCCACATCAATGCACTGGTGTTATGCATGGGAGCGGGGGTGTTCTTAATGTGGGGAACTGCACAGAAGATTGTGAATTGAAACTGTGCATCTTTTATGAATTATACAATATTTTGTATTGTGGATTTTAAAGAATTCACATGGTAAGATTTCACCAGGAAGTGCTGTCTTTTAACAAGGATTAGAAGGATAGGTAGTCGGACCACAACAAGATTGTTTTCTTGGTAAATTACCAAAATGTTACTAAATTAGCACCACTATTTATTTATATATTTTTTCCCTTTTGGTGCTAATTGCGGGCTGGAACGTACATTAGAATGTTAGCTCAACTCTGAACTTTTGTGTATATTTGTAAAGTATTGCTGTCTATCGCAAAAGAGAAGGAGGAATATTAGAATTTGACAAGGATAGGGTTAATATGTTATGCACAACCCTAAACCCAAGACAAAAGTATTGTTATGCAAGAAAAAAACAAAACAAAGACAAAAAAACAAGTCTCACGCCTCTACATTAAAATCTGCACTTGACTGACCGCGCTGGAGTTAAAGGACACAGTGAAAGAAGGGAGCTTTAACTAAGGTAAATTAGTACGGTCGGGCAACATTTTCAGTGCAACTTGTCGCGCAACAATATTGCGTTTCAAGTTGCACCGTATTATCGCGCGTTTTACCACCATGTTGCAAGTTGCAAAAATTACCGACCACGGCAGTTTTTGGTATTTTGCATTCGGCTTTCGTCCGCGCAGTTCTCAATTTATCGGCTACGAGTCCTCTTAGTGATTCTTAAGGAGAATAGCTGCACTGAAAATGTTGCCCGCATTACTTCACCAAAGAAAACCAGGACGGCAACGCAAGGAACCAGGAAAAAGTGTCTCCGTATTCCTTGTCTTTGTAATTTTGCCTATTCTTAATTTGCTCAAATTTGTTCCGTTTTTGCCGAAGTTCTATTGCTGCTTTCATCGTCTCTTACTAAAAAGAACGACTGTCGTAATTTCTCAAAATGTCGCGGTCCACGCTCTGACAAACGACAACCCCGAAATCATGCCAATTTCACATATTCTCGTGCGCCTTTTTCTTCTGCAATGACTTTTATTGTTTCACCGACGTTCTGTACGGTCCATTGACTGTAGCGCACGCGCTATGCTTTGCAACTCGGCAGTGAACACACTTGGCGACATGCAGCCTGGCGAGCCCTTTCAGACGAAACAAGAGCACGGTAATTACCATTGAGCGGTTCTTTATAGCTCCACGGACATGTGAATACCTGGACAGGCGAGGAATTAAGACTTCTGGCCGCTCGCTTTTCATTCCACGACGGAACTTGGAACAGGTAAGTTGCAGTAACTTTAACGACAATAATGTCAACATTTACAATTTTTCAGGTGCAAACGGTGTAATACGTCGGCGAGTTGCAACCAAGCTTCTCTGAAGCTGTCGCTTTTTCTCTGGTTGCTAGAGACAGGTAAATGAGTCTTGAAAAGCTTCGACAGAAATTATTTGTTCTGATTATTTTTCTGATATGTGTGAGTTGGTTTTGTTCACTTGAACAATTGATAAGACTTAGTGTTCGATAGCGCTGGATATAAACTTATGCGTTCAACCTCATGAAGGCGATGCGTTTGACTTCAAGCACATGTTTTCAGTTGATAAACAGGTCGCAATTCTCAGTTATCCCTGATTATGCGGGGCAGTGATGAGAAAGACTGTTGAAGCGATCGGGAAAACGTTCCACTTTCTTGTTTATCTGTCCATTCTCAAACAACCGGTTTAAAATAATATCAACTCTGCACGACGCTGATGTACTGAACTCGGAGCTCTTTCAGATTCAAGTGGTTATACAGGAATTATATGTTTTCTGAGAGGTTTTTGAGAGCTGAAAAAATGAAGCGAGCAAATAGAGCCTATTATATAAGGCATTTAAGCCCGGCTATTAGTTGTCCAACTTACAAACTCGGATTTTATCCTTTAATAACACCATTCAGATTTTCTGTAAGCCTTCACAATGTTGTGTTAATTTGTCGCCAAGCAGTCTCCGAGACGAGTCGTACACTGTACCCTCAAAAAAGGTAATTTGTTACTAAACGTAATTAGTTAAGAGCCGTTGCGTGCGATGATTGCTTCAAAATAATGACTCTAACTTGATGATTTAGGAATCCCTGTGAGAACTGATAGTGACGGAGTTTGTGGGAAGTGGTATTCAGGCGAAAGTAGGATCATTACTGGACGAACCGATGGTGAAACTTTGGAGGGGAGAGGGGCGGGTGGGATCAGGATTCACAGATTAGGAGTGATGTGACATGAAATTAAAAAAAAAATCTGAGCAGTTTTTGCAAACCAGTCTGAATGCCGTAAATCCTCTAATAAGCGCCCCTCCTCTCAGCCAAAAGTTGAAACAAGCGCCCCCTCCCCTCCCCTCTCGCTTTGTTTTGTTGTTTTCTTACAAACGGTAAAATAACAACATTGAAATCCATGTGACGTTAATTGGAGAACTAACTAAACGAACAGAATTGCGAATTGTGTCCATACAAACGGTTTACGCTATGTTGTTCTTAATGCGGGGCAAATGTTACGCATACAAAAATGAATCACTATGGCGATTTGGGAAAAGATTAATACGCGCCGCTCTTCGAACAAGTGCCCCACGCCTTATTTATTCTAAATTTGAAACAAGCGTCCCTTCATCGGGAATTTCAATTTTAGTTGCTGTGGTGAAGTGGCGCGCCAAGCCCGTTTCCAAGGGATTCTGCAAGCTTCTTTGGTTTATTTAGTTTATCTATGTATATCTAATCATTCCTAAAACTTTTGTCTAGTCAAGCTACACAATCAAATGCTTCAAATTAGTAGTTCTAAAATGTGCTGCCCCGATATATTATTATTATTATTATTATTATTATTATTATTATTATTATTATTATTATTATTATTATTATTATTATTATTATTATTATTATTATTATTATTATCATTATTATTATTATTATTATTATTATTATTATTATTATCATTATTTATTATTATTATTATTATTATCATTATTATTATCATCATTATTAGTATTATTATAGAGTAACAGAACCCTCTACCAATCTTTTCATTTTAAATAAGAAAATAGAGGAGACAATGACGGTTTATTCTTTAATTGCTCATTACCTTTCTTAGTTACATTTATCTTACCAAGTAATAATTTTTGGCAGCCTTTACTGCTTTGCATTGCTTTTAATATCTTATTTCATTCTGTTGGTCAACTATAATCTGCTCAAATTCCTTTTTCTTTATACCGGCCCATTTACAGAAGTCTTCAACCGTCACCTGGGCGGTCAGTTGAACAGAATCGATGTTGTTTCCAATGTAGGCTAGTCGATCAATCACTTCAAGTTTTCCTGTTTCACTATTACGTTTAAAGTAGACCACAACTTGCCCAAGGGAATTAGGGATAGGTACTTGGCCTGTTTTACCTTTTAAAAACTTCATCTTTTGCGTCGTGTAAACCAACTGGCTCTGCTTAACGCTAAAGAATTTGTCGGAAGTTAATGTCATAATAAAGACGTACAGTTTGCCATGTGTGGCAGCCAAAGTTTTCATTTTCTTATCTGCTTTATCTTCCATTTGTCTCCAGTTGACTCTGTTCAATCCTGAAACTTGAGGGATGATGTACGGAAAACTGCATATTTCATACAACACGTCCGTGGAGCCATACTTGAGTAATTGTCGAGGTAGCATATGGCCACGGTCGAAGCCGGTGTTTACAAACCATTGACTTCGAGGTTGGACAGATTTTTCGAGATCTAAAAGTAAGTGAAATTGTTATGAGATGACACATCAAACACCCAACACTTTTGAAACTAAAAGTAAGTTTGCGACGGTCCCTGCTTTAAAGTTTACTAAAGGTGGTGTTACACTGGTCGATTTGCAACAACGATTTGCAACGATACGATGTTGCGCTAAAAATTGTTCTGGTGTAACACCCCCTTGCCAACGATTTTTCGCGATGTTTGCAGTGCTGCAACGCGTTGCAAGTTTTTGAAAGCGATTCAAAAACTTGCAACGCCGTTGCGTGAATTTGTAGAAAATTGGCGTTGCAAATTGCCGTTGCAAATCGACCAGTGTAACACCAGCTTAAAGGCCCTGTTACACTGTGCAATTTTCTGAGCAAGTTGCTGTAGACTTGCACAGTACAGCAGGACTTGTGTCGCAATTATTTTGTTGCGCGCAACGTTGCACGAAGTTCAACTTTTCGCAAGAGGTTGCAGCAACTTGGAACGCCGTTGCATAGTGTAACACCCTCCAGCAACTTGTCTTTTGCCTTGGCAAAGAGCCTGGTTGACGTCTGGAGTTTACAGTGCACCCATCACATTTTCTTTCCAATTTTCCTTGACATAAACCGTTGCAAGTAGCTGGAGATTGCGTTGCACAATGTAACATCCCATCTCCGCCTCTGCAACGATGATATTTTAATTGTTGCAAGACAAGTTGCTGAGAATTGCACAGCGCATGTAACAGCGCCTTTTTGAGGTCTCCAAACACACGCAGGGCCGTAGCTAGCGCGGGGGGGCCGCTGCCCCCCCCCCTCCCCCTAGAAAAATGGGACATCATAATATCTAAAGAAAGCATCAGAAAGTTGAAAATATTGGTGTGCTTTTATTGGCTCAAAATTAGCTTGGGAAACTTTCATTTTAGTATCTCTTACGAGTAAAAACAAAAGGTCCGGAATGGCAAGTTTTGCCGTAAATTAAAGAAATCAGTCATTTGTCGGGAATTGGGAGATATGAAAAATTTACTCAAAAAGATCGATCCGCTCCACCCCGATTGAATACGTTTCACAAATGTCTAGACTGTGTTTAACAGAGTGATATGAACCTTTAACAGGGTTAATTTTTTTCGGGAGGATGTTACAGATTTTTGGGACGACCTTCATCACTACACGGTAGCGCTCAAACAGCGTTTGTTAGAGTTGACACATCCCCACCACCCCTCCCCTCACCCCCGTTGCGGTGGCTGTGCGGAGTCTGCCCCCTCCCCCAGACAAAAAATCCCAGCTACGGCCCTGACACTTTATCGTTTTATGTATATCTGGTTATGTATTGTATAATAAAGTTAGACAGCAGTTTAGACTTATATTCCAAATTTGCAAGGTTATAAAGTTTAAACACTTCTCGGTTTCATTCAAAAATTATACGAATTGCAATTTTCGATCCTATTTCAGACCAAAATATGCAATTGTCGACCTTACTTCAGACCAAATATCAAAATCTCCGACTTTATTCCGACCAAAGGTTAAAAATTGATACCCTATTTCAGACTAAATTGCTGAAAAACCCTTATTACGGCACATACCTAAATTGCTTTTGCATGGGAGTACACCCCCCTCCCCGGGGGGGGGGGGGGGAGAATGCTATTATATGCTATTATTTTTACGAATTAATTATCACTGAAAACTTAAGTAGCTTTGACTACAATGACTTAGTGAAAAGCAAATGTTGATAAACAAACCTGGATGCTGGTGAAAATCATTTGAAAAGTCCTTTTCGCTTAGACCCTTCATGCCTTTCTCGTACTCGAAGAATGCAAATGTTGCTACGGAATATTTATCCCTTGTATTATAAATGGACGCCACTGTATCTTTCCCAACCACTTGAAGATCCTTCGGGTTTCCGAAAATGGACACGTACTTACTGGCAGACCGCACAATACGACCAATCGTTTGAATCATTCGTTTATCTGTATGGTTGTTGCCGCTTCCCGGTTCGACTGGAGGCTCTGCGAATTGTGGATTCTGAGGTTCATCTGGGCAGTCGAGCTCATGCAAGCACTTTTCTGTCAATAAAATAGTGAAACAGAGATGGTTCCTAATAAATTAAAAATCAATGGTTAGTAAATTTAAAAATTGTGTATATCCTCAGAATATCCTCAGTAACAATGCTGTATATTAATGTGGTTCCTGTCTTACAATGTAAATAGAAAGTCACTCTTCGTTTTTTTATTTCAAACTCACCCGCGGGCCCGTGTGGAAGGTCACTTGTCTTACAAAATTAAAGTTGTGGTGATTAAAAAAAAAGTTGTGTAATTGTATTTTGAATGTATTTAAAATGCATTTGCATGTTTATATTCTATACCAGAGGACTTAACCGTCTTCTCGTCTCTGTTAGGTCCCATGCTCCCGGCAGCCACCCAACACAGCACAACAAGCAGCAGAACAGGTCTTGTGACGTCACGGCTGATCATGCGCATCTCGTCAGTTCAAATTCCACGGAAAACTGAAAGCAAAATGTACAGAGGTCAGTTATGCAAGCGCGAGTTCCATGACACTTTAGGTTATTGCTTGTTGTGATTTAACTGGGTCTAATGCTCGAAGAGCTGGCTTCTTGAATCAGTTGTCGCACAACGTATAGTTTATTAGGAGAGAAGGATAAAAAAAGCTGAAATCCTTAATCCAGTGTCTCGGAAATTCTGTGTATTGACTCGCAACAGATACCAGAAGCCACAGAGATGATGCTGATAAACAAACGGACAGAAAGAACGAAGGAAAAAAGTAAAATGGTAGGCACTCGTGTAGAATATACTTTGGTTTATGTTATACTAACACTATAAGAGATTCAGTAAAGAGAATCAAACATAACCAGTGGTGCGGAATATGCCAAGAAAAAACACAAACTCGCAGCTATATTTAATTTACCGCAAAATGGAAGAACACCTGTATCGAGTGCAGATGCAAAAATTAAACTTTTAAACTACGAGATGTTCGGACTAAATGATGGCGACCAGTAGCGTTTCTGTACCTGTGACTGGGGAATTATGACTCGGCATACAGTGGAACCTCCCTGAGCGACCACCTCCCAAAAATGACCATGCCACCTCTCTTAAGCGACCACTTACCAAATGACTGATTGGTCCTTCTGTCAAGTTTTTATTAGTGAAACTTCTCGAAAGCGACCACCTCTTGTAAGCGACCGCAAACACCTTTTTCACTGTCTGAGTTTAAGCGACCAGTCTATTCTCCCAAAGAGCAATTTTCTGAACAAGGACTAACTTCCTTGCAGAAACCGGACCGTACAAAACATTGACATATGTAGTGTAACGCAACAGGACACAAGCAGGTTGATTTCTTAAAACTCAAGGTGCATGTTATTCACTCATTAAAACTGCTTGAACGGTATAGTTAATCCGGCAGTGAGCCGAACGCTCCAAAAATTCTTTTCTACTGGTCTCAGCTTGGGTCTACTGAGGTTAAAGCCGAATAAGGTAAAACTGACCTCGACTAAAAGGCTCAAAACGACAATGACACAAAATTGTGGAAAAAGAAAACTGCACCTAAATACAGGAAGAAGGCGGTCAAAAATAAATAGCAATCCTTGCATCCTTATTGGACTCCGAGCGCAAGTGTATTTATATTCATTTATTTCACGAATTGTACCTAACATTGACGGCACAACCAAGGAAGCCGCTTATCTAGAAGCGTCTAATAATTTGTAGCATCGAAGGCGAAAACATTTTTTAAAGTTAAAACACAGGCCTTACAGGAGTATAACATCGTTAAAAAGAGATAACATTTACCCATCATGAAGCCGACAAGTGAAAATTTTCACTACAATATCAAACCTGTTTTGTTCTTGTGACCACGGACGAAACTCCTTATGGTGTGTGCCAAGATCGAAAAGAAGACGCAATTTATGGATGTGGTATAACGTTAGTCATGCATTTCTAAATGTCAATGGAATTTAGGAAAAACCCATTACGGGGAACGAATTGAGCCATCGATTAAACTTTTATTTGCTTAAGTGCTTCTTTGTCATAATTTAGTGTTCCATTAAATTAGACAGGGAGCCTAAACAAAGAGATTTATCCCACCTGAAGCGAATCAAACTATCTATTGACTTTGGGAAGGAATATTTTTTGTAGCCGGTCTTAATGTTTGGCCCTGCTGGGTGCCCACATTTTGCTATTTAAGAATAAGCACGACTTTATGCTCTGCGTTCACAATAAAGACTGCAGGCAAAGTTTATCAAACAACAATTTTTGTCGTCTCCTCTCAAAACGTGAAAATAAACAAACAACAATTTCCGCGCATGTTTTATTGCTACTGCGTCTCTAATTTATATATATATATATATATATATATATATATATAAATTTTCCTGTCCAGTAGACTATTCACACAGCGCTACTAAAGTTATTAAAGATATTAAAGATATTAAAAAACAGTTTTACGACCTTCAACTCCGGAATAAAGAAAAGGAAGGAACTGGGGACACATGCGAAACTTCACTCACCTGAATCGGTTAAAACGCCTGTGTCCTGGAACTCAAAACAACGCGCATTTCAGCGTATGGCTTTATTTTAAAACTGTTAAAGAAAATCAGTATATTTTGGGGGTTTGTTTGCGCAAGAACGCCCATAGTGTGAAGTAGCCTAACTTGTCGATAGATGTCGTGATGAATCGACCTTCAGTAACAAAAGATAGAAGTGATGACAGCATTGTAATCAGAACTGGTCTGGAGGGAAATATGTGGAAACAGTTCACAGTGGCTGTTCGAAAACCGCGGGGTGTGAGGTGCTAATTTTTTCACTGGGAGATCGGAGAAAGGAGGATATTTTATATGATTTGATTATGACAACATAGCAAGCTTTAGGCCCCGTTTACACTAGAAGAGCGAATTTATTTGGATTCGAAGCATTTGTTTCAGGATTCGTGAAAGCGTTTACACTAGTTTTTGTGAATCCGAGGTCATTTTTAGTAAATCCGGAGAGAAAACGAATCCGAAATCGAAAGTGGGAACTTTGTATCCGGATAATTCCTATCAGAAACAGTTTTCAAGTGTAAACAGGGCCTTAGACGCGAACACTTCTTGAAAGGCTTCGCGTGATTTCACTCAGCAAGTATGTCAAGCTGAGAAAATGCACGTGCATTTGTTACAACTTTTCTCAGAAAAAGATTAGTTAGTCGGAACTTTTTGCAAAACCAAGCCCTTTTTATGTGACTCACAAGATTAGTTAAAATTACTAAATTCAATTCACTGAACTCATCCTTTTTTTCGTGTTTTTGTTTTTGTTTTATTTTTTGCTTAAAGTTGACCCTATCTTTTTTCGTATGTGTTCCACTTGATATGATATGCAGGGAGTCTTCAAGTGGTTTATCCAGCTTTTGATGGGAAACGTCTCTATTGCTTGCTACCATGGAGTTCTTCTCCATATGAAGATAAACTTGCAAACGAGTAGATAATATATATGCACGACAGTTTCTTTTATATAGTTTTACTCAACTGAGAAACTACTCTGTTACAACTTGATTTAAGAACTTTGTCAGCAACAAAGAGAACCAATATTAAATCGCTTTGTGCAATTTAACCGGATAATTGATTAGACTACATCCCTAAAATATCAAAAGACCTGCTGTGAACACAGAAACCTTGTAGCGTGTGCCGGCCAGATTGAACTCAGAGAAAACTATTTACGGGAATTGAGGTGCTTTAGCAATGAACTATCATCGAGTAAAACCCATTACGGGGAATGAATTGAGCCATCGATTAAATTTTTATTTGTTTAAGTGCCTCTATTTGTCATAATTAAGTGTTCCATTAAATTAGACAGGGAGCCTAAACAAAGAGATTTATCCCACCTGAAGCGAATCAAACTATCTATTGACTTAGGGAAGAAATCTTTTTTTGTAGTCTTAATTTTTGGCCCTGCTGGCTGCCAAGAGTGGACTTTCTGCTTTATGCTCTGCGTTCACAATAAAGACTGCAGGCAAAGTTTATCAAATAACAATTTTTCTCGTCTCCTCTCAAAATGTGATAAGAAACAAACAACAATTTCCGCGCATGGCTTATTGCTACTGTGTCTCTAAATTTCTTTAAAAATATATATATATATATATATATTAAAAGATATTAACAAACAATTTTACGACCTTCAACTCCGGAATAAAGAAAAGGAAGGAATTGGAGACACATACGAAACTCCAGTCACCTGAATCAGTTAAAACGCCTGTGTGCTGTAACTCAAAACAACCCGCATTTCAGCGTATGGCTTTATTTTGAAATTGTCAAAGAAAATCAGTATATTTTGGGGGTTTGTTTGCGCTAGAACGCTCATAGTGTGAAGTAGCCTAAGTGTCGATAGATGTCGTGATGAATCGACCTTCAGTAACAAAAGATAGAAGTGATGACAGCATCGTATTCAGAACTGGTCTGGAGGGAAATATGTGGAAACAGTTCACAGTGGCTGTTCAAAAAACGCGGGGTGCGAGGTGCTAATTTTTTCACTGGGAGATCAGAGAAAGGAGAAGACTTTATATGATTTGATTATGACATAGCAAGCTTTAGGCCCCGTTTACACTAGAAGAGCAAATTTATCTGGATTCGAAGCATTTGTTTCAGGTTTCGTGAAAGCGTTTACACTAGTTTTTGTGAATCCGGGGTCATTTTTAGTAAATCCGGAGAAAAAACGAATCCGGAATCGAAAGTGGGAACTTTGTATCCGCATACTTTCTATCAGAAACAGTTTTCAAGTGTAAACAGGGCCTTAGACGCGAACACTTCTTGAAACGCTTCGCGTGATTTCACTCAGCAGGTATGTAAAGCTGAGAAAATGCACGTGCATTTGTTACAACTTTTCTCAGAAAAAGAATAGTTAGTCGGAACTTTTTGCAAAACCAAGCCCTTTTTATGTGACTCACAAGATTAGTTAAAATTACTAAATTCAATTCACTGAACTCATCCTTTTTTTGTGTTTTTGTTTGTTTGTTTTTTTTTTTTGCTTAAAGTTGCCTCTATCTTTTTTCGTATGTGTTCCACTTGATATGATATGCAGGGAGTCTTCAAGTGGTTTATCCAGCTTTTGATGGGAAACGTCTCCCTTGCTTGCTACCATGGAGTTCTTCTCCATATGAAGATAAACTTGCAAACGAGTAGATAATATATATGCACGACAGTTTCTTTTATATAGTTTTACTCAACTGAGAAACTACTCTGTTACAACTTGATTTAAGAACTTTGTCAGCAACAAAGAGAACCAGCATTAAATCGCTTTGTGCAATTTAACCGGATAATTGATTAGACTACATCCCTAAAATATCAAGACCTGCTGTGAACACAGAAACCTTGTAGCGTGTGCCGGCCAGATTGAACTCAGAGAAAACCGCAATTTACGGGAATTGAGGTGCTTTAGCGATGAACTATCATCGAGTAAAAACCCATTACGGGGAATGAATTGAGCCATCGATTAAATTTTTATTTGTTTAAGTGCCTCTATTTGTCATAATTAAGTGTTCCATTAAATTAGACAGGGAGCCTAAACAAAGAGATTTATCCCACCTGAAGCGAATCAAACTATCTATTGACTTAGAGAAGAAATCTTTTTGGCCCTGCTGGCTGCCAAAAGTGGACTTCTGCTTTATGCTACGCTCACAATAAAGACTGCAGGCAAAGTTTATCAAACAACAATTTTCCTCGTCTCCTCTCAAAATGTGAAAATAAACAAACAACAATTTCCGCTCATGGCTTATTGCTACTGCGTCTCTAAATTTCTCTAAAAAAAAAAAAAGAAAAAAGAAAAAGATATTAAAAACAATTTTACGACCTTCAACTCCGGAATAAAGAAAAGGAAGGAATTGGAGACACAATAATGCGAAACTTCAATCACCTGAATTGGTGAAAACGCCTGTGTCCTGGAACTCAAAACAACGCACATTTCAGTGTATGGCTTTATTTTGAAATTGTTAAAGAAAATCAGTATATTTTGGGGGTTTGTTTGCGCAAGAACGCCCATAGTGTGAAGTAGCCTAAGTGTCGATAGATGTCGTGATGAATCGACCTTCAGTAACAAAAGATAGAAGTGATGACAGCATTGTATTCAGAACTGGTTTGGAGGGAAATATGTGGAAACAGTTCACAGTGACTTTTCGAAAAACGCGGATTGTGAGGTGCTAATTTTTTCACTGGGAGGTCGGAGAAAGGAGGAGACTTCAGTGATTTGATTATGACAACATAGCAAGTTTTAGACGCGAACACTTCTTGAACACACTTCGTGTGATTCCTTTAGCAGGTATGTCAAGCTGAGAAAATGCACGTGCATTTGTTATAACTTTTCTTAGAAAAAGAATTTTAGTCGGAACTTTTTGCAAAACCAAGCCCTTTTTATGTGACTCACAAGATTAGTTAAAATACTAAATTCAATTCACTGAACCCATCCTTTTTTTTGTGTCTTTTTTTTGTTTATTTGTTTATTTGTGTGTTTTTTTTTTTTGCTTAAAGTTGCCTCTATCTTTTTTCGTGTGTTTCACTTGATCTGATACACAGGGAGCCTTTAGGTGGTTTATCCAGCTTTTGATGGGAAACGTCTCCCTTGCTTGCTACCATGGAGTTCTTCTCGTATGAAGATAACATTGCAAACGATTTAAGAAATAAATACGACAATTTCTTTTACATAGTTTTACTCAACTGAGAAACTTCTCTGTTATTATAACTTGCTTCAAGGACCTCGTCAGTAACAAAGAGATCCAATATTAAATCGTTTTGGGCAATTTAACCGGATAATTTTGAATTAGACTACATCCCTAAAATAGTAAAAGACCTGCTGTGAACACAGAAACCTTCGTTGTTTACCATTTACCCCAAATTTCCGGAAATTTCGGTTGGAACGTAAATGGAAAACGGCTTTTGGTTCGACCAGCCGAGAAATTCTCGAAATAAACGGATCGTCTGAAAAGGTAGTCCTGCCTTCCCGGTTGGTACGTTTCGAATGGATTTCCACGTTGCATTTGAACTTTCCATAAACTTTCCTATGCCCACCCCGATAAAGTATCAACGGATGCGAAAAACAAATGGAACACGTTCCTCCTGTGTGAGATTTTTGCGAGGAGTAAATGGTAAACATATTTTTTCTGTATGGCAATTCCCGAGCGACAAACCGGATTTTTTTGCTAAATAAACAATAAACTACTTTTGGCGAGGAAATATGCACGGATAATTGTCCGAGGATATTATCTGTTCCGAGAAGCGAACAGTTGCCCGAGAGCGAAGCTCGAGGGCAACTGTGAGCTTCGAGGAACAGGTAATGTCCAAGGACAATTATCCGTGCATATTTCCGAAGCCAAAAGTAGTTTATTGTCTTTATTATCTTCTATATATATTGACGTTATTCGGTCACGTGTCACGATTCCACCAATCACGCGCGGGAGGAAATTTTTGATGGGTCATAATGGTAAATAACCCTCTTGTAGCGTGTGCCGCCCAGATTGAACTCAGAGCGAAAACATTTTACGGGAATTGCGGTGCTTATAGCGATGAATATCTAAACATTATCGAGAAAAAACCCATTACGGGGAATGGATTGAGACATGGTTAATTTTCTATCTGGTTATTTGTTTCTATTGTGTTGTGTTCCACTTCACATGTCATACAAGTAGCTATCGAGAGGTTCCATATATTTTTTGATTCTACGACTCCGTGTATTTTTTCACAAAAAAGACACAAGGATGTCAGTAATAAAAAGCATCCCTACAATAGTTTTATAGGTTTGTTGTGGTTACTATAATAATAATAATAATAATAATAATAATAATATAATAATAATAATAATAATAATAATAATAATAATAATAATAATAATAATAGTAATAATATTTTGGTAGGAAGCTCCGCTCACCTGGGTGATTTTCCTGGGATTCACCTGGGAGGTCCTACAAAAAACTAAAGCTAAACATTTTAAAAGGCTAAAACCTTAAGATATATATCAAAGTTACAAGATTAAAAATACGTCTAAAAATTATCTTATCATAACAAAGAGTTCTTAAAAACAGCCAAACTAGGTGGTTAGGGTTAGGGTTTATTTTCAGAAACAAAATATATGTGTATATATTGTTGCAATATGGTTTTCCGACGGCCGCTTAATCCAACAGAGGGCACAAAATCAAAGCATTCCGCAAAGTCTGACCAGCTTTACAACCAAACAGAGCGTTCTAATAATACTTCTCATCCGCTACCGATGTGTGCATATTCCAAAGAAAGGATTCTGTGCCCTCGTATGTCTGTTTTTTCAAGAGCATAGTCGTTTGACTCGACTGGATACGAGGGGACCCAATATACCAATTTTTTCACAATTGATTTGAACATCAATAAAATGTCAAAAGACCTGCTCTGAACCTTGTATCGCATGCCCGGTTTGACTAGAAACGCAACATTTACCGGATTGTAATGTTGGTGAAAATTTAAGCTAAGCAATGGATCAGAATAAATGAATGATTAGGAATATATAAAGTGTTACTTTCGTGTTCCGGGGAAACTTTAGTTCCCAATCAAAATTGTTTTGAAAACCCTCATGCTGGCATTTCGAACAGCTCCCCATGCATCGTTATCCAAGTCAGTTCCAAACCAAAGAATTTTACCGATCAACATCTCTATTCGTATTCCGGAATAGACCCAGTCGAACGCGCCCTTTCATGTCGGCTGCACTAATGTTTAACCTTAATGCGTTCGAACTCGTGAAGGCGATGCATTTGAAAATTCAAGTACAGGTTTTAAACCCGTTTTAAACAGGTTTTGAGTTGATAAACAGGTCGGAACTGTCAGTTATCCCTGGTTATGCCAGTGAGGATAAACTATCGGATAAAACGTTCCAGTTTCCTGTTTAATATCTCAATGGTTCATTCTTAAACAACCGGTTTAAAATAATATCAACTATACTCGACGTTGATGTACTGAATTCGGAGCTCTTTCATTTAAGTGGGTGCATAGGAATGAGAGCTAGAAAAACGAAGCGAGAAAATAGAGCAATTTAATTAGCCCATTAGTTGTCCAACTTACAAACTCGGATTTTTGACTTATCCTTTAAATTTTATATAAGCCTTTCACAATGATGTATTTCATTTGCCGCCATGCAGTCTCTAAACCGGGTCGTACACTGTACCCTCAAAGAAGTTAATAAGATGATTGCTTCAAATGATTCAGGAATCCCTGTGAGAACTGATGTGACAGAGTTTGTGGGAAGTGGTAATTCAGGCGCAAATAGGACCTAATATTGGACCTAATATTGGATGACCAATGAGGATGAAGTTTAGAGGGGAGAGGGGCGGGTGTGATCAGGATTCACAGATCAGGAGTGATGTGACATGAAATTTAAAAAATCTAAGCAGTTTGCGCAAACCAGTCTGAATACCGCAAATCCTCGAAAAAAGCGCTCCTCCCCTCTCCTCTCGCTCTGTTTTGTTGTTTTTGCACAAACGGTAAATTAACACCATCGAAATCCATGTGACGTTTGGAGAGCTAACTAAACAAAAATAATTGCGAATGGAGTCCATACGAATGTTGTTCTTTATGGGCAAATGTTACGCTTTGCAAAAATGAATCAAAATCTGACCATGATTTGGGAAAAAAATTATTATATCATTATCATGCTTCCATTCGGCCCTGTAAGAATCATACAGACCACGGTTGTACGCGTTTTTAAAGAAATTATTATTGTTATTATTATTATTATTATTATTATTATTATTATTATTATTATTATTATTATTATTATTATATTATTTTTATTATTATCATTATTATTATCATTATTATTGTTATTATTATTATTATTATCATTATTATCATTATTGTTATTATTATTATGATTATTATTGTTATTATTATTATTATTATTATTATTATTATTATTATTATTATTATTATTTTTATTTTTATTATTATCATTATTATTATCATTATTATTGTTATTATTATTATTATTATCATTATTATCATTATTGTTATTATTATTATTATTATTATTATTATTATTATTATTATTATTATTATTATTATTATTATTATTATTATTATTATTATTATTATTATTGTTATTATTATTATTATTGTTATTATTATTATTATTATCATTATTATTATCATTATTATTGTTATTATTATTATTATTATTATTATTATTATTATTATTATTATTATTATTATTTAACATTAATATTTATCATTAATATTATAGAGTAACAGAGTGCTCTAACAAGCTTTTCATTTTAAATAAGAAAATAGAGACCATTCCAGTTTGTTCGGCTTTAATCGCTCATTACCTTTCTTATTACATATCTTACCAAGTAATAATTTTCGGCAGCCTTTATTACTTTGCTTTGCTTTTAATGCATTACTTAATCCAGTTCTTCAAGTGGGGTGGGGATCTGCTCAAAAGTGATATCTGGGTTGTTTTCCACAACGTGTGTGACACCGTTCCATTTTTCGAACTCTTCAAGCAACACGAACGAGGTCAGGGGAATAGTATCGCTGTTGTTTCCAATGTAGGCTACATACTTCACTTTCTCCAAGACTCCTTCTTCATTAATTATGGGGAAGAACACAGCTTGTCCAATGGAATTAGGGATAGGTACTTTACCTGTTTTACCTTCTAAAGGCTTCATTGCTTGCGGTTTGTAAACGAACTGGCCCTGCTTATTAATGCCGATGACTTTGTCGGAAGTAAATGTCACAACGAAGACTTTCTGTTTGCCACCTTTGGGAGTCAATTCTTCCATAATAGCCTTTGCTTTATTTTCCGCTCGTTTCCAGTTTTGTTGGTTAAATTCTCGAGCTTGAGGGATGACGAACGCGAAACTGCAAATTTTATACAACAGGTCCACGGAGTAATGCTTGAGAAATTGTCGAGGTATCAGATGGCCACGGTCGAATCCGCTATTTTCAAACCATGCATTTCGAGGTTGGACAGACTTTTCGAGTTCTAAAAGTAAATGAAATTGTTATGAGATGACACATCAAGCACCCTACACTTTTGAAACTGGGTAAGTTTGCGACGGTCCCTGCCTTAAAATTTTACTGAAGGCCCTGTTACACTGTGCAATATTCTGAGCAAGTTACTGTAGACTTGCACAGTACAGCAGGGCTTGTGTCGCAACTTTTTTAATTGCGCGCAACTTTGCACAAAGTAGAACTCAGCTACTTTTCGCTACGGGTTGTAGCAACTTGCAACCCCGTTGCATAGTGTAACACCCTCCAGCAACTTGTCTCGCAATTTTTGCCTTGGCAAAGAGCGATCAAAAGCGCACGTGCACTTCTTTAGGATAATCATTCAAATTCCGCCTTATTGACGTCTGGAATTTACAATGCACCGATCACATTTTCTTCCCAATTTTCCTTGACATAAATCGTTGCAAGTAGCTGGAGATCGCGTTGCACAGTATAACATCCCCTCTCCACCCCCCTCCCCCCCAAACCCCCCGCTCTTATTTTACGAATTAATTATCATTGAAAATTTAAGTACTTAGACTACAGTGAGTTAGTAAAAAGCAAATGTTGATAAACAAACCTGGATCCATGTGAAATTTATTTGGAGCCTCCTTTTGGGTTTTACCCTTTGGGGTTTTACCCTCCTCGTCTTTCTCGGACTCGAAGAGTGCAAATGCTGCTACGGGATATTTTTCCCTTTTATTAAAAATGGACGCCACTGTCTCTTTCTGAACCAGTTGAAGATCATCTTGGTTTTGGAAATTAAGGTTGAACCTGAAAAGCGCCAAAGGACCACTTTTTGGAATAAACTTCGGAATAAACTTCACAACCGCCTTAGTCGCCTTAGTCGCCCCCGGAAGCATTCGTTTTTCTGTCTGGTTGTTGACGCTTTCCAGTTCAACTGGAGTCTCCGCGAGTTGTGGATTCTGAGGTTCATCTGGGCAGTCGAGCTCATGCAAGCACTTTTCTGTGAATGAAAAGGTCAAACTGAGATGGTTCCTAATAAATTAAAAATCAATGGCTAGTGAAGTTAAAAATTGTGTAAAAGCAAAAAATATCCTCAGTAACAATGCTGTATGTTAATGTGGTTCCAGTTTTAAAAAGTTAATAGAAAGTGTGGAAGGTCACTTGTCTCTTAACAGACAAAATTATGCCTTTAAAGTTGTGCTGATTTAAAAAAAATGTTCTGTAATTGTATTTTGAATGTATTTAAAATGCATTTGCGAGTTAATATTCTTACCAGAGGACTTAACCGTCTTCTCGTCTCTGTTAGGTCCCATGCTCCCGGCAGCCACCAAACACAGCACAGCAAGCAACAGAACAGATCTTGTGACGTCACGGCTGATCATGCGCATCTCGTCAGTTCAAGTTCCACAGAAAACTGAAAGCAAAATGTACAGAGGTCAGTTGAAAGCAAGCGCGAGTTCCATGACACTTTAGGTTATCGCTTGTTGTGATTTAACTGGGTCTTTCCTGATTGTAGCGAATTTAAGGAAAATCTGTGGAGTAGAAATTGCGCGATCGCATTACCTTAATCTGGCTGAGATGCACCAAAAGTTTTTTTTACGGTGTTAAGTTGGGTCATTGAGGTTAAAAGCTGAACTAAAAGTAGATCTCGAAAAGGTTGAAAAAGGCAATGACATGTAATTGTAAAAAAGAACAAAACAAAACAAAACAAAAACACTGCACCTAAATACAGGAAAAAAGCGGTCAAAATATATAGCACAAACAACAAATATATTTAACTCCGGACGCGAAGCTTATTTCATAAATGTTATAACTAGGATGACACAACCAAGGAAGCTAAACAGGAAGCGCCTAATAATTTAATTGTAGCACTAAAGGCGAAAACATATTTTTAAAATTAAAACATAGACCTTACAAAAGTAACATTGTTAAAAAGAAAAAAACATTTTTTACCCATCTGAACTCAACAAATGAGTTTTACTTAAATATATCAAACATACCTTTGTTCTTGTTCTTGTTCTTGTTTTTTTTCTTGTTCTTGGATTGTTTCGTTCTTGCTATCACGGAAACTTCACGGTGTGTCCCAAGATTTAGCACTGGACTCAATTTATGGAGGTGGTGATATTTTAGTCATGCATTTCTAAATGCCAATGGAATTCAGGAAAAAACCATTACGGGGAACGAATTGAGCCATCGATTGAACTATTTTTTAGCTTAAGTGCCTTTTGGTCATAATTAGGTGTTCCATTGGAGTAGACAGGGAGCCTAAACAGAGATTTGATCCTTAACATTCTTTGCGCCGATGATTTCACTCAGCAGGTATCAAGCTGAGAAAATACACGTTTATTTGCTATAACTTTTCTTAGAAAAAGAATTTTAGTCGGAACCTTTTGCAAAATCCGGCGCTTTTTATGTGACTCACATTAGTTAAAAATACTAAATTCAATTCACTGAAGTCATCCTTGGGTATCACAATTTCAGACCTGCATGATCCTATGAAGTGCCAATGAAATCGAGTAAAAATTGATTACGGGGATTATTTGTTTTCTTTTTTGCTTAAAATTGCCTCTATCTTTTTTCATGTGTGTTCCACTTGATCTAATATGCAGGGAGCCTTCAAGTGGTTTATCCAGCTTTTAATGGGGGAACGTCTCTTTTGCTTGCTACCACATGGAGTTCTTCTCGTAATGAAAATAAATTTGCCACGATTTACTATAATAGATATGACAATTTCTTTTATATCATCCCTGTCAACTTTGGAGTGGGTAAGCGAAAAATTTTTTTTCCAATCTGGTAATTCACTTCAAAAGCGTGTTTTGCGAAACATTCCGAAAAGAATCTCTTTCCAAAGGCAAGTTATAAAGCAAAAAAAAAAAAAAAAAAAAAAAAAAAACAATTTCGCGACCTGATGGCTGCTAATTGAATGGTTCTGTCAGGACCCTCCGCAAACCACACGTGTCACGCTTGGGTCATCCAACTGATGTGACAAGAGCACGAAATTTAGAAAGTTTCGTTCATTCGTTCGAAGGCTTTTTTAAATCGGAAGAGAACAGTAAAATCCTTTCGCCGCATCCTCGAACAGGCCTTCTATCCAGCTCTGGTACACTGCTGTCATCGCCGCCTTTGTTACTGAAAGTCGATATACGGTGGCACCCATCGACACCTAATTAGTTTCACAATTTGCACAACTGTGTACACAAACCCGCGAAATCTGTTTTCTTCGATAACTCGAAACTAAACTAAACACGCTGAAATAAGCTTATATTTTGAGTTCCAGTACATAGGCGTTTTAACCGATCCGTCTGAAATTTAGCATATCGCTTCAAACATACACTCTCGAAAACTTTTTCTCTGATTTTCTTTCTTTTTGCCTAGTTTTAAGTTATAGGTTGATTTGTAACAATGGATTCTAATTTCGGGCATCTTAAACTTTAGTAGCGTGTCAGGGGAAACATTTACGGGGACTGCGGTGCTTTTAGCAATAAATATCTAAACATTATCGAGTAAAAACCCATTATGGGGAATGGATTGAGACATGGGGCAAATTCAATAAACATTTACACGTGTATTTTACAAGTTGGACCATTATTCAAACTCCACTAAACAAACTCTTATCACTACACAAGCAAAAGTCTGCAAAATATTACAGATACCGGTCTCACATGCATGACACGTTATAACTGGGGAATGTTACAGAATGACGAATTTTGGTGAAAACTAGCTTATTTGTGCAATTCGTACCAAACTGAAGCAAAAGTTATGGTAAAATATCAGACCAAAAGCTGCATTTTACCAAAAGTATGTTTTTGGTGGTAATTTGGACCCTTGTTCTTCCAAAGCTTCTAAAAGAGCACATTGGTAAGAATCGAGTGATTTACTTGTTACACTACCGTTATTTTACAGAACGTTGTTGCAGCAGTAAAGTCTGCCCCATTCTTAACAATCTCATTACGCGCAAGAACGACACATCACAATATTTTTTTCGGCAGATATTCTATTTATTTACCACCGCGCTCAGCTTCGAGCAAAATTGTGGAAAAATACATCTACATGTTATTGAAACCAGCCTTAAAGGTTATGGTAAAACGAAGTAAAAAAATATCTATTTGTGCTCTCATGGAAATTTCTACACACGGAGATTTCCACAGATCCACAGATCCACAGATCTCATGGAAACTTCTATGAGATCCGTGGAAATTTCCATGAGATCTGTGGAAGCCAAGTCAAATAAAGTCAACTATTACCTGAATGAATAGTGCAAGCGCTTTAGATTTCGATCGATAGTTTCGAATACTCTGCCAAGTTACGAAAACTTAAGCGACCACTCTATGCTCTCAAAGGGCAAACTTCTGAACAAGAACTAAGTTGAAGAACCCGGACCGGACGACACACTAACATATGTAATATAACGTGCAACAGGACACAAGGTTGATTTCTTAAAGCACAAGGTGTTTTTCACTCGCTAAAACTGCATTATTCGACACTGGTTGTGGCTCAAAGCTGGATCTCACCAAGGCTTCCCATGGTGAGACCGTAAAGCGACCAACCTCCCGTAAGCGACCACTTAACGAGTAACGAAGGGTGGTCGCTTACGGGAGGTTCAGTACTAGCCAATGTGCTAAATACTGTAAACAGGCCAAAGGCCCGACAAAATCAGTTCAGCAACAACAGAGACAGCAATATTTTAGTTACCAGCTGTCCTCGATGCCACAGTGGAACTACATGAAACAGAAGCAATACATAGACTGATAACACGTCGAAGTTTCCAACCTACAAAACAATTATAACAAACTATCAAAACTAAATATACTTTACATTCCTTCTTCTCCACGTATGTCGAGTCGCAAATGACATGTTTTTTTTTTACGACAAATCCTTTTCTCTGTCCATCTGTCCCATGTCGGTCGAAAGAAATGCGTTACAGTACATAGCAGCCACAGAGAGATGCTGTGTTGCAATCTTTCTTTGGCTACGATCACCCCTCATCACGTTGGTTGTGGCAAAGTTCTGACTCAATCATTTTGAAAACGAAAGGAGACGTTTGCTTTGTGAATTGGTTCATACTAACTGCCACAAGATCTTGCGGTATTCTTTTAAGTCAGCGGCTTCCGGCCCTTTTGTTCTTTCTTGATTTTTTTTATGCTAGGCCTAAGGGCAAGCATAAAAATAAATATTGTTTTCACCCAAGAGCCAAAATCCCCCCTCTAGGATGTTGAAAAACCACGTTGATAATAGCTCTGAAATACAGCAGGCCGACTGGAAATTAAGAAGCCTGATAGAAGAAATGCATTTTAGAAAAAGAAAGCGCAGGCTAGGTTAATCGTGACCTGTGATAGAAACAAATGTTCGAAGTCAAACTGTCAAAATCAATTATGCATGAAAATGAGATAGGTCACGTATTACTCTTTCCTTTGCCGAGCCGACTTTTTCACTTAGAAGCTCAAAATGTAGATTATCTCAACCTTTTGAAGCAAATGTACGAGTGTTGTAATTATGACTTTTAGTTTAATCAGGTTTCATTTGAGCAAGGTGTCGAAAGCCAAGTTCCTTATACTATATGATAATTTTCTGGTGAGAAACTGAAAGAGAAAATTGAAGTTGATCGTTCTTGGGAGTCTCGCTGTAGTTCAGAGATTGCTCATTAAAGAATTCTAATGCTGCGTGCGGATAGTTGCCACACAAAACTTGAATCCCAGCATCTGTCGCGTTTTCACGCGGCAGATTTCACGCGCAAATAGTCAAACAAGAAATGGATAAAAAGAAAAAGTCTTCAGCGGTATTTCTGCACTGCAGCAAAATCATCTTTGATTTCTCGCCTCAGTTCTGGAGAGAAGAGAAGAGATAAAAAAAAAAAAAAAAAAAAAAAGAAAAGAAAAAGATCAATAAAAAAACAATAGCACCAGAAGCCGCAGCAGGTATTAGCACTTTTAAAGAATACCGCAATATCTTGTGACAGTTTATGTTACAAACCAATTCCCCACAAAGTCAACGGCCTACCCCTGGCCTGCTATAACCCTAAGCCTAAGGCCCCGTCCACGCTAATCCGGATAAATTTGAAAACGGAGGTTTTGTATGAAAACGCATCGAACATTTTCCGCCCACACTACCGTTTTCGAGTCGTTTTTGCTGTCCACACTAAACTAGCCTGCGCGCATCCGAACTAAACCCCGGTATAGACGGACTATACCGGGGTTTAGTTCGGATGCGGCGCAGGCTACACTAAACGCGTTTTCGAAAAGATCCGTTTTCGGTCATCGAAAACGCGTCTTAGTGTGGAGGGGAGGTCAAAACGGATAAATAAATATCCGTTTTGAAATTTATCCGGATTAGTGTGGACGGGTCCTAAGAAAAGCTGCACTACAGCACATCCCATCTGTGTGACCGTTTACATCTATATGCACCTCTTTCAACTCACATTTATGAGCAAGGACAGAGATATAAGGGTTTGTCGTCGAAAGGAAACATGTCAATTGCGACTCAACTGATACTTGGAATGCAAAGGTATGCTGCCGTTTTATTATTTTCTCTCCGGGTCTTCATTTTACGCACAAGCTATAGACAAGCAAGTTCAGTCACCGCGAATCGCTGAAATTTCAGTGCGCTCTTGGAGTGTACTAATATCATCAGGTTGGCAAATACCGTCACTCACGAGTTCACAAAACACCGGTGTTTATGTTCCACAATCTTTCATCTAGGCATACTATGTAGATTCTCCTTGTAATCTAGAAGAAAATGTTGAGGCTCCTGACCAATATTGACAAAGTTCGAGCGAGTGGGAAACCAGCAATACTGGCAATACTACCAGTTTTTATGTGAGCCGGCAAATTCTCGAAAACAAAGTTCTCTGCTTACCCTAATACATAAAATGGTTGCAATGTCTTATTTAGTTGCGTTGTGATCGTTTTGTAGGTTGGAAATGACGTAAAAAGCCTACTCAAGCTCACCTTCGACGTGTTATCAGTCAATGTGTCTCTTTGTTCCACAGCCTCGGCGAGGACAGCTTGTAACTAAAACTTGCGTGTGGATTTCTGACAGACTTTGAGCCTTATTAACCATTTCACTCCCAAGTTCAAAATGCATATACCCCAACCTTTTAAGAGGAAATTATAGGAATGATGTAGTGAGCATCAATAGTTTAATTAGCTATCATCTAAGCAAGGTATAAAAAGCCAAGTTCTCCTCACTGCATGATATTTGTGCTGCCAAAACTGAAGGAGAAAATTGAACTTGATCAGTATTTGGTTATAACCTCCGACGACTTTTGGTCCGCGGTCTTTGCATGATTTGGACCACAGGTTATTTCAGTTAAATGATCATCGAATAGACAATGAATGGAATCGAGTGTAAAAATTAAATTTAGGAATTTTAAGTTCTATTGTTTAATTTTGAGGTCTAGCCTTTATTTATACTTTGAATTACCCTGTAGTACCAGTATTTTTTATTAAACTATATTTTGGTGGAATATGGCTTCGAGTCAATTTTACTCGCATTTTTCGCCACAGTAGGCTCGTAACTTTGAATTGTGGAAATTTCCACGGCATGCAAGTTCGAGACTGGTAAAACAAAGTTTTAGGGGAAAATATTACCAATTTGTTATTTTTAGTAGTAAAGAACGGCATAATTTGCCCAGTATTACTACGGTAGCATCTGCCTTGACAATTTCTGGTAAAAAAAAAGCCCTCGACCGATTGAACTGCTTACTCGGGCAAAATGAATATTTGAGTTTTATGGTGAAAAATGCATGATCAGTTATAAATCACCAATAATTCCACATTCTGTAATATTCCCGGGGGGGGGGGGGTAGTCCCTATGATCGGCTATACGGGGAGGTCCTGCCCGAAAGGGGTCCTTTTTTTTGACTCAGGTATAAGAAACGGTATGGGAAAATGTCATTTTTGGTATTTGAAAGGGTCACCAAAACACTAACCACGGCGAGTGATGTTGAATCACATTGGTATTTGAAAGGGGTGCGAAAACCAGAAACTCCGCCATGGAACAATTACATTTTAATTAAGATTTTCATGATTCGGACCTGTCAGGCGCTTTGTTGGTGTGATAGAACAATCAAATCTTTTACTGAAAAAGGGGTGAAATGAAGTAAAAAGTATCAATTTGTGCTCTCATAGAAATTCCTACCAGGTCCCACGGAGATTTCCACAGATCTCGTGGAAATTTCTGTGAGATCCGTGGACATTTTTATGAGAGCTGTGGAAGCAAAGTCAAATCAAGTCAAATTACCTGAATAAAGAATGCAAGCGCTTTAGATTTCGATCGATAGTATCGAATACTCTGCCAAGTTACCAGTACAGTTACTAACAATATTTTTAAAAGAAGCAGAAATATAATAACAGTTTAGTGTTTATCATTGTAGTTTCAGAAGTGACGGAAAAAACTCGTGACCACGGAGACTGACATGTAAAAAAATCTTTAATACCCCAAAATCGCCCTACACCACGTTCGATTTACTAGTTTGAGACCTACAATCATGGTCAAAATTGTTGGGACGATTTCAAGTTTGAGCAAAAATTGAGCAAAAATTGGGCTCGCGCGCCATTTTGTTTTACCGGAAGCCGCCGGGAGGTGAATAGTACTTGATATTCCGAGATTGAGGAGCCAATCAGAGCGCGCGAAAAGCACTATTCACTTGTGCGGTATATACTAAAAAACAATAGCACCAGAAGCCGCAGCAGTTATTAGCACTTTTAAAGAATAGCGCAGTATCTTGTGACAGTTTATATTACAAACAAATTACCCACAAAGTAAACGTCTTTTGTTTTTCAAATATCACTACACTCTCGTTCCCAGGCTCTTTTCCCTACCCCGCCCCCCAGGCGCCTGGGGGCGGGGTAGGGAAAAGAGCCTGGGAACGAGGATGACATCACTAAAGTGTCAAAAGACCTGCTGAGCTGAACATTGTGTAGCGCATGCCCAATTTGACCACGGGGATTGTAGTGTTGGTGAAACTTTCAGTTAAGTAATGGGTCAGAATAAATAAAATTGACTGTTGCGCGTATGAAATTTTAAATCACTGAAGCATTTATTTGCGTTCTGCTTGACTACGAAACCTTAATTACCCTTTTTTACAGGAATCTTTCCGTAACTCTAGTGTGCAGTTTAAGGAGTGCCTTCTGAGAAACAACTTTGAGACAACTTTACATATTAAACGAGTGAACGATTTGTGACGCCATCATGGCCGTGGTCACGCTTGCGCTAGAAGGCAAGTGCGTTTACCTTTCCTCGACTATATTATTTGAGCTTACTTGCACGTGAAACGAAAGCCGTATAAAAGCCGATGGATATTGTCTTCTTGGTTCTAGCGCAAAGGTGACCATGGTCGATTCTCAAGTAAGTTAGGAGTCCGTTTGGTCGGTGCTTAAGGACATAGAGCCATGACCAAATTTTCATCACGAATTGATGATCGCTACATCGCGTTCAATAGTGTTGCGGACCAACCGTCAATGCCTAGTGCTGAGTATAAAGTTAACAGCGTGTTTTCCTTCTGCTTCTTTTCCCACAGCTAAACTACGATGGCTCTTGTACCCAGATCAGTTGAGTCTCCCGAGGGTTTTCTTGCTGGTGTACTCGTTCAAAATCACTCCTGGTTTCTTCTCGTACGACATGACGGCAACGATTCTGGGCTTGTCACCCAGCACTGGAGTCACGCGGTGTAGAGAATGGTGACCACAAAACACAATGAGTGTTCCAGGCTTCAGTGAAACTTGTTTCACTCCATCAACACTCACATCCTGACCAGCTTGAGATTTCAGCAGAATCTTCTGCACTTCAGCGTAATTTTCATCTTCATCGGATCTGCGAATGACAGAAGTGAGGGGTAAGCTAAAAACCTGTTTTCCTGTAGCTTAACATTGTGCACTCATCAAAACGCATGCACTGATAATACGACTAGTTATAATACAAAAAAGTCACGACACTGGCACGGTAATTAGAGAGGACTACGTGGAATTGAATACAGGAGCTGTCAGGACATTTGTAGGGCTGGGAGCGGAGCCACAGCTGCACGGAGAGGAGTTCGACTGCCGTTATTTGCACTTTTATTGGCGACTCAGGTATTGCTGTCAAAGAACTGGTTTCAATGGTCATGTTTAATTTGTGACAATTGAAGAGTTGGCGTGAGCCCGGATTCCAGTTATCAGATCGGACTCTGACGACAACACTTCGGGTTTTTGATTTTCCTCCAAATTGCCGGAGTGACAGGCTTTTTTGTCCCTCTGGCCAGGATGTCCCCCCGGACATTTTGGCCCGTGCTGAAACGTCCGGCCGGACATTCTGGCCCAGGCAAAATTGTCGAGAAGTGCGGGCTATTCTGTAGTTAAGCCCAAATTGCCGCTGCTTCGCCAAAATGAAGCCTAGATAATCGAAAATTGGCATCTGGACTAATTCAGTTAGTCTGTTTCTTATGTAAGGCTCTATGCCCAGATAGCGATAATGATGCAGTTATCCCTGGTTTATGCCAGTGAGGATAAACTATCGGATGAAATGTTTCAGTTTCCTGTTTAATATCTCAATGGTTCATTCTCAAACAACCGGTTTAAAATAATATCAACTATAGTCGACGCTGATGTACTGAACTCGGAGCTCTTTCATTTAAGTGGTTGCACAGGAATTACGTCTTTTCTGAGCGGTTTTTGAGAGCTAAAAGACGAAGCGAGAAAATAGAGATAAGGCAGTTAATTAGCCCATTAGTTGTCCAACTTACAAACTCGGATTTTTGACTTGTCCTTTAATAACACTACTCAGATTTTTTATAAGCCTTTCACAATGATGTATTTAATTTGTCGCCATGAAATCTCTAAACCGGGTCGTACACTGTACCCTCAAAGAAGTTAATTTATGACTAGTTGCGTGCGATGATTGCTTCAAATGATTCAGGAATCCCTGTGAGAACTGATGTGACAGAGTTTGTGGGAAGTGGTAATTCAGGCGCAAATAGGACCTAATATTGGATGACCAATGAGGATGAACTTTAGAGGGGAGAGAGGCGGGTGTGATCAGGATTCACAGATCAGGAGTGATGTGACATGAAATTTAAAAAATCTAAGCAGTTTGCGCAAACCAGTCTGAATACCGCAAATCCTCGAACAAGCGCCCCTCCCCTCCCCTCTCGCTCTGTTTTGTTGTTTTTGCACAAACGGTAAATTAACACCATCGAAATCCATGTGACGTTTGGAGAGCTAACTAAACGAAAATAATTGCGAATTGTGTCCATACGAACGATTTAGGTTATGTTGTTCTTTATGGGCAAATGTTACGCATTACAAAAATGAATCAACATCCGGACTATGATTTGGGAAAACAAATTATTATATTATTATTATGCTTCCATTCATTCCATTCCATTCATTTTATTATTATTATTATTATTATTATTATTATTATTATTGTTATTATTATTATTATTATTATTAATCATTATTATTATTATTATTATTATTGTTATTATTATTATTATTATTATTATTATTATTATTATTATTATTATTATTATTATTATTAATCATTATTATTATTATAGAGTAACAGAGTGTTCCAACAACTTTTTCATTTTAAATAAGAAAATAGAGGAGACAATGCCAGTTTCTTCGGCTTTAATCGCTCATTACCTTTCTTATTACATTTATCTTACCAAGTAATAATTTTCAGCCTTCACTGCTTTGCTTTGCTTTTAATTTCTTACTTGATCCAGCTCAACTACAATCTGCTCAAAATCGACATCTGGGTGACTTTCTACAACGCTTAGTATACCGCTCCATTCTTCGAACGTTTCAAGCAACACATACGCGAGCAGGCTATCAGACTTAGAATCGCTGTTGTTTCCAAAGTAGGCTATATACTTCACTTTCACCAAATTTCCTTCACTATTAAATTCGGGGAAGAACACAACTTGCCCAATGGAATTAGGGATTGGTACTTGGCCTGTTTCACCTATTAAAGGATTCATCTCTTGTGTCGTGTAAACGTACTTGTTCTGCTCTTCATCGAAGCTGATGACTTTGTCGGAAGTAAATGTCATAATGAAGCCCTTCTGTGTGCCACCTTCGGGAGTCAATTCTTCCAGAGTCTCCTTTGCTTTATTTTCCGCTCCTTTCCAGTAGACTTGGTTAAATTTTCGAGCTTGAGGGATGACGAACGCAAAACTGCAAATTTCTGTCAGCAGGTCCAAGGAGCCAAAATTGAAAAATTGTCGAGGTAGCAAATGGCCACGGTCGAATCCGGTGTTTACAAACCATTGACTTCGAGGTTGGACAGAGTTATCGAGTGCTAAAAGTAAATGAAATACACATCAAACACCCAACACTTTTGAAACTGAAAGTAAGTTTGCGACGGTCCCTGCTTTAAAGTTTACTAAAGGCCCTGTTACACTGTGCAATTTTCTGAGCAAATTACTGCAGACTTGCACAGTACAGCGGGGCTTGTGTCGCAATTTTTTAGCTGCGCGCAACATTGCGCGAAGTAGAACTCAGTTCTCAGTACTTTTCGCAACCGGTTGCAGCAACTTGGAACGCCGTTGCACAGTGTAACACCCTCCAGCTGAACTTGTCTCGTAATTTTTGTCTTGGCAAAGAGCGATCAAGAGTACACGTGCACTTCTTTAGCCGGGATAATCATTTAAATTCCGCCTTGTCGATGTCTGGAATTTAAGGTGCACCCATCACATTTTCTTCCCAATTTTCCTTGACATAAATCGTTGCAAGTAGCTGGAGATCGCGTTGCACAGTATAACATCCCATCTCCGCCTCTGCATCGATGATATTTTAATTGTTGCGAGACAAGTTGCTGAGGAAATTGCACAGCGCATGTAACAGCGCCTTTTTAAGGTTTACAGTCAAACCTCGCTATTTCGAACTCGGATATATAATTCGAAATCCCCGTTATTTCGAAGTCAAGCCGAATCCCCGTGGATATATTTTTCCAGCCATTTACTGTCGGCTATTTCAAACTTTTTTTCATGTCCTTTGTGACTTCGAAATAGCGGGGTTAGACTGTACACTCATGGCCGTAGCTAGCGGGGGAAGGGGGGGGGGGGGGGGGGGGGTAGGGGGCAGCTGCCCCCCTAGAAAGATGAGATATCATAACTTATTACACGACTTCACATTTTCGAGTGCAAATACGGGCCAAAACGAGTGCAAAGATGGGAGCGTATTGCACTCGTCAGGAACCAGATCAACTGGCTTATTAGCTTACGTGACCAATTTTCGCAAGCAAAGTTTACGAACGCGTCATTTTTTGTTCCATTTTGCGCGCGGCGAGAATGTTTGCCCTGCTTCGTTTATCGTGTAATAAACAATTTATTATACGAAAAGTCGTGCAATACGGCTGTATTTTTACTCGTCAGTTTTATTTTTTCTCGCCTGAAGCAGGCTCGAAAAAATAAAACCGACTCGTAAAAATACTCCGCCGTATTGCACTCCTTCCCGTGTAATAACCTCTTTATCTAAGGAAGGCATCAGAAAGTTAAAAATATTGGTGTGCTTTTATTGGCTCAAAATTAGGTCGAAATTAGCTTGGCCAACTCTCATTTTAGTACCTCTTAGGGGTAAAAAAAAAAAAAAAAAAGGTCCGGAACGGCACCTATTTGCCGTAAATTAAAGAAATCAGTCATTTGTCGGGAGTCGGGAGACACGAAAAATTTACTCAAAATGCTCGACCCGCTCCACCCCGATTGAATACGTTTCACAAATGTCTAGACTGTGTTGTGGTTATATTTGTTCGGGAGGATGTTCCAGATTTTCGGGACGACCTTTATCACTACACGCGCTACACCCAAACAGCGTTTGTTAAAGTTGGCACATCCCCACCATCCCTCCCCCCATCCCCCGTTCCGGTGGCTGTGTGGAGTGCCCCACCCGCCCCCCCCCCCCCCCCCCCTCAGGAAAAAAATCCTAGCTTGTACTTCTCAAAATTTGGGTGGGAGTGTGCCGCCCGGGACCGAAAACCCTTACCCTATTTCAAACCAAAAATTTGCGATTTTCGACCCTCTTTTAGAGCAAAATTTGCAATTTTCGACCCTCTTTTAGACCAAAATTTGCCTTTTCGATCCTATTTCAGACCAAAATGTGCAATTTTTGACCTTACGTCAGACCACATATCAAAATTTCCGACCTTATTTAGACCAAAGGCTCAAAATCGACACCCTATTTCAGACTAAATTGCTGAAAATGATACCATTTGGGGAGGCACATACCTAAATTGCTTTCGTATGGGAGAACCCCCCCCCCCCCCCCCTCAGGGGAGAATGCTACGAATTAATTATTACTAAAAAATTAAGTAGCTTTGACTACAGTGACTTAGTGAAAAGAAAATGTTGATAAACAAACCTTTTTCCAGGTGAAAGTTATTTGGAGCCTCCTTTTCGGTTTTACCCTTCTTGCCTTTCTCGTACTCGAAGGATGCAAATGCTACCATGGGGTAATTATACTTTATATTATAAATGGACGCCACTGTATTTTTCTCAACCAGTTGAAGATCATTCGGGTTTAGGAGATTAAATTTGAGCGTGCTGAAAATCGGAGCCATAGGACCAACTTTTGGTATAAACTTCGGAACAAACTTCGCAAGCTTGGTAAGTCCAGTACCGATCATTCGTTTATCTGTCTGGCTGTTGACGCTTCCGTTCTGAGGTTCATCATTTTCTGTCAATAAAAAGGTCAAACTGAGATGGTTCCCAATAAATTAAAAATCAATGGTTAGCGAAGTCAAAAATTGTGTATATCCTCAGAATATCCTCAGTAACAATGCTGTATGTTAATGTGGTTCCTGTCTTAGAATGTTAATAGAAAGTCACACTTCATTTATTTATTTCAAACTTGCCCGCTGGCCCGTGTGGAAGGTCACTTGTCTCTTATCGGACAAAATTAAAGTTGTGTCATTAAAGTTTGGTGATTTAAAAAAAAAGTTGTGTAATTGTATGTTTTGAATGTATTTAAAATGCATCTGCGTGTTAATATTCTATACCAGAGGACTTAACCGTCTTTTCGTCTCTCTTAGGTCCCATGCTCCCGGCGGCCTCCCAACACAGCACAACAAGCAGCAGAACAGCTGTTGTGACGTCACGGCTGATCATGCGCATCTCGTCAGTTTAAGTTCCACAGAAAACTGAAAGAAAAATGTGCTAAGGTCAGTTGAAAGCAAGCGCGAGTTCCATGACACTTTAGGTTATCGCTTGTTGATTTAACTGGGTCTAATGCTCTTTGTAGCGAATTTAAGGAAAATCTGTGGAGTAGAAATTGCGCGATCGCATTACCTAATCTGGCTGAGATGCACCAAAAGTTTTTTTTACGTTGTTAGGTTGGGTCATTGAGGTTAAAAGCTGAATAAAGTAGATCTCGAAAAGGTTAAAAAAGACAATGACAAGGAATTGTCTAAATACGGGAAAAAAACGGTCAAAATATGTAGCACAAACAACAAATTTATCAAACTCCGGACGCGAAGTTTATTTCATAAATGTTATAACTAGGACGACACAACCAAGGAAGCTAAACAGGAAGCGCCTAATAATTTAATTGTAGCACTAAAGGCGAAAACATATTTTTAAAATTAAAACATAGACCTTACAAAAGTAACATTGTTAAAAAGAAAAAAAAAAAACATTTTTTACCCATCTGAACCTAACAAATGAGTTTTACTTAAACATATCAAACATACCTTTGTTCTTGTTCTTGTTCTTGTATTGTTTCGTTCTTTCTATCACGGAAACCTTACGGTGTGTCCCAAGATTTAGCTCTAGACTCAATTTATGGAGGTGGTGATATTTTAGTCATGCATTTCTAAATGCCAATGGAATTAGGAGAACCCATTACGGGGAACGAATTGAGCCATCGATTGAACTATTTTTAGCTTAAGTGCCTTTTGGTCATTATTCGGTGTTCCATTGGAGTAGACAGGGAGCCTAAACAAAGATTTGATCCTTGAACACGCTTTGCGCCGATGATTTCACTCAGCAGGTATCAAGCTGAGAAAATACACGTTTATTTGCTTTAACTTTCTTTGAAAAAGAATTTTACTCGGAACCTTTTGCAAAATCCGGCGCTTTTTATGTGACTCACATTAGTTAAAAATACTAAATTCAATTCACTGAAGTCATCCTTGGGTATCACAATTTCAGACCTGCATGATCCTATGAAGTGCCAATGAAATCGAGTAAAAATTGATTACGGGGATTATTTGTTTTCTTTTTTGCTTAAAATTGCCTCTATCTTTTTTCATGTGTGTTCCACTTGATATGATATGCAGGGAGCCTTCAAGTGGTTTATCCAACTTTTAATGGGGAAACATCTCTTTGGCTTGCTACCATGGAGTTATTCTCCTAATGAAGATAAACTTGCTACGATTTACTATAATAAATATGACAATTTCTTTTATATCATCCCTGTTAACTTTGGAGTGGGTAAGCGAAAAAATTTTTTCTAATCTGGTAATTTACATCAAAAGCGTGTTTTGCAAAAAATTCCGAGAACAAATCTCTTTCTAAAGGCAAGTTATAAGAAAAAGAAGAAGAAGAAGAAGAAGAAGAAGAAGAAGAAGAAGAAAAAAAAATTTCTCGACCTGATGTCTGCTAATTGACTGGTGACATATCCTGTCAGCATTAATAAGACCTTACGCAAACCACGCGTCTCACGCTTGCGTCATCCAACTGATGTGACAATAAAGCGCACGAAATTTAGAAAGTTTCCTTCATTCGTTCGAAGGCTTTTTTAAATCGGAAGAGAAGGTAAAATCCTTTTGCCACATTCTCGAACAGGCCTTCGCCTTTGTTACTGAAAGTCAATATACGGAGGCACCATGCATCGACACCTAAAATTAGTTTCACAATTTGCACACCTGTGTACATAAACACGCAAAATCTGTTTTCTTCGATAACTCGAAACTAAAAACGCGCTGAAATAAGCTTATATTTTGAGTTCCAGTACATAGGCGTTTTAACCGATTCATCTGAAATTTAGCATATCGCTTCACACATACACTCTCTCGAAAACTGTTTCTCTGATTTCCTTTCTTTTTGCCTAGTTTTAAGTTATAGGTTGATTTGTAACAATGGATTCTAGTTTCGGGCATCTTAAACTTTAGTAGCGTGTCAGAGGAAACATTTACGGGGACTGCGGTGCTTTTAGCAATAAATATCTAAACATTATCGAGTAAAAACCCATTATGGGGAATGGATTGAGACATGGGGCAAATTCAATAAACATTTACACGTGTATTTTACAAGTTGGACCATTATTCAAACACCACTAAACAAACTCTTATCACTACACAAGCAAAATATTACAGATACCGGTCTCACATGCATGACACGTTACAAAACTTGCGGGAATGTTACAGAATGACGAATTTTGGTGAAAACTAGCTTATTTGTGCAATTCGTACCAAAATGAAGCAAAATTTATGGTACAATATCAGACCAAAAGCTGCATTTTACCAAAAGTATGTTTTTGGTGGTAATTTGGACCCTTGTGTTTCCAAAGCTTCTAAAAGAGCACATTGGTAAGAATCGAGTGATTTACTTGTTACACTAACTTACAGAACCTTGTTGCAGCAGTAAAGTCTGCCCTATTCCTAACAATCTCACCACGAAGAACGACACATCACAATATTTTTTTCGGCAGATATTCTATTTATTTACCATCGCGCTCAGCTTCGAGCAAAATTGTGGTGAAATACATCTACATGTTATTGAAACCAGCCTTAAAAGTTATGGTAAAACGAAGTAAAAAATATCTATTTGTGCTCTTGTGGAAATTTCTACAGGCCCCACGGAGATTTCCACAGATCCACAGATCTCATGGAAATTTCTATGAGATCCGTGGAAATTTCCATGAGAGCTGTGGAAGCCAAGTCAAATCAAGTCAACTATTACCTGAATGAATAGTGCAAGCGCTTTAGATTTCGATCGATAGTTTCGAATACTCTGCCAAGTTACCAGAGTACAGTTATTACACAATAAAAGAAACAGAAATAAAACAGTCAATCAGTGTTTCATCGTCGTAGTTTTGGAATGACTCAGGAAAAAACCGTGACCATGCAGACTGGCGCGTAAAATAATCTTTACACCACGTTCGATTTACTAGGTTGAGGCGGACTATTTCTACTAAACTGCACACGTCTTGTTACCGGAATCCTAGATGATTTCTTCAGTTGAGATGTTAAGAAAAACACTGTATTCCAAATTATCCAAAGACCGCAGATCAAAATGTCGTGTAAAGATTACTTTACAACCGAATTAATCATTTAAATACAGTGGAACCTCCCAGAACAACCACCTCCCGTAAGAGACCACCTCTCTTGAGCGATGACTTACCAAATGACCAATTGGTCACTCAGTCAAATTTCTATTAGCGAAGCCTCTTGTGAGCGAACACCTCTCGTAAGCGACCACGACCACCTTTGAGCCCCAAACAATAGAAAAACTCAAGCGACCACTCTATGCTCTCAAAGGGCAAACTTCTGAACAAGAACTTCCTTGCAGAAACTGGACCGGACGACACACTAACATATGTAATATAACGTGCAACAGGACACAAGGTTGATTTCTTAAAGCACAAGGTGTTTTTCACTCGCTAAAACTCCATTATTCGACATTGGTTGTGGTTCAAAGCTGGATCTCACTAAGGCTTCCCATTGTGAGACCGTAAATCGACCACCTCCCGTAAGCGACCACTTAACGAGTAACGAAGGGTGGTCGCTTACGGGAGGTTCCACTGTACTAGCCAATGTGCTAAATACTGTAGACAGGCCAAAGGCCCGACAAAATCAGTTCAGCAACAACAGAGACAGCAATATTTTAGTTACCAGCTGTCCTCGATGCCACAGTGGAACTACATGAAACAGAAGCGATACATTTAGTGACTGATAACACCAACGTCATTTCCAACCTACAAAACGATTATAACAAACTATCAAAACTAAATATACTTTACATTCCTTCTTCTCCACGTATATCGAGTCGCAACTGACATGTTTCTGTTCGGCGACAAATCCTTTTCTCTGTCCACTTGTCCTATCGGTAGAATAAATTGCATTACAGTACATAGTAGAGTAGCCACAGAGATATGCTGTGATGCAATCTTTCTTTGGCTATGATCACCCGGCATCACGTTGGTTGTGGCAAAGTTCTGACTCAATCGTTTTGAAAACGAAGGAGACGTTTGCTTTGTGAAGTGGTTTAACATTAACTGTCACAAGATCTTGAGGTATTCTTTTAGGTCAGCGGCTTCCGGCCCTTTTGTCTTTTTTTGTTTTTATTAGTGTTTTATTTTCCTCCGGCGCTCTCAGACTTGCATGGGTAAAGATCATTTATGGCCCATTTTTTTCACTCCTTTGATATTCGTTTAGTCTATTTCTTAGAAACAGCGCCTTATAACCAATTTCTGTGCAAAGGTTGACCCCACGCCGCCTGGTTCAGGGGGCATTCTGTCACTTTTGCCCCCTTGCTGAGGCCATTCGCTAATTTAAAACAGTCAAACAAAGAAATGCATAAAAGAAAAAGTCTTAAGCAGTATTTCTGCGCAAAATCATCTTTGATTTCTCGCCTCAGTGTTGGAGAAGAAGAGAAGAGATTAAAAAAAAAAAAAAAAAAAAAAAAAAAAGGAAGAAAAAAGATCAACAGAAGACAATAGGCCGCCAGAAGACCAGAAGCTGCAGCAGGTATTAGCACTCCTAAAGAATACCGCAGTATCTTGTGACAGTTTATATTACAAATCAATTACCCACAAAGTAAACGTCTTTTCTTTTTCAAATCCAGTCAGAGCTTTAGCCCTGGCCTGCTATGACGTGATGCCTGGTAATTGTAGCCTAAAATGCTGCACTACAGGACATCTGTGACCGTTTACATCTATAACGCACCTCGTTTAACCCACATTTATGAGCAAGGACAGAGATAAGGGTTTCTCGTCGAACGGAAACATGTCAATTGCGACTCGACTGATACTTGGAGAAGAAGGAATGCAATAAGGTTCGAATAAACAAATGTGACTTAACAGTTGCCTGTACCTTTTATTATGACTTTCTCGTATGACTTTGATAAAACAACCGGTATGTTCCTTAGCAGACAACTTCTGAACATCAGCCTCGTTATCACGAGGCCTTCTTAAATTAATCTTTCTCAACGAGGGGACCCAATATACCAATTTTTTCACAATTGATTTGAACACTCACTAAATTGTCAAAAGACCTGCTCTGAACCTTGTATCGCATGCCCGGTTTCAGGGTTGGTGAAAATTTCAGGTAACTAATGGGTCAGAATAAATGACTAATTCCCTTAATAAGTTGACTGTTTTACGCATGTCTGAAAATTTAAATCAAAATGATGAATTGAAATGACAATCAATAAAGCATTCATTCATTTACAGTTTAAGAAGTACCTTTTTAGGAACAACTTTATGACAGCTTTGCATATTAAACGAGTGAATAATTTATGACGCCATTATGGCCGTGGTCACACTTGCGCTAGAAGCCCATTTACCTTTCCTTGACCACTTATTTGAGCTTACTTGCTCGTGAAGCGAAAGCATAAAAACCGATAAACATTGCCTTAGGTGACCACGGTCTATTCTCGAGTAAGTTAGGAGTCCGTTTGGCCGGTGCTTAAGGGCATAGAGCCACGACCAAAATTTTCATCAGAAATTGATGACCGCAACATCACGTTCAATAGCTGCAGACCAACCGTCAATGCGCGCAATGCGTGTTTTCCTTCTTCTTCTTTTCCCACAGCTAAACTACGATGACTCCTGGACCCAGATCAGTTGAGTCGCCCAAAGGCTTTCTTCGTGGTATACTCGTTCAACATCACTCCTGGTTTCTTCTCATACGACATCACGGCAAGGAGCCTGGGCGTGTCACCCAACACTGGAGTCACGTGATGCAGAGAGTGGTGACCACAAAACACCATGAGTGTTCCAGGCTTCAGTGAAACTTGCTTCACTCCATCAACACTCACATCCTGACCAGCTTGAGATTTCAGCAGAATCTGCTGCACTGCAGCGTAATTTTCATCTTCATCGGATCTGCAAGAGACAGACGTAAGAGGTAAAGCTAAAAACCTGTTTTTCCTGTAGCTTAACGTTGTACTCATCAAAACGCAAGCACTGACAACACAACTAGTTATAATACAAAAAGGTCACGACACTGGTACGGTCATCAGACAGGACTGAGTGCCATCGTATATAGGAGCTGTCAGGACATTTGCAGGTGCAGAGTGTTTTAGGCTAACTCCATGTTACTTCATGTAAGACGGTCAAGTCCTGACTGAAGTAATTTTTTTACAGCAGATCGTGATTGATCCCTGACATTTACCATAACAGCAGCGATAAAAAAGCACTAGGTTCGATTTTTGTTTAGGTGCTAGCTATAAACAATTGAAACTTTATTTATGAGATAGAGAGCGGTAGTCTATGGTCCACAAGACGCTTATTGTACCATTCCAATCTTACCTCGGGGATCATTGGCGATCTTTTGCAGATTGGGAGTTAATATTTATCGGTCTGTATCCCCCACCTTCCTACATGGGCCCGTTGTTTCCCTTCCTTCCCCAAAAGGTATTTCTTTTGGATTTAAAATACAAAACCGCACAAACGGAAATTCTTCGTTAATTTTCGGAATGGTTCGGCAATATTTCGTATCATTATCGTCATCTCATCGTGTTCGGATGAACCCGGAACAGTGATTTGCAGAGTTGCCGCTTTTATTTATCTTTTCCAAATCGCTCATTGAAAGGAATTGTTCGGAGCGAACAGGAACTCTCGGTCGTCGTGACAAAGCTGGTGTATTTAAAGAAGAAGAAAGTATTGGCGCTGGTGGTGACAGTAGGACTTGTTGCTCGCGACTGTTTATTTACTGATGTGCTCTAAGCAACCAAGGAATTCTGAAGCTGATAATTTAAACGGGAGACAAAAAACTGGTCTGACAAAGTCAACAGGAACTTCGAAATGGAACTAGTTTGGCAGGGATACAGGGCTTGTTTTGTTTTGGTCTTTCTTGTGCAGTGCATTGTGGCTGTCCCTAGTCACAGCAGTCAGATCTTCTTGGGATACCAGTATTGGAACAGTCGCTATTCCGCACTTGGCTACAGCGACTGGGATGGCTTCTGGAACAGAGGAACTGGAGGAAGAACGGAATATAACCGTGCAAGCTCAACATTCAGCGGCAAATCCTGCAGCGGATGTGTTTGTACGAACCAGCCGCAAGGGCTCGTGTGCAGTGGTTCGACTGTGTGAGTATACATGCACTGTCATGGCTTTGATCGTGTTGTTTTGTACATTTACAAATATAAATATATTCTGGTGAAGTGTCAAGTGATATGCCGTTAGCTTTAATAGGTCTGTGCATTCACACAAAGCGAAGCACAACAGAAAGTATATGTCGAGCCATCAGTCCTAGACAGTGATCGGATGTTTTATTAATTTTCTAAATCGACGGGACATAATTATTACTTCGTCTTTATAGTTATTTGTCTGTAGCTATAGAAGTCCATCAAGAGTTTTGTTTGTTTGGTTATTTGTTTTGTTGGCTATATTGTGTATAACACTGGTGATAATATTGTGCATTGTATAGCCTCAGTGAGTCTGTAGACAAAATAGAGACTTTTGCCTTTGTGGGTGAAGTTTGTGACCCGAGGGGGGAAGGGACTCCCACATCAAAAAGGACGGGGATGCTTGTTGTACCTCTTAGTGTCAAAATCACAGGTTTTGGGACTGCTTGGGTGCTCAACATTATAAATGCTGACATTTTTATGTGACATGGTACTGTTTAGGGGCTTGTCTCGGTCGAATGAACTTTTGTTGTATTGGTATACTTATATTGGTACCTTTTAGGGGTCAAAAAGCTTGAGCCATGTTCATTTTAATACCTCTTAGGGGTAAAAAGTAAAATTCCCGATGAGCATCTCCATCCTATTTATGTGGGAGTCACCTCCCGGGTTTTGTGACAAGCAGTGAACATTTCATTAGATACAATGTGTAAAACTTTGTACTGTAAATCTCATTCAAATTTTCAAAATCTTAACATGCGTGCTGCTTGATGGCTGATTTGCATGTCTTTAAAGTGCTTATAGTTTATATTGCATTTGGCTTTCAATTTTATATTGACTTGATATTGACAGCCTTAAAATGTACTGCAGTGTTATTATTTTAAAGAACTCTTAATGCACAAATCCCTAAAGAGCAAGAGAATAATTAGTACAAAACAAAGTCAAGTGTGAAATGAAGCATAGTACAGTAATTTGCATTAGTGGATGTGTCATTAGCAGTACAGTACACCCATGCAGTCTGGATCATGTACTAGTTTATTGGCGGGTATGTATAGGCATGATTGTGATGGTTTGAAGGGGGTAAATGTATTAACACTGCATAACACTCATTTGTCATCTTTTGAATAGGAATGTGCGTAATCAGGGTGCTCAAGTGAACACAATCCTGATTGGAGGATTATCAAGCACAACAACATCTATGTAAGTTATAAATTATGTGAAATTTTATGACATGAGGATCACGTGTTTAGTTTAGAAAATATTTATCATATTCAATGCGTTGCTGGTTAATGCACTGATACAATTTGCTCCTTTGTACTTCTGCCCCATGAGTATAGCAAATTGAAGACACAAAACTCCTTTGTGTCATAGCAACATGCCAATACAATCCAGCTCTTGTGTTCAATTAGGATTAGTTTGGTCATACTTGATAATAACAGATACAGTACATAGAATATTATATGATACATCAAAAGTACCATCATGATAATTAATTGGTTTTTATACTGTATAGCAATAATATTTTAGTACATGCTATTAGAATAACGTTCTCTTTTTAAATGTCTGATGCATTTAGTTGTTCTATTTTTAGAAACATTTTCAACACTGAACTCCATGAAATTGAAGAGGAAGTGTTCCATAATCTAACCAGCTTAACAACACTGTGAGTACTGAATGATTAAATGATTTCTGTTAAACAAGCCCTCCTCTCCCTCCCCACCCTCTATAAAATTTAAGAAATAAGCTGCCCCCTCCTTCTCTCTCTTACACCTCATTTTGTTGTCCCATTGCCACATAAACAGTTGTTCAGCAATTATGGAAGTCAAATACCTTGAAACTCAACTTTTACAGGCATTTTAAAATGAAACTATGTGCAGTATCTGGGGTTCCTGTGTGCATTTCTCTGCCATTTCAGTTATTTATGCTTGCTTTTTCCTCAAAATCCCTAAACTAATCCAAATTTTTGGGCCATATTGACCCCACCCCCTATTTGACATTATAAGCAGGGAACTGATAAATATGTTGACGACCCCTTACAATATTATGTATGAATTTTGTCATGGTTACTAATTTAATTTATTTTTTATATTTGTCCTGTGACATGACTGGGTGGTTTGTTAAGTTTTATTAGTTTATATATGGTATACTGGTTAAATGCTTCAAAGTGATTATTTGTTTCTTTACCTTTTCAGCAAACTTGCTCATAACAAGCTGGGCAGTATTCCTGACATTTCACTATGTAGTGCCTTAACAGAACTGTAAGTATTTTCTAGTTTGAATAATGTTGTCTGTCCTCACTGGCAGCTGGCTGGCTGTAACAGCTGTGAATTTTGACTTCAGTTTTTGATCAGTGTTGGGGGTACTAAAGCTCGCAAGTATTAAATACACTATTAGTAAGTATACAGACACAGTTGTTGGCTTAGATAGATAATGTGGCCAGATCGGAGTTGCTGTTTTTTTTTTGTTTTGTTTTTTTGTTTTTACTTTATTTGGTGCATTTTTTTTGCAGAGATCTCTACAAAAACAAAATCAAGCTATGGCGGCATAATTTCACAGCACTGCCCAAAAACCTTGAAAAGATGTGAGTACACACAATTTACAGTACATTTAATGCCCACACAAGTTGTAGCATTGTCTGATTTATGCCTTTACCTGCTTAGTACATTTTCTATGGATCAGGATGTACTGTTTAGTAATATTGTCTTCGATGGTCAGCTAAACAATTTTTCCTTACACTCTAATGCTCTCCTCTCCTTGCAGAGGGTAAAATTGTTTGGGTTTGAAGTTGTCCTTCTTTTAATATTTTGCTTTTCTTTTCTTTTGCACAGCTTGTATAGGTAAATAATGTTATATAATATTTTATGACTATTACAATAATTCTTTTGTTCTTGCAGCATTCTTATTGACAATGAGATTGACTGGATACCTGACGACTGGTTCAGAGATTTGACCAAACTAGAATATTTGTAAGTGGTTGACTCGGTACAATAATGTAGATATTTTCAGCCTTTGTTTGAATTCACACTCCATGCAGTTCTTTGCTCTGTGCATGTTCGACAGCTTCACCACTTTTGCTGTACTGTTTCTGAGCCGGTTGCTTATATTTATCAACAATAATATTATTAAACAAATTATAAAGAGGGGAATCTGCTGTGTTTCAGGGGAATCTCCCTTGTGATCAGTCCTCTACCATTATCATTTTGACAGTTCAGGATTTGGAAGAATGTATTTACCAGAGAGCTTTCATTTGAGTGTATGACCAAATGGCTTGGATAATGAAAGGATTAAATTTTGAAAGCAATAATGAATTACTGAGCATTTCTGTTTTTGTTTTATGCAGAGCACTCAGCAAGAACAAACTCACTTCATTTCCTGGGAGCGCATTTTTCAACTGCAAGTCCTTGCGTTATTTGTAAGAGTACAGTTCTTTTTTTAAATGAAACTAGTTTTATATCAACCTCATTCCCAGGCTCTTTCATCTCCTGGGGGTGGGGGCTGGAAAGAGCCTGGGAATGAGTTGGTTTTATATGGCCCAGATGGTGGTGAAAATCAAAATTTTTTGTTTGAATAACTTTATTACGGTTGAACACTAGATGATCAGAACAGGTTTCCTGTCCTCAATTAATCCCAAGTTATTGTCATGCAAACTGTACTTTCCCACCTTTTTTCTTTACCTACAGCTAGGAATATAACAAATAAAATTACTGTTTTTCACACGTGAATATGTTAGCCTAGTACATATATTACATGCATTGTTTGTTAACAGATGAACGTGTACTTGTTACTTGTAGATCTGCTGATTACAATCAAATCAGTTCCATCACGTACCCCAATGTGGAGCCCTTCTTTGGAAACAACTCTCAGTTGGTACACCTGTAAGTTCCAGCTCTGATTCAATCACTGTTAAAGTTCACAATGATTTAGGTATTGTACCCGGCCATGCTGGTAATAATATGGCGTTCCAACCTGGATTCCAAGCCTACAACTCCAACTCCATCTGTTTATAAACTGCAGTTTTGTATGTTCTGATATTTTGTCACCATCATAATATACACGTATGGTTTATATGGCTGATGATGGTCTAGTAAGTAAGTTTTATCTGAATTAGTCTGAATTAGTTTTTCTATAACATGATGACCTTTCACTCCCAAGAGTGATCAACTTCAAATTTCTCCTTTAGTTCCTCACCAGAGATATATCATACAGTAAGGAGAAATTGGCTTTTGATACTGATTAAACTGTCAATTCTCACTACATAACTTATGTGTTTTCCTCTTAGGAGGTTGGGAGAATCTGCATTTTGAGCTTGGGGGTGAAAGGGTTAATATGCAGACAGTGCACATGTGCATGTAGCTATTTCACACTCATCTTTATTATTGCTGTCTTTCTGTTTTGACAGGAATTTTAGCAATAATGTTATTGAAAGCTTGCCATCAGAGGCATTCCAGTACTTGACACATCTCAAAGTGCTGTAAGTATCTGACACACATCTGTACAATATTTACTCACTATGAACAAAACTATGGTCACACATGTCTGTGATATATCGGCATTTTAGTTGTTAATGTTGAAGTTCAGTGGTCAGTTTAGTAAGTGATTAATATTGTTGTTTATTGACCTCATTTTCAGAGAGCTCCACACCAACAAGTTGGCAAGCATCAGTGCCAAAGTTTTTTACAAAATTCCAGAGCTGCTACATTTGTAAGTAAATTAAAGAAATTGATGATTAATTAATAAAATCAATAATTAATTAATAAAATCAATAATTAATTTGCAAACTTTTGGATAAAATTGCAAAATTACAGTGACCTGAAACATATTTTTTTGCCAAATTAAAGTGTTGCAAAATATGCACCCCCTAGAATTGAGAAAGTAAACTGTAGCAAAATATGCACCCCCAGGAACTTGAAATTAACGTGTGGCGAAAGTTTCATGTAAGAACGTAGTAAATTGTTGTTTTATTTGTGTCAGATTCCTGTAAATTAGGCTCGTGTACTGAACAAGAGCTCAGATAGTTATTGTAAGTTGACTACGTGTTATTATTCTATTTGCAAATGTGTTGTATTGTATTTCTATGTACTGTAGTAATAAGATGTTGATTTTAGGGATTTGTGTGGCAACATGTTACAAACCATCACCGGTGAGAACTACATCTCAGCGTTTGAAGACTTGCCCAAACTAGAGGTTTTGTGAGTATCCCATTTGTGAAGTGTAGTAACGGTCATAGTACTCTTGATCAATGCATGAATTTTTATGAGATACCTTTATGACTCTAATGACGGGAAGGAGCGTTTTGAAAACAAGCCAATTTTGGTTGCGTTTTCGAATCGATGCATTTTTATTGCCGAATCCAATCGTTTTTGTGTAAAACGGGAGAAAACGAAAACGCATCCGCGTCAATGCAGCCTTAATAGTCACCATAGGACACGCAGAGTTGTTGTTACATAAATTCACTCCACTTAATCATTTCTTGCGGTGATTTTGTAACCAGCAGTTGTCCAGTTTGTATTTTTCTTTGTGTGTAAAACGTCTTATTTTCCATCAGGATCCTGATGAAGCAAAACCCTCAAACAGAGCACGTGATGTACAACGCTTTTCAAAATCTACCTGCCTTGAAAGACCTGTAAGTTTTGGATATTTACTTGAGTTTGTTGTATACAGTATAATGTACATTCAAACTACAATGGCGGACAAATGTGTTGACACATGCTTTAAATTTCGTACTTTTGCGTCAAAATTACCATGGCTGTGAGTCACTGAGTTCCAGAGAAACTGCTTTTGCCCCCCTGCCCGTATCAATATTGTAGCTTGAATTTGGAAGAGCTCCGGTAAGATTTTGACGGAAAACTATGGCTAAATAATTAATTTATCAACATTGAATGGGGGGAGGGTGGTATGTGTCAACAGTTTTGTCCGCAGTTGTAGCTATCTGTGTACATCTTGTTCTTGTATTCATTTATTTACCTGATGCTTAAAACATCTGGCGGCCAACATTTTCTTTACTGCGTTATCTATATGGTTATCACTTGCTGGACCAGCACTGTCAGGAACCTCATTCTATTCTTTATGTTTTCTGTAATGTTTTATTTTTGTTGTGTATCCTTTGTGTTCATTATTTCTGTGACTTTTTTGCAAGGTGGCTGAACGATAACGCCCTAAAGCACTTCCCTCACCCGGCGCTGTCACACGAAGAGCGATCAAACTTGATATATCTGTAAGTAACGCTGATAATAACAACTTTGAACAGTCCGACATTCAGTGTTCAGTGGAGACGTGTTCGGTTTCTGTTTTGCGTGAACTCTTCTTGTGATGTCGTATTGTTGGAAACTTTCTGAGTGTTCTGTATTGTTTAGAGCATTAAGTAAACTTACTGTTGGAAACTTTCTATTCTGTATTTTGGAGGCAGTGTGGCCGAGTGGTTAGGGCGCCGGACTTGAAATCCGGAGGTACCAGGTTCAAGTCCCGCTCTGACCACTAGCTGAATTTGTAACACGGTAGCCCTGAGTTCAAATCCTCGGCCACAATATGTAAATAGCCAACTGGTTAGCCTCCGACCAGTTGGGATTCTTAACAAATTTACGTTCAGTTTACGATATTTGGTTTCTGCATTTTAAGTCTTCCCAATTAGCACGGCAGTGCTAAATACATTGAGACTTAAATAAAGTGATTTATTTATTTATTGTTTCTCTTCAACAGTCATTTGGAAAACAACCAAATAAACTCTTTGATAAGTTTTTCCAGTACAGATTATCCGCCAGATCTTCAAGAACTTCATGTGTAAGTACAGCCCTTAAAGACCGGTAGATCTGTTCTCGTATAATCTCGGGTGTTAATCAGTGTTATTATAGGGCCAACTCGCAATTTGATGGCATTAGTTTTTGCCAGTTACTAGAATCTGTCATTAACAAAAAGTAACATTGGAGCGGGTGGGGTGTTTCCAAATATGTGATGAAAATCATACATGTCTCTTTGTATTGCAGGAGTTTGCAAGCTCTTCACAAACCGTTTGAAAAGTTTCCATTACTTCAGAGATTGTAAGTTTGACAAAGTTTTTTTTTAAAGGAAGCCACAAGATCCCACCCCTCCCCCACCCCCACCCCCCACGCGCTAAGCATGTGTTGTTGTCGCAAGTCAGTTGATAGTCATTAATGTGGTGGACCTGCAGGGCTTGCCACCTAAACAAGATCGCCAGGGATCAGGGGCTGTCCAGCAGCAATGTTTCCTAGTTTAACTCATGAGGCGTTTCCTTTTTCATCAAGGTTTGTCCACAGCAATCAGATTGCCACAGTAGACGAGGAATATCTCTGGCTCTTGAACAGTCTCAGTCAACTGTAAGTATCTGTGGGTTAGCATTAGGATTACAGTGGATCCCCTATATAACGAAGTTCCCGGTATAACGAACGATATTCTTCAGCTCGGCCAAAGTTACAGTAAAATGTATGGAACGAAACCCCGATATAACGAAGCCCAAAGTTTAAACGAAGTCCAAACTTAAACTCTACTCCGATACAGCGAATAAATGTCATCAAGCCACTAAAGTTGAATGCGGTTTAGCTATACAACTGCATCAGACAATTAATCACGAATGTTATTTAATCGTTCAAATCCGGATAGTAATTGTACAATTAAACCGAATGTGGAGTGGTGCTACGTAACACTGCTTAATTTTAAGGCAATCAAATTGATCTGATGTTGATGCAGGGTAAACGCGAGTTAAGTGTGAAGAGTCCCCCACTGAGCTCAGATCGATCAAAGTGGTTTGCTGACGGTGCACGCGCGCGCCAATGCGATCTCGGATCGTGATCTCATTTTAGTGAACCAAGTAACTTTTAAAGCGGCTTGTTGGCTACATGGTGTGTGCGTTTTCTTTACAGGTATTTGAGTAATAACCGGCTGACCAACTCCACGGTTCACCCAGAAGCCTTCAGGAACCTGTCAAGCCTGAGCATCCTGTAAGTTGAACAAGTTGAGAGTCTCTCAGCCAATCCGCTGTTTTGTTTACATCCGGGAAAGATTGAAAGCTAGCTGACACATTAATTCCCACATCTCAGCAGGAATGCAGCACTGGGAATTTGGCATCTGATGGATGGGCATAGTCCATTTATTTCATTTTGATAACACACACATGCATGAATGGCTCGTAGAAGTTTAGTTTTTAGTAAATTGTTAGGGTAACAAACACATCTCTTTGTTATGGAATGACCATCTATTTATTGGAATTTTACAGATTCTGTAGATGGCTTGCTTAGTTTTCAGTGTGGGTCTTTTATTGTGAACTTCACGTTACTTTCTGGTGGTTTTTGTTTGTAGACATTTGGACAGTAATCAATTTCACTATGTGCCAAGTGCTGTGCAGAAAAAGTTGCGTCTACCAGCTATCAGAGAGCTGTAAGTATATTTAAGAAATATAACGCGTCACCGTGTAATACAGCCTCATCTAAACACGCGGGAAGTTGGGAGAACACGAGAGTAGCGTAAGAAAACCACGAGGTCGCCGAGTGGTTTCCGGCGCTACTCGAATGTTCTCCCAACTTCCCGCGTGTTTAGATGAGGCTATATTACACGATGACGCGTTATATATTTCTTTTATAAAATAATTAGGCAAGTAAAATACATCACGTACTGCGCCAGCATGTAATATACTCTAATATTACACGGTTATTTAGCCAATCAGAACGCGCATAGTATCATAGTTATCTTATAATTAAGAAATATATAACGCGTCACCGTGTAATATAGCCTCATCTAAACACTCGGGAAGTTGGGAGAACACGAGAGTAGCGTAAGGAAACCACGAGGCCGCCGAGTGGTTTCCGGCGCTACTCGAAGGAGGTGAATAGCGGTGGCTATTTACCTTGCCGAAGCGGCTCGGTAAATAGCCACCGCTGTTCACCTTCACTTCAGCGAATAATTGTTAAATGTATGTATTAGTTTTTAACTATAATTGTCTGTCTTAGTTTTGTATGTAGTGAAATGTAGTTGAACGTATAATACACATTACGTGTTGACTACGCTGGTGTATCAACAAAAAGTTGATCAAGGTTACTGGAACGCCGTAACAATAGCTAGTCGACTGCCGTGTTGCTCTTGCCCAAAAAATGAAAAAAGAAACACGACATTCACAAGTGCACATAAGCCCAGAAATGATATCTTCACAATCGATTCTACAAAGTAAATTGTTGACTATTAGATTATTTTTGTGTTTCAACATTGCGCCTATAAGTTATAGAGGTTTATATTTCGAATATGGTAATGACGTGACGTCAAAGGAGTAATTCAATGCTATTTCTTTCTCTTCGTGATTGGAACTGTTTCCAGATTCATACAAAGTATTTGGTAAAATCATTTACACAGAATTCAAATATAAAATGGACGTTGATAAATTGTCAATTATCTCTGCCAACAAGATTTTGTATAATAAATTGTTCCTTCTTTGACGTCACGTCATTACCATATTCAAAATATAAACCTTTATAACTGAAAGGCGCAGCGTTAAAACGCAGACTTATTCTAATAGTCAACATATTTCCGTCATGTAGATTCGATTGTAAAGATATCATTTTTGGGCTTATGTGCACTTTTAATAACATTGTTGTTAGAATGTCGTATCGACAAATGACACTGATGCAGAACGACAGAGACCACGAGATGGACATTCGTTCTTTATGCTGCTGGCTTATTCGTTCCTTTGTTTTCCTTAGCGATATTAGGAGCAACACAATTACGTACATATTAACAGAGACCTTTGCAGAACTGGACACTCTCGACATTCTGTAAGTGGACTACTCAATTTGAATTATACTTAGAAAACATACTCTGCATACTCAGTTGAAGCTATAGCTAGTTATTGTGTTTCAGTATTAATTAGAGAAATGCCGTGTTTCTATTGATGTATTAAGTGCGAGTGAGGATAAGGGACATTGAAGAGATCTTCTACTTTAGGAATATAGTGGGCCACTTTGGTTCACGAACAAAATATACACTTTAGTGTAAGAGCTTATGAAAATTTTCTGTTCGGACTAAGACCTGATTTTCTCTTTCCCCAGGTATCTCCTATATAATCAGATTGTTGCAGTTGAAAATGGAGCTTTCCCACAGAACATAGCTTACATGTTAGTACCACAAGCCTCGTACATTCTCTGTCACCCTGTGATGCCGTCTTCCCTTCAGTGACACTTAAAAACACAATAACTCCACGACAGATTGTACAGGATAGCAGATTAATGGGAGAAATAGAAACCCTTTATCAGCCTCTGTACACAGCGCCAAAAATGGATCTTAACGGAATTCCTGAGGGCGTTGTACACAGTTCTGGAAAGGGAAAGTGGTTTTAAATGGCATTTCCAAATGAAAATCATTCCTACCATTTAGATTAAAACCTTGAGAGTGACACTGAGTTTTTTGTTCTTCTTTGAAGCAATTTGCGGAACAACAAATTCAACTTCAAGCACGAGAACCAGTTCAGCAACTTGAGCCAGCTGACCCAACTGTAAGTAACGACAACTCTGTAACTTGTAACTTCAGATAGTTATTTGTAATTGACTTTCGCACTAAATACGAAGTAATTGTAGCAACATTCACCGCCCGACCCCTCCTCCCTCCTTCTTACTTCGATACCTTTTTTGCCCCACCCTACGATCTACCCCCGAGTCTCAGTGGATGCAGTCACAGAGATCATGATTTAGTTAACCAGAAGCCAAAGTCATTGTAAATAGAATGATAGTTCCCAGGAGAACTAACTTTGGTCTGCGTTTGTGCGTATGGTGTCTTTACCTACTGAGGTGAATACAGCCGTTCTAGATGACTGTCGAACGTAATCGTGTGATTACTTTGGTTTTGAGTTAACTACGCTTTCCGATTGGCTAAACAAGTTTTACAGCATTTTTGGCAATCGGGAAAAAAAGCAAAACACGATTGTGATCAAAAGCAAGTGGCGATGGCGTACTCTCGCACTGCCTGCTGGTTTCGTCTTCAAAGTAAATCGCAAACTATTTTGGCTTCTGATTGGTTGGCAGTGTTTCTTACAGGATCTGTGATTGGCGGAGTAACTACTTTGGTTTTAGTTATGTTTACGCTGTCAATAGAGTGCAAAGTGACGTTTTGAGCGTTAGCCCTTCGTCGCTTTAGTTCTCTATTAGTTTTGCTTAATTGAACAAGGGACCAATCAGCAGAGCGAGAGCAAGCATCACGTGCTTGTCTGCGTAATCATACAGCTAAACCAATCATAGAGGATATAAGAAAACACTTTTAACCAATCAGAAGCCAAAGTATTTTGCGTTCAGTAATATTTTACACCATTAATTTTTTTTATTCCGATTACTTTTTGTATTTTACACCATTACTTTCAACAATCATTCGAAAACTGCTCTAACTGAGAAAATTGCTTTATCCAACCACAAAGCGTAGCAAACAGAACCGAAAAACCAAAACAACTACGCGAATACTTTGGAGAGTGAACCGAAATGTGATCTCAGGGTTGTGTCGCCTTGTTCTTGACGTTGCAGTCATTTGCACTACAACGAGATCGACGTTATTCCAGACACAGCATTTCATGGGCTAACAAGTTTAAGGACTCTGTGAGTAACACTATGAGTTATTTGATTCTTGTTGTTTCTGCATACAGTTGAAGCTCCCATAAGCGGACACTCTTGGGAAGCAGATTAAATGTCCGTAACTGGAACTGTCCGCTTACGAGAGTGTATAAATACAGAGTTTGACTGACCTAGAGTTTAAACGGGGTTTCGTACAGGCGTCCGTAAGTAGAGCTTACGAGAGTGTCCGCCCAGAGAGCTTCAACTGTAATTGCATAAGAGCAAATTGTCAAGTGGCGGCCACAGTATCTCATCCTAAACAACTGCGCATGAGCGTGAATCATGATCCAAATTCTGTGAAATATTTGAGTTCGAAATGTGTAAGTAACTTATTGAGAGTTGGTCCCTGAATCAGCCTCTGAGTAAATGATTAAAAACTGCAGGTTACTTTACTACGTATTCGTGGTTAGATTGTGAAATGAGGAACTCAGCTTTGCCTTGACCAGGTCCCAGGGTAAATCCTTATTTATTTGATTGAATTAAGCTTAATGGTTAATTCTATCCACTAAATAGCGATTTATCCGGCGAATAGCGCTATACACTCTTTGAACAACCGGGTCCAGATATATAAAAATCAAAAACTTTAATTGGATTATTCCTGAGAGGAACGAAGGGTACATGTTTGATTTTTTTGTCTCGGCAAATTTCGTATCTATTATAATATTATCCTACCCGCTCTATACCTTGTTGAAAATACCTCTATCGGATCTGCAGGGACTTGGAGAACAACAAGATCGGCAGGATATTGAAAATCATGACCAAGGATTTAAGCCAGCTGTCCACTTTGTAAGTTGGCACTATACTTTGTTTGTTCCCTCTCTGTCTTGTACTTCTCTGGAGCACCACAGCCTCCAGCCCACCTCTTGAGTGTTCGCACTTGTTGAGTCCCTTGGGCAATGGATTCAATTGTTGCAAAAGCGACAGCGTTCTTGTCAAGACGGGACGTTTTGAGGTGGAGCAAAGTGCGACACTTTCCGTCCACGTTTCAGTCCACTGGCTAAAATTCTAACCCACGAATTAAAACATTTGACGGCAGAATTGACTAAACAGATTTACAGGATATTGAGGAATATTTTTGTTTCAGAGATTTGTCAAACAACGAGATTGCCTGGATAGAAGACGGCTCGTTCAGTGTGTTTACACGCTCTGTTGCCCTGTGAGTACTCTGTAGTTTCGTAACTTCGGTTGCATAATTTTTTATTGTATATTGTGTCGGATGTACATCTAACAGGTCAAGTTTGTAGACTGTGTTTATAGACTTCATGCTGCTCGTGTCTAAACCCCTCACTCCACTTTGTTGTCTAAAGAGATTTGTCCAACAACCAGCTGACGACCCTGCCAAGCGGAGGAGACTTCCACAACAAGGCTTTCAACAGATTGTGAGTACAACTCATTCCCCGTATTCTTCTTCGACACTCTTTGTTGGCTACCGGCGGAATGTCTCAGTTATAATTCCTAATCCAAATCAACTAACCCAGTCCCAACCCTCACCTGCAATTATACGTAAAAAATTGGCTCAATAAGCGTTTGTTACTTTGCGATCATTTGTGTAAAATAATGACTAAAAATGTGTTTGTTGGTTTTTTTGTTCACTTCTAGTATCGTGACGGGCAATAGATTAACTTCCATATCCAGTGGAACCTTCGTCAATGTGACGTGTTCTAACTATTGTACCAACGTAAATGCTTGGAACGCATGGTAAGTACGTAGAGCCAGGTTGCACTTTCCCGTCAAGGGAACTCGCGTTTTCACGTTAGAAGTGGTTTTCTCTCGGGACTTAAGGTCAATATTGTCAATTCTTTCGACTAAGGCGGACACCCTCGGGACTAGATTTAGTGTTCGCCTTAGAGAGAGTTCTGCTACAGAGAAACAAGTGAAAATTGGCAAGGACCAAATCTGCATACTGTCCGCCTTACAGAGGTGTCCGCTTTAGAGAGGTTTCCGCTTAGAGACAGTTGACTGTAGTTGATTCAGCAGATAGTCTGTATAGCTCTTCTTCCCCTTCGTAACTCGCGCTTGCTTTCTGCACAGGGACTTTAGTGGCAACGCAATAGCTGCAATAGAAGAGGGAGCGTTCCAAAACTTCGCTGGAAGTAGCTGTTCTTTGTAAGTGTCTCCTCTCTGTTCTGCTGTGGTGATCGCACGGCAAGTAAGATACTCGTACTTGGAGACTTTTGTCACATCTTATGTCTTCACGTTTGTTCATTAAACTCTTGATCCCGCTTATCTTGTCACTTTTATTACCAGGATTTTCACTGGTAACTTGGTACGGAAAATAGCAACGAGGGCGTTTGATGACGTGCAAGCCTGCTACATGTAAGATCTTATCTGTTTGTATCTCTCGATGAAATTGATTCTTCTTCTATAAAAGGGAAGTTACTTTGATGAAGTTTCACTGATTTCCCGATTATGCAGTAACGACGGTTAATTTGTTCCAGCCGTAATGCAATTACAGATGTAAGCACATCGTTGAAACACCCTTGTGTAGCCTGCAATGCAGGTGTTCCCGTTCGTTCTCAGGCAAAATCCGCTCGGTAGTAGGACTGGGGCGAGGAAAAAACTGCGGAGGGGGAGGGGCGGCGGAAGGAAAATGGCGAGGGGGGAGGGAATCGTGCCTCCTTTCCCCTCCGCAGCTTTTGCCCCGCCTCAGTCCTGCTCCCGAACGAATTTTGCCTGGAAACGTTTGTCAGTTTCAATGACCAGAGTGGTCAGTTAAACGTGGTGTCGGCTTCTCGACGTGGTTGCTAAGCATGTCGGTTATCTTGTAATAACATTGTACTTTGTTGTTGCAGCGATTTGTCAAACTCGCAGTTACCCAGCCTTGTGAAGGAGTCATTTAAGGACGTGTCCCTTTTATATGACTTGTAAGTATGGGGGCATAACAGGACTTGAAAAGTTGCCATTGCAATATCTGTGGCGAGTAAAGCTTCGCTGGTGAGTCGCCGAGTGCCAGCAAAATCGTTGTAAACAGAAAGGTCCGCTTTGCACCAACTGTTCACTCACTGAAGTTGATCTAAGAAGATAGACAGCAACTTTCACCAATAACAAGTCTGATCGCAGCAGTTACTTTGTTAACGCTTTTGATGTTTTATGATTTGATGAAGCTGCACGACCTTGTGTCCTTTAGGCTCGCATGCCTCGTGTTTCTATACATTATGTGTTGTTTTGATGTTTTATGATTTGTTGAAGCTGCACAACCTTGTGTCCTTTAGGCTCGCATGCCTCGTGTTTCTATACATTATGTGTTGTTTTGATGTTTTATGATTTGTTGAAGCTGCACGACCTTGTGTCCTTTAGGCTCGCATGCCTCGTGTTTCTATACATTATGTGTTGTTTTGATGTTTTATGATTTGTTGAAGCTGCACGACCTTGTGTCCTTTAGGCTCGCATGCCTCGTGTTTCTATACATTATGTGTTGTTTTGATGTTTTATGATTTGTTGAAGCTGCACGACCTTGTGTCCTTTATGTGTTGCTTTGATGTTTTATGATTTGTTGAAGCTGCACGACCTTGTGTCCTTTATGTGTTGCTTTGTTACAGGCGCCTTGGGAACAGCAAGGTAGCGACAATTGAAGAAGCGGCCTTCCAAACGATTTCTCTGAGGCACCTGTAAGTTTCTGTGGTCTCTCTGCGGCTTCTTTGATGCCTTGTATTTACTTTTAGCTTAAACTCTGCGTACAACTTACAGTGCCCGCATAAATATATTTTAATGGTAAAGAAAGAATCCAATCACAGGTTAGAAAAATAGCCCCTTTGCATCGGGCTGGTCACCGTGACTGAAAATTCATTGCCTGATGCTTTCTGAATGAGTGCCAGAAATGGAAAGAGCTTCGAGAAAAATATGTAAAATGCACAATTTCAGGTTCATAGCATAAATCCATTAAATTGAGAAGGGCTTGAAAGCTTAACAAGCGATATTACGAAGATTTTTAATTGGAAAAGGTGCTGGAACGCATTCCTTTTTCTTTTTTTTTGTTTCTATGGTTTTGTTTGTTGTTCAACCCGGCTTCCTTTCTGTTGCGTCAAGATATCTTACTGCCGTAACGAAGCCCTTCTTTGAATTTACGCTCATGTTTTGTAGCCGTGTCTTGGCGACATACTGACCTGGTTGTTTAGTATTTGTTATGTCGTATATTCTTGAGAATATTAAACATTTCTTCCAGGACTCTCTCCAGCAACCAGCTACAAGCCATTACTGTGAAGATGTTCGGTGACTCGGGGTCAACTGTGAGCGGAACACTGTAAGAACAACATTTTTACCTGAACAAAAGCTACAGAATGTGATTTAATAAAGTACCTAACTATTTAGTAACTTCTTGGTGAGTTCTAACTGCGGCTGACTTGTGTTGCAGTGATTTCTCTTATAACTCTATCCAGTCACTCCATGAAGATTCGTTCAAGGGTTTGACGGCCTCAGGACTGAATGGCGGCATGTGAGTGTGAATCAGAATGTTGGTTGCTGGTGTTTTGTCATTTTGTTCATCGTTGTTTTTCTAACGCTCTTCAGAAGCCTGAAAGACAACAAACTGCCCATCTTCCCCGCCGTAGCTCTGGGAAAACCGAATCCGTACATTTTGTAAGTAATTGAAGTGTCCCTATTTTTTTACGCATAGAATAAAGGCCAAATTTGCGAGACAAGTTGCTGGAGGGATGTTACACTATGCAACGCGAACCCAGCAACTTGCAACATCGATTGAAAGTTGCTTAGCTTGAGAAAACAGACAGTTCTGATAGCGCGCTCAGATATTATCTGCGGTAAGAGACGTCTGAGATTTGAACCGAAAAGTTCCTTGCTGATAACGTACACTACCCGGATGTGGGGAGTTTTTCTGATTGGTAGTTACTCTATCGGCAATCTGTGCTACACCCTGCAATGTGACAACAGCGTGATAAATTGAGTACGATTATTTTGTGTGCGCGTGTGTTTGATCGCGAGCAATGTTTGTTTTTAGGGATCTGGATAACAACATGATTTCTACCATCTCTGTTGGAGAGCTGCACAACTTCACAAATCTCAACGCCCTGTAAGTAAACGTTTATAAAGCCTCTCTTGTATTTCACATGTGTATCTGGTGAAACGCTTTATGTCTGCCAGCATTTCTGTGTTCCATTTGTATCAGCGAGAGACAAATTAACGTGTTGTATGCGTCAGTATGCTACTCCAAATAACCTCGGCGTCAGCCTTGTCCCCAGGCTCTTTCATCTCGGCTCCAGGGCAAGAGAGGGAGCCGAGATGAAAGAGCCTGGGAACGAGGTTGCCTCTGCGTAGTCAGAATACTGCACAATGTGCTTTATGTAAATTAAGCCACATCCCACAAGCCTTACGATTTTACAGCTTGTTGCCTCTGCGTAGGCCGCGTGCTGCCACCTTGTGTGAACAGTAGTGACTTGGTTAGTTAATACGCGATATTCCGAGCTTTTGAGGTTCACGGTTCGATTCTCTGTTCTGTGTAGCTTGAGCTTTAAATACCTTTAAAACGGAGCACTGACAGACAAAGGGTGGGGGGTGGGGTGGGGTGAAGGGCGCACCGTCGGAATTATCGACATTAAGTAAAATAAGTTTTAACATTTGTAGTACTACAGAGGACTTTAAAATTTATGTCGTTCCACAGGAAGCTTCCACGCAACAATCTGACCAGCTTGGGTGAAAATCTGTTCCAGAATCAAGGAAACCTGAAAGAGCTGTAAGATATGCTGTGAATCTTCTGTTAGTCCAGTTAGTAGTCAGTTTAACTTTGTTCATGTGGAGAAACGTTGTCCCGGGGGCACACTTCTCCCTGCTGACTCATTCTCTGACACCTCCAAGACAAGTTGTGGCTGGTCATGCAATTGGCTCGCTTCTATTCATGTAGAAATGTATGAGTAGCTGGCGTGCCCAGGTTGATTCATAGAAAAGCTGTTTTACTCTATTTCATTTCGAATTGAACGATTGAACTATTTTAAATTCTCATTACGTCGTTCATCCAATTTACTCGTGACTGGTTTGGAGAGTTGTGTTTTGAGAGTGAAGACCGCAGATGTTGTTCTTTTTCAGTTATCTTGAAGACAATCTAATTGCTACTGTGGCCAAAGGAGCGTTTAATGGTCTCAGCAGTCTCAAGTATTTGTAAGTGGAAACATTCGGTAGTTGCTGTTGACTTTATTGCGTTTCCAAGAATTTCAAACTGTCTGGCCTCCATGTTTTTACCAGGGTCCATATTGATAGCAGTAGTTGTACAAGTGAATTGGTTCATCCCGTTCTTTCTCCTTTTCCTTGTTTTCTTCTCCCTCGGTGCTCTCTGTTATAGTATTCTTTTTTTTGTCTGTCCAGTTTGTTGTCTAATTCCAATCTCCCTCTCCCCTCATTTTCTCTTATGCCGCCGTGATATCGTTCTTTATTCTTCCCTCGACCTACTCTTGATATTTGTTTGTTATTCAGGTATCTGCAAGACAATCAGATTGTTTTCCTGCCGACCTTTCCCTCGCTGACTTCTCTAAAAAGATTGTAAGTGTCAAGTGTTTCATTTTGAGCCGCTCACACTCGTGTTGTTGTCGTTATTTGTGTTTCGTTTAGTCAGTTGACTCCGAGGATGGTGTCTGCTCAAATGTCTATTTGTCAGTTGACTCCGAGGATGGTGTCTGCTCAAATGTCTATTTGTCAGTCGCCAACAACAACAGTCTTTCTGGAGACTATTCTCACCCGGGCGATCACAGCCAACGTGCTGTTGAAACTCCTGGGTTTAATCCATTTGTCACGTCATGTTAGGTTAATAGGCAAGTTGGAGTTTGGAGTTTGCTGTTTATCAATAAATGATAGTTTAAAGAAATTCTAATAACATTTTATCGTCGTTCTGTTTGTTGTTGTTGTTGTTTATCTTTTTGCTGTTGACAGGTACCTTGGCAATAACGCGATAGTGAACATTGGGCAGAATTGTTTCGGTTCGCTCTCGAGTCTCTCGGTCTTGTAAGTGCAGTGTTCCATGTGTCCCATAATATACTTTTTGTGTAATACAGTGCCAGTCAAAGTGACAAGAAAACACTTTCAACCAACTAGAAGCCGGAAACCAAACTACTCATGTTGACTACTTATGTTGTTACTTGCGTGACTATAACAATTTACTTGCGTGACTGCTAAGGTTCTGTGTTACTTGCGTGACTGCTAATGTTGTGTTACTAGCGTGACCAGTATTAATGTTATGCCTTGTGTTACAGGGACCTGAGTTCCAACCCACTTGCGTGCGACTGTAACGTGTACGACTCCATTGAACTTGTCATCAATTCTTTGACGCAATCCAGAGCGGCTGTTTGCAGTAGTCCCTCCCGCGTGTCCGGCGTGAAGTTTTATCCCTCGGGGTCTTATGTGACTACTGAAAAGCATCTCTTCACTTGTTGTAAGTATTGCGTTACCACTTCAAAGCAGTTCACTTGTTGTAAGTATTGCGTTACCACTTCAAAGCAGTTCACTTGTTGTAAGTATTGCGTTAATTTTGTGGCTTCCTCAATCTCCGGCTCCCTTAGGCATTTTGTAAACTTAGGCACTGTTTCAATGGTGATTGATGTAAATGATCAAAATCCTTACAAATAAGTTTTACACCGACGAGCAAAAGCTGCCATCCGCAGGCAAAAAGAAGAAATGCGGAATATTGCGCAAAAGTCTCCGTGTTCTTCGTGATACCGCGGAAATACGTTTTTCGGCCGTGCGGTCACCTTGCTTTTGAGTCAGCGGTTGTTGCACAAAACCGCTGACTCAAGTGCGATTTTGTAGTTAAATATAACGCTCGTAAAACCTCAAGACTTACCCAATAAACTCAGTACTTAGGCTCGATACTCAAATATAAAGAGGTTATTACACGGGAAGGAGTGCAATACGGCGGAGTATTTTTACGAGTCGGTTTTATTTTTTCGAGCCTGCTTCAGGCGAGAAAAAGTAAAACTGACGAGTAAAAATACAGCCGTATTGCACGACTTTCGTGTAATAAATTGTTTCTTATACGACAAACGAAGCAGGGCAAACGTTCTCGCCGCGCGCAAAATGGAACAAAAAATGACGCGTTCGTAAACTTTGCTTGCGAAAATTGATCACGTAAGTTAATAAACCAGTTGATCTGGTTCCTGACGAGTGCAATACGCTCCCATATTTGCACTTGTTTTGGCCCTTATTTGCACTCGAAAATGTGAAGTCGTGTAATAAAACGCTTGTAAAACCTCAAGACTTACCCAATAAACTCAGTACTTAGGCTCGATACTCAAATATAAGCTAGTTCAGTGCATTTTCCATAAAATAGTTTGTGCACAAGAAAAATCAGGTTTTACACACGGTGTGAAAATTTACCTCAAAGTGACGTCAAGAACGTATTTCCACGGGTGTCGTTCTCCGTGCATTCTCCTTGTTCTCGATGCGAACAAACAAACCAACAAACAAACAAACAAACAAGCGTGTTGTCTTTGTGTTGATTGTGTACCTTATTTTCCAGCCCCTGTCAACATCGTGGCATCGGCCCCTGCAGACTTCCAAGTGCGAGTGTCCTGGAGCCGACCTGATCATCTTTACGCCATTGGTTCGACTAGTAACAAGTCATACGTGCCTGTCACGTGGAATGCGACCACGTTGTCGAGCTTGACGTATCAGATCACGTGCACGAGTGCAGACGCGCCGAGTGTTCTGGGTAATACTACGGAGGAGTTTCACGTGTTCAAACAAGCAGACGGCATCAAGGCGGGAACCGACTACACTTGTCACGTGGTTATGACGGTTGATGCGGATTATGGGATAGCTGTAAACGGAAGTGTGGTTTATACAACAGCCGAGAGCGAGAAGGCATCCATCACCACTCTAGAGGGAAAAGGTAAGAAAACATGCTAATAAGGGAGTGAGTTTGATTGAGGTTGAGAATATGAGAGCTTGATTTGTTTTCAACCTGTTTCTGTACGAGTTGCGAGTCTTTTGTGATTGTATTGTCACGCAATCCTTCTCTTTTTGTTTCAGCTCCTGTCACGAACGTTTCTGCCAACAGAACCAACTTCTACTTGGACGTCACTTACTATGATTTCAAGTAATTGTGCTGTTTTATGCTCTCATCCTGCAACCTTCTGTTCGTTTCCGTATCTCATTTTATTTCATTTATTTTAGTTTATACTGCTGTCATCTGCATGTTTGTTCATTTTACCACATTAACCCTTTCACTCCCAAGAGTGATCAATTTTAATTTCCTCCTTCAGTTTCAGCAGCACAAATATATCATACAGTAAAAAAAACTTGTCTTTTGATACCTTGCTCAAATGAAGCTGAATAAACTATCAATATTCCCACAACATCACTCATACAACTTACTCTTAAAAGGTTGGGAGAATCTGCCTTTTGAACTTGGGAGTGAAAGTACTAACACGCTCACTCACTCATTCATTTGCTTAGTCACTCGCTTACTCATTTACCCCCTCTCCCCAATATTCATTCATTTATGTACTCGTCTATTCACCTTCACGCCACTCCATGCTTGCGTCTGTGTTGATCGACGTCACGTACAACGCGTTGATGGAATTGCACATGTTTGCTATTGCAGATTCTCAGACGGTGATTTCGTTGGCATAACGTATCGCGAAGATTACAAGAACCCCCAGTTCATCAACAGTCCTTACGGTAGCTGGCTCGCCATCTCCAACAACCCGACCGGCGACTCGTTCTCGGACTGGTTTAGATCGGAGTCGTCCAGGAACCAACACTACAAAGAAGTGGTGGAGTTGAAGAAACAGCACGAAACAGACAGCAATGGTAACGCGCTCTTCACACTCTACCAGGACAAGTTCTTCCCTGTCGACGGACGGGGGTTTGGTGCGGAGGGACAGAGGGACTGTTACACCAATGCCCTCAGGAATTATGGGTAAGAGTTTCTCGTAGTATTCACATGACATGACTAAGGCTTTCTTTCTCTCGCAATGGGATGCGACATAGTAGGCATATAGACGTGCAGTTTAGACTTGGCGAACTTTTGAACCCGCTTCATTCGCGAGATTAGAAAATTTCAATTAACAGCATGTAGTCATCCGGCAAACGGGGATTCGTTGAAAAAACTGTCATGACGGTGCTCCTTCGATTTTAGATTCACTGCAGCTGTCAGAGCAGCGTTCAATTTCACTGGGCAGGAGCAGTTGACGTTTGCTGGAGGAGAAGAGCTTTGGGTGTTCATCGACAAAAAACTCGCGGTGCAGATATTTCACGATCCTTCCAATAGCACAACTCCATGCCGAACGATCAGCTTGGATGCTGCAAAACCCTCAGGTGTGTTTCCGTGTGCTGTATTTGTTATGCGCATCTGTGAGACAAGTTCACCATTTCCTGACGAACCATGTGTGTGTAATCAGTGCCAGGTGCGCGCGCGTCAATTAATCAGGGCCCTTGAGGCCTGCGTGCGTTTTCTTGCGAGAGAGAAATGCGTGTGTGAGAAGTGGTGTTGGGTTGGAAGTCGATCCCACGTGTCCTGTGATGTGATTGGGTGACTGTTACTATTGTTTATTAGGTGGAGGTTACGTTATCCCCAAGGGGGGTACAGTGGTGGGCGGCAAGTGTCAGACAGGAAGCAGTCTCTCTTCTGAAAAGGTTCATCTAGACCTGCGGGTAAGTACCGACAACATGCAGTTAGTGCAGGTTATCTGGCAGTTCTGGCTACACATGTGTTGGGTTTTCGCTCCCCTGTGTTACTCTTTTGTTTTATTTTCTCTTTTCTGTTTGTCTTGTTATATTGCCGTTTCTCTTTTGAGAGATGTTTTGTTACAAGAGCGATCACATCAGCCTCGCCGCTTTTTAACTTATCGTATATAATATCTGTGATGCCGACGTGAAAGTGATAACTAATTTATTTTTGACCTGTATAGTGTATTTATAGTAGTCTGTATTACACTGTTATTATATCACAGTTTGTATTATTTCCTATAACGGCGTCATTCTTCATAGGTCGGGGTTGTGTACCACTTGGATGTGTTTGTAGCGGAGCGGTTCAAGTGCGACTCCATATTGCTGTATCAGGCCAGCGGTGTACAATTTATCAGACAGTGGGACCCCACCCTGCCTGTCGATTACGTGAGTGACGTCACTGAGAACCTGCACACCGGGGGCCTGGTGCAGGAATTCCTCGTGGCAGACGCTTTCTCCAGTGGACCCTACAGCGTGGAGATTCTGAGCGGAAACGAGCAACGCCGGTTTGAAGTCAAAGACGCGTCGTACGTGGATCCCGGTGCACCCGTGACTCCCGCGCCGCCGTCTGTTGTGTTGGACGGAGAAACCGTTTTCCTGTGTCCTAACGTCACCAATCACACCGTACAGCCAATACCTACTGTAGCTCCAGGTGCGTGCTTTCACTCCCAAGATCAAAATTCAGATTCTCCCAACCTTTTATAAGGAAAATGTATGAGTGATAAAGTGAGAATTGATAGTTCAATCTGCTGTAACATGAGCAAGGTATCAAAAGCAAAGTTCTCCTTACTGTACGATTAATTTCTGGTGAGAAACTGAAAGAGAAAATTGAAGTTGATCACTCTTGGAAGTGAAAGGGTTAGGTTACAACAACAGTCTCAAAGGCTGTATGAAATATCTTTCAACCAATCAGAAGCGTGATTTGCAGTATGGGTTTTACTTTAGGAAAGGAGCAATCAGTAGTACGAGTAACTACGGTATCCACGTGATCAGCCGGCTAAACCAATCACAGTTGGTTTTGTTTTTGATGCTGATTGGCTGAGTTATGAAGACCGTTCTGAGGTGGAGTTTGTGTCCTAAAGTCACTTACTGCTAATGTGTTTTTGTACAGGGGTGGAAACCTTCTCTGTCAATACAGCGACAGCTTATTTGGTTTTACTCGCCCCGCTGGATTTCGAATACACCACCGACTATTGGCTGACGTTACGCATTACGGACAAAACTAAAGGCGTCTCTGGTAACATCACAATCAGGGTACGTTGCGTAGCAACCCAGTTACAGCTTTGTCTACAAAAGAGTATTTTGGGCTGGAATTGATCGATACAAGTTTTGAAATGTTTTCAAGAAATTAAATATCCGTCAGCTGTGAGACCCTTCGGAATTAATGTTGATTCGGCTTCGCATAATTTTCGTTGCCCAGATGCAAATTTACGCCTTCATGTAATCGCTATTCAAACTCAAATTTCAAAGAGTCGACCGTATGCGTTTTTCGTCTTTTTTGTTTGTTTGTTTGTTTGTTTGTTTTTTTTTTTGAGGTAGCGAGACTTTTCTATCCAAGGAAATATCCTGGAATCATCACAGGAAGTTTGTTTGGCATACGATCAGGGGTTGTAGCGTTTTAGGCGGACAAACTCGCCTTGCACAGTAAATTTGTCCGTATTCAGCATACGGTCAAAGCTCTCCGGGCGGACACTCTCGTACGCGGACAGCTCTAGATGCGGACACTTTTTCTGCTTTCCAAGGGTGTCCGCTTACGGAGCTTCAACTGTATTGACATATTTACCTTTCCTTCCTGATTCCACTGCACAGGTGTTTGTATTGGATTACAACGACCTCTGCCCCATTCTCCCCGACGTCAACTACGTGCTCTCCCCAATCCCTCCTCTACAAGTGCAACCTTTTTTTGTTGCCAAGGCAACTGATGGCGACAGTGGCGTCAATGCGGAGATTACCTACAAGGCTAGTGACGTCATAGAGGCCACGTGAGTTGTGCTTTGTTGACGACAGTGCGTCTCCATTTATGTATTTGACGTTTTTGTTTTTGTTTTGTTTTGTTTTTTAAACCTGAACTGTTAAATAAAATCTAAAGGTGTGACCAACAGAATGGAAGCTCTTAATGAGTACATTCTAATAGCAGTGTTCACTTCCAACTCCTGAACTGTCAAATGAAACCTAAAGGTGTGACCACTTAAACGAAAGCTCTCAATGAGTACATTCTAATAGCAGTGTTCACTTCCAACTCCTGAACTGTCAAATGAAATCTAAAGGTGTGACCACTCAAATGAAAGCTCTCAATGAGTACATTCTAACAGCAGTGTTCACTTCCAACTCCTGAACTGTCAAATGAAACCTAAAGATGTGACCACTTAAACGAAAGCTCTCAATGAGTACATTCTAATAGCACTGTTCACTTCCAACTCCTGAACTGTCAAATGAAATCTAAGGGTGTGACCACTCAAATGAAAGCTCTCAATGAGTACATTCTAATAGCAGTGTTCACTTCCAACTCCTGAACTGTCAAATGAAATCTAAGGGTGTGACCACTTAAACGAAAGCTCTCAATGAGTACATTCTAATAGCACTGTTCACTTCCAACTCCTGAACTGTCAAATGAAATCTAAGGGTGTGACCACTTAAACGAAAGCTCTCAATGAGTACATTCTAATAGCACTGTTCACTTCCAACTCCTGAACTGTCAAATGAAACCTAAAGGTGTGACCACTCAAATGAAAGCTCTCGAGGAGTTTATGTTACTGTTGAGTGGAGTTTCTGTTTCTTGTATCTAGTTCCAAAGTGGAATCCACAAAGTACTATGTACTGAACGGCTCTCAAGTTGTGTGGAGCAACAAGACAATCGAGTGGACTTACAAGTATTACGTCTTTGCTGTGGACGGAGGCTCACCAAAACGAGGCGACAGGATACCGCTGACCATAACGTTCAACGCAACTTGTGAAGAAACTGCGAAGATTGTAGTTAACGGGACGAGCGGCGAAGTGTTCTTCAGAGCGCCGAAGATGACTGTGTCGGATTATCGTGAGTGACATTGTTTCTTAAGTATTTTTTTTACAGTGATGCAGTGATAAACTGTGCCGTCTTGTTTTCATAGCTAAGAACAGCTCTATCAAGCCAATGTGCCGACGGTGTAGGACTCGATTCTTCTGTCCTGGGGACGGGTCGGAGAAGCAATGTGGTTTGACGTCACCCACTGAGTTCGCGTTTGGCGGAGCGGAGACTTGTAGCGAGTGCCCTGAGGGATGGGTAAGGATTTCAATGCAGATTCTCCTAACTATTCTAGAAACAAAAGTATAGGAGATCTGGGGAGAACTGAGACTTGAATCAGTTGATGATTGAGCAAGGAATCGAAAGCCAAGTTCTCCCTACGTTGTGGTAGATTTCTGATGAGAAACTCGAAGAGAAACTTGAAGTTGATCACTCCCATGAGTGAAAGGGCTAAAACACTAGAAAACTAAGTCGTCTCGTCAGGTTAAATAATCTTATTAGAACATTTCGACTAAACCGTTTGATGAATAAGATACTTGGACAGTCTAGACAGGGCTGGTGAATGTACATCGATTTCCTTTGTTTTGATTACGATACTGCGATAACTTTCCGCCGCCCGATTGGTTCAGTTGGTTGAGTGCCGGTCTTTCGTGCGGGAGGTCGCGGGTTCGAACCCCGGCCGGACCAGCACTCAGGGTCTTAAAATAACTGAGGAGAAGATGCTGCCTTTGTTTCCATCAGCAAATGGTAAGATCTTCACGTGGCTCGGATGACTACGTAAAATGGCGGTCCCGTCTCCCTATACTCCTATACTTGATTATAGGGGTGGGGGGACGTAAAAGAACCACTGAGGACGTAAACAAATCTCTGGCAGTGACCACCCTCAGTGCCTGTACTCAACGGGCCCACAATAATTGGCGTAAGCTGTTGTGGTGATCCGGCCGTATGGCGAAGCAAAATAAATTAAATTAAATTTCTTGCACCTTTTCTTTTTTTGCAGCTCTGCAAGAATGGACAAGCGCTACCTTGCCCGGCTAACACTTACGTCAAGTGCAACTCTACCGTAAGTAGACCCTCTGTACCGCTTGAGTGCCTTCATACACAAGATTTAAACAAAACACAGATTAAAGAGACGGACGAGATGGATTAGCAGAGCAAAACACAACACAACACAGTAACATAACTGAAACACTGAGCAACACTTTTTGTACATGTACAAGTTATTTTTGTACTTGATGTGTTTTGTTGTTGTGTTGTGTAGTGGTGTACTTGATGTATGTTCTCTTGTTGTATGGTGGTGTACCTGTTCTATTGTACATGTACAAGTTCTTTTTGTACTTGATGTGTTTTGTTGTTGTGTTGTGTAGTGGTGTACTTGATGTCTGTTCTCTTGTTGTATGGTGGTGTACCTGTTCTGTTGTACATGTACAAGTTCTTTTTGTACTTGATGTGTTTTGTTGTTGTGTTGTGTAGTGGTGTACTTGATGTATGTTCTCTTGTTGTATGGTGGTGTACCTGTTCTGCTGTACATGTACAAGTTCTTTTTGTACTCGATGTGCTTTGTTGTTGTGTTGTGTAGTGGTGTACTTGATGTATGTTCTCTTGTTGTATGGTGGTGTACCTGTTCTGTTGTACATGTACAAGTTCTTTTTGTACTTGATGTGTTTTGTTGTTGTGTTGTGTAGTGGTGTACTTGATGTATGTTCTCTTGTTGTATGGTGGTGTACCTGTTCTATTGTACATGTACAAGTTCTTTTTGTACTTGATGTGTTTTGTTGTTGTGTTGTGTAGTGGTGTACTTGATGTATGTTCTCTTGTTGTATGGTGGTGTACCTGTTCTATTGTACATGTACAAGTTCTTTTTGTACTTGATGTGTTTTGTTGTTGTGTTGTGTAGTGGTGTACTTGATGTCTGTTCTCTTGTTGTATGGTGGTGTACCTGTTCTATTGTACATGTACAAGTTCTTATTGTACTTGATGTCTGTTCTCTTGTTGTATAGTGGTGCCCTGAGGAGTGTTATCCCTGTGAACCCGGCACAGTTTGTAATGAAGGGCGGAGAACTGACTGCATACCCGGCACCTATAGCGACGGCACAGGTTTGATTTTTAATTTTGTTGTTTTTGTTTTTGTTTGTTTGTTTGTTTGTTTTTGCACTATATACGCAGGTTCATTTGTTCACTTTTCTCGTATTTGCTTGTCAGGACTTGACTGGATACACTAAGCCCTTCAGAATAACACGTGACAAAATTCGACCAATTAGCGGCGTTACTTTCTAATCTTTTATGGATCTAGCCGTTCTGGCCAATTACAAGAGTTCAAACAGATTCTTGCTGTTTTCATTTTTCTAAAAGCATCAAGTGCACTACCCCATCTTTAGGATTCATCTTTAGGATGGTTCATTGACAGGTTTACCTGACTTCTTCTTTGTTTCAGGGTTCCCATGCAAGTTGTGTCCTCCCGGCAGCTTCAACAACGTGTCCAGATCAGAAAGTTGTCATTGTTGTCCTGCTGGTTTCAGCAGCACGTACATGAAGACTTCCTGTAGACCGTGTCCGTACAACGAGTGGGCAGACCAGGGCGGCTTTCCTAACTGCAGTCTGTGTCGCACGTGCTTCTCAGATGGTTCATGTAAGAACATACTTAGTGTGATAATGTTCTTGTTGGCGTACGTGTGAAGTTTTAGAATGACCTTCGAATCGGCCAATTACGGGAGACTGTAATAGCCTCTTTTATCTAAGTCGCCTGTAACCAAAACACTTTCTGGAGGGTAGAGCTGAAAACCGCTTGATGAACCCCGGGTTTACACTGGGCCAGTACGGCACAGTATGGACTTTTTCTGAGATGCTTGTTGCCTTCCTTTTAAAACGAGACCTAGTGGATTTGATTTACGCGGAAAGGAAAGTGCGAGTAAAATCAATTTTCGTGTTGTGTGTGACAGCCATTAATTGTGTCTACCGTCCCTACCCTTGTTAGGTCCCTGTTTGGTCAAGGGTTGTTTCCCTGGAGTAAGCTGTAGAAACACTGGTGGCGGCAACTTTGAGTGCGATGCGTGTCCTGATGGTTATGATGGAAACGGCATCACCTGCACCGATGTTGATGAAGTGAGTTCCGTGTCCACGTGTAGCCCTTTTTAACCACAGTCCTTTGCGCGCCGAAATCTTTGATCCGCCATTTTTAGGGACCCTGAAAGTCGAAAGATGATTTGGCAATCCATTTACATCCGACTCGATTGAGAAGACTATTCGTTTCTTTTGACTCAAAAGTGCCTTTTACTTATTTTGTCATCGTTCTTTTTTTTTGTGCCGGGTTGGGAATTTCTTGTTTTTTTTTATTTTTTTATTTTTTTATTATTTTTTTTGCGCATTTTTAGTTGTAAGCAAATTATTGACTTCTCTTGAGAGAGCCTTTAAGACCTGTTAACGAGATAAAAAGACAAGCGGTAGAGAGCAGTTTGTCTGGCGTCTTTTCTTACATTTAGTTTGGGTTGACTAATAAAAAACAACGTATTTTCTGCAGTGTGGAGCTTCGCCTTGCTTTGGCGCATGCATTAATCTTTCTCCTGGATACCGTTGTGCGGCCTGCCCAGCTGGTTACCGTGGCAACGCTCCTTCTGGAGTTGGTCTTGCACATGCGCAGAAGTACAAACAAACGTGTACAGAGATAGATGAGTGTACCGAAGGAAGTGACGCATGCGACCCCAACGCTAAGTGCACTAACACGCTGGTGAGTAGGGACTGGTGTCGAGTAAGTCCGCTGCTCAGCAGGGATTGTGGAAATATTGAAAGAGTGACGAGTCGAATGACCAGCCAATTGTTGAATCCTGGACTTGTATTCCTGGACTATTTATGCAGAGAAACATAAGTTCAAGCATTTCCATTTCAATTTTTATTTCACATAAATAATTGTCTCGCAAACTAATTTGTTGGTTTTGTTTTCAGGGAAGCTACAAGTGCGGACCTTGTAACCCTGGCTTCATCGGAGACGGTTACGCCGGCTGTTATCCCGGAGACCTGTGCACTAACGGATCTCACACATGTGACGTGAACGCTTTGTGTATTCACACGGGAGCTGGTACCTACAAATGCCAGGTAATATAAACAACACCAGCATGATATGGTGAAGAAGAGTGCTATGCTTGATACTTAGTAAGGAAATTAACCGCCTTCCAAATCCAACCATTTAAGAAACTTATGAGTTATTTAAAAAATATGTCACGCTGGCGTAAACTTTTAACCAGGTGCGGTCTTGTTATTTCTGCTTCTTTTTATCTCGTGGATTCTTGTGGATAGTTAAAAGTTTTGATTTAAACCTCGACAGCTAGGGCACGTTTTAGAATGTAAATGGATATTTATCGGAGTGCAATATTGTGATTTATTACCTTATCACGTGACAGTGTAAAGACGGCTATGGTGGCGACGGAGACGAGTGTGCACTCGACCCAGACCTCGACGCGATTCCCACCAAGGGGCTGAGTTGTGTTCTGCCAAACTGTAAACAGGTAAACCAATCAAATGGTGAGATTAATGCTTTCAACCAATCAGCTGCTTAGGTTAGTATATGCCATCCTCGTTCCCAGGTCCTTTCCTTAACCCAGAGCCTGGTAATGAGGATGAGACATTCAACCAATCAACTACTTAGATTAGTAGCAGAGTACCCGACAACTTTTGAGATGTCGTTGTTCTTTAGGACAATTGTCCGTCGGTGCCAAACACGGGGCAGGAAGATAATGATGGAGATACTGATGGAGACTCGTGTGATGACGATGATGATAACGACCTGATCCCTGATAAACAGGTGAGTAAGCACTAAGCAGAGCGTTAAAAAAATACCACGTGGTTCACCAGTTTCTCGTGTCACATAAAGCAAAGCATTAGCTGCACAAAACCAGATGCGAGCATCATAACTAGCACTATATCATGACGTCATTGTACCACGTGTCGAGTTAGCGTGACGACAGTGATGACATCAGCATATGACGCAGTACCTTGTTTACTTTCGTATTTTATGCCTGTATAGGATAACTGTCCGTTTGTGAAAAACTTGGATCAGCCGGACTCTGATGGTGATGGAGTGGGTGATGCTTGTGATAACTGTATAAATAATGCAAACAATCAGACAGATACTGATGGAGACGGACAAGGAGATGAATGCGATAACGATAAAGATGGTGATGGTAAGTTTTATGTTAATGATATTAACCTGCTTCGGAGTGCTGGTATGTGGTCAGCTGATGAATTACACAGCGCAAAGGAAAATGAAAAACACATTCTTGCAGTTGGGTTACTTACGAAACTTTCATAACATTACGTTCGTTTTGACAAGCGCAAATGATTAAGAGGCACTAAACGTTATGCTTGTTGTCTTTGCAGGAATTCTAAACGCAAGTGATAAGTGTCCAACTCTGAATGCCACTGGAGACCAGGTGGATACAGACGGCGACGGTGTAGGCAACTTGTGTGACAACTGTCGCTTAGTTAGCAATCCATTGCAGGTAAACACACAAACCAACTCACAATCCTTCTAATATCATGTTTCTGATACTCGTACGCAAATTATCCTCGTTTGCTTTCTCTGTTTCACAGGGTGACGTCAATCAAAATGGATACGGAGACGCTTGTGATGGATCAGGAAAAGACCAGTAAGTGAAGCAAATCACTATTATGATTATCACTGTCATCATAATGATGATGATGATCATCATCATCACCATCACTATCACCGTTATCATCATAATCGTCACAACCACCATTATTATCATCATCATCAGTATCATCACCATCATCATCACCATCATCATCATCATCATCATCATCATCATCATCATCATCATCACTATCATCATCATCATTATCACCATCATCATCATCACCATCATCACCATCATCATCATCATCATCATCATCATCATCATCATCACCATCATCATCATCATCATCATCATCACTATCATCATCATCATTATCACCATCATCATCATCACCATCATCACCATCATCATCATCATCATCATCATCATCATCATCATCATCATCATCATCATCATCATCACCATCATCATCACCATCATCACCATCATCATCATCATCATCATCATCATCATCATCATCATCACCATCATCACCATCATCATCATCATCACCATCATCACCATCAGCATCATCATCATCACCATCATCATCACCATCATCACCAGCATCATCATCACCATCATCATCATCATCATCACCATCATCACCATCATCACCATCATCATCAGCATCATCATCATCATCATCACCATCATCACCATCATCAGCATCATCATCATCACCATCACCACCGTCATCATCACCATAATCACTGCCATCGTCATCATCATCACCATCACCATTATTATCATCTTCATTGCATTGTGGCAATTTGTTATATTGATCATAATCATCATTATTATGTTTGTTCGGTCGTTTTTTGTTTCCTTGTCTCTCTATGATAGATTTGTTGAAATGTCGATTGATTTTTGTTCTCTTTATCTCTCCCGCAGAGATGGTGACGGTGTATTGTATGACGACACGTGCCCTGATCTGCCCAATGGGGAACAAGCAGACGCAGATGGCGACGGAACTGGTGAGGAGTCAAACAACCACACACACTGCGTCACGTGACAGTACTAACAATGACGTCACTCTGCCTTGACTTCAGGTGACTCTTGTGATGACGATCAGGATAATGATGGAGTGCCGAACATCCGGGACAACTGTCCGCTGGTCAGCAACTCAGGACAGGAACACGAGAATCTGAACTATGACGTCAAAGGTCTGTCAAATGGAAAGATCGAAGATTTGTAAATTATGTTGTAGCTCTACTCAGCAACTAGTTTAAAGCATCAGGGCCCGGTTTTTCAAAGCACGATTAGGCTAATCCTGAATTAGGTCTAAACTTTCATGTCATTTATATGCCTGCAAATGTGAAGGTTTCGTCCACAACAACTTCCTTTATGCGCTTTTAAGCTGGAACAAGCTTTTTAATCCATCTTCGAACAAAACTCTGCAATTTATTGGCAGAGGGGTCGAGAGAAAGAATTTCGTTAATCCTGGATTAGCTTAATCGGCTTTCGAAAAACCGGGCCCTGTAGTGGATACTTTTCATACGTTAAACTGTCGTAAATGAGGACTCAACATTTAACAATCATTCGATCTGGTATTAAAATAACACAGGTATTAGGAATTCGGCTTGCTTATGGTAGTTATTCTCAAGTGTTTCAAAATCAACTAGTTAACCTTCATAAGTTAATATATAAATAGTACAGAATTAATAATTAATTGTGTTTCAGTACTCGTCACCAGTCCTCTGAGCTTTTTCTCTTCTCGCAGCCAGCGCCGTGGGTGACGCGTGTGTGGGTGATTTAGATGGAGACGGTGTCCCGGATGATGATGACGTTTGTCCACGTGTGAAACACATCAGCAAAATAAGTTTCCTTGACTACTTTACTGTTGACTTGTACTCAGGCCACGCAGACCCCGCTCCTGAGTGGAAGGTTGGGGCAAAGGTTCGTTACCAGCTTTTTGTTATTGTTATTATTTTTGGTAATTCATTGAGTGGGACCTGTCTCTTATTCTTTCTCTCAACACATGTTTCTTTGCAGGGCGTCGATGTAGAACATATAACAAACACCAGTCATCCGGGAATGTTGATCGGTAAGTGACGTAATCACGGTCGCCTTATTTAAACACGGTGACGTCAGCTACTGGTAAAATTACAGTAAAGAGCTACAGTGAGGGTCTTGTACTTATATCTGTTGTATGCAATCAAATACAAACAAAGATTAGTTCAGTTTAAATATTTGTGTACATCTTGCTTGAGCACACTTAACATTTTTCTGCAGGTCGTACTCGTTACGGTCCTGTGGACTACAGCGGAACTCTGTACGTGAAAGGAAAGGACGGCTCGGACTACATTGGAGTTGTGTTTGGCTACCAGTCCAACAGCAAGTTCTACGTTGCCATGTGGAGGCGAGAAAACTTGAATTTTGCAGACTCCAACAGCAACGCTGGCATCAAAGGACTCCAGCTCAAGGTGACGACAGATCTGTATTGGCTTTTGCTTTGTTGTTTTTCACATCGCTGCTTTTTTATGCTTTTGTTTAAACTGTTTTAGTTTTAATACTTGTTTGTTCTGCCACTTTGTGTTAACTTTCCTTTGCGTTTCCTTTTTCTGTAAATTTCTAGTTGGTGAATTCTAACACTGGTCCCGGTTTAGCTTTGGCTCAGGCTCTATGGCATTCGGGGGACACATCCAACCAGGTCAGTTATCATGTAATCAAATTCCAAGAGTTTTCTCCTTTTCTCTCTTTTCTCTCATATATTTCATTGTTCCTATGAGATGTATTTTTGGTTTTTACTATTACTTTATACTAAAATGTGTCAGCTACTTCGATAAGCCAAGCACTCTTAATGGAGCAAGTGTACTTCCGACAATTCTGACCCTTCCCCCCTCCCCACAGGTGACTCTGTTGTGGCAGGATCCTAAGATGGCGGGCTGGAAGCATGAGACCTCGTATTCGTTCCACGTGACCCACAGACCTTCCATCGGCCTCATCAGGTTTGTTTAACTTGTTGAACCTGATTTACCTGTTGTGTCCAGCTGACTGTAATTTATCTGTCGTACCCAGGGTGTATATCAAGCGTGGCGAAACGGTGATGACAGACTCAGGAGAAATTTATGACATCACACTGACCGGGGGAAGACTGGGAATGATCGCGTTTGGCCAGCAAGACGTCATCTGGTCCAGATTAGAAGCCAAGTGCAGCGACAGGTAGGAAACTATTCCTGGGTGAATCTGAAGAAAGATTGCTCAAACAATAGAAATGCGTGAACCAGTGCTGTGATCTCCATTGGTCTATTTTTCTGTTCACTGTCTGTCTGTCCGCTCTGTCTGTTCCTTCAGAGTCAACACTGCGCTGCTGTTTGACGGGGAGAATGATCACGTGGTTCTACCGTCCATTCAGACACTTGGACTCACGGACAGCTTTACTATCAGCGCCTGGGTCAACATGGCAGCGGATTACCCCATGACGAGCATGCCCATTGTGTGTAATATTGACGCTACTTTGTGTCTTTATTTGAAAAACAGGTTTGTCACGTTTTCTACTTTTCTTATTTTTACTGCATTTGACAAATGTATGACTTCACTCAATACTGACCATCGGGACATATCCGTATGGTTGTGCCAGAACCGCCCAACACTAAACATCAGCACATTAAAATTTATAATAATTGGCAGTTCACGGTAAATGATCAACTTTTAAAGTGATTGATCAACTGATTCACTAATAGAGTTACTATCTGACTGACTGACTGACTAGTAAAGTGTTTGGCTGTCTAAATAAAAACGAGTGATTGTTGGTGTTCGACTAACTAACTGATTAACTATCTGTTTTACTGACTTACGTCCGGATTGACTGACGGATTTTAAAATGACTAACGAGCTGACTAAATGAACAAACTTATGAATGCATAGTACGAATGAGAGGAATAAACGAGCATTATAGAATTTCAAGTTCTGAAGTGGTTGCGTGTCGCATCTTGATGAAGTTATTTTTTTCCTTTTCCTGTTGCCTAGGCAACTTCACGGCAACTTGGGCGCTGTGACGGCTGTAGGAAATGAAGTTATTGAACCAGAGGAGTGGCATCACCTGGTACTTGCGTTTGACGCACAAAGTAAGGCGATCCATGTTCTTTTGACGCGGAAACAGTGTAACTAACAAAGATACCTAACAATGCAATGGTCATGAATATATCTTGCGGCTCATAAGAAGTTATGTGTCCACAAACTGCTTATACATTGTAATAAAGCTTTCATATCTTACAGATCAAGAGCTGGAGCTCTTCGTGAACGGAACGTCGGTGGGAAAAGAAACGAATGTCAAGTCACACTCTTGGGTGAGTTTTATGCACTATCACGTGACGCACTCACGTCACGCATTCACGTCACGCATTTCACATCACGCACTCAATCACGCTCACACACGCGCGCTCAAGGTTACAAATCACATACGCACACGATACCACGCATTGATACGTGCAACCTCGCGTCCAAACTCGTGTTGCTGACACGTGAGGTTCTGTGTTGGAGCAGAAGGCCATGGGCTCTTGATAAGAGTTAATTAACACTTTTTTGCTCTCTAGTCCCCCGACACCAAGCTCTACTTTGGACGAGATCAAAGCAACTACATGAATGGAACACTCGACGATGTAAGGGCATTGTGTCACTTTACTTTGGGTGGGGGGGGGGGGGAGACGCATTGTTCGCGCTTTTGACCAGCGCCCATTCCTTCTCAGGCGACTCTGTGGGGGGTGCGAGTACGTGATGCAGAGATTCCTGAGTACATGAAGATGGCCGGGCTCAAGTGGCCGATACACAAGGGCCTGGTGCGAGCCCACTTCAACATGGAGGACACGTCTGGCGCAGTGTTGATGGATCAGGGCGGAAAAGATCACCACGGCAGTTTGGTCGGTGAACCTGCTCTGGTGCCGGTATGTGTCGTGTTGATTATGAGGCAGGCTTAGCGCTGAGAAAACTTAAAGTGTGTCAATGTAAGGTTGATGTGGAGGTACTGAGTAAGTGACGTCAGAGCCACGTCAGAGTAAGTGACGTCAGAGCCGGTGACGTCAGAACAAGTGATGTCAGAGAAAGTGGCGTAAGAACAAGTGACGTCAGAGCAAACGCTTGACACGTCAGTCAACAATTTTGGCTCTCTAAATAAAAGCGACTGCGGCGTTTTATTTAAAAATATATCCACATCAAGCTGGCGTTGACACTACTACGTCGACTCAGAACAAAACCAGTTCTCAGAGTGATAAGATACATGCGCTTTTGCTGCTTGCATCGTAAAGAAAACTTGAGCTTTTCTGCTTGCTTTGAATTTCTTCTTATTTGCTTGTTTGTTTGTGTGCTTTTTTGTATTTTCCTTACTTCCTTGCTTTTGCTGTTCCACTTGTGATTTTGTTTTAAATTTCCTCATATTTTCTCTTTGTGTTTGCTTTAAATTCCTTATTTTTTGTTTGTTTGTTTGTTTGTGTACTTCTTTGTATTTTCCTTAGTTCCTTGCCTTTGCTGTTCCAGTTGTGATTTTGCTTCTTATTTGCTCTTTCTTTCTCATTATGTTTGCTTGTCACGTGGTTCTCAGAGTTCTGTGGACAAGAATCGTTTCGTCATCACTTTCCCAAACAACAGGCGCCGCAGGAGTGTCCGCTCGGCCAGCTGGTCTGGTCACGTGGAACTATGACGTCCACGCATTGGTTGACTGAGCTCTTCACCTGATTGGTTGTCCGTGCGATTGTGCGGGGTTTCTCTCGCCAGTTATGGAGTCATTCAGGGTGTTAAAATTATTTTTTTACAAAGTGTGATATGTAGTACACAGAGGTCCTTATATTACTCCTTCAAGAGTTTTCCGACAAAAACGGAGGCAACGAAGCGAACGGAAAGGACCTCTGGACGCGCGAGGTAGCAACCTCACTTCCATGAGTTCAGCTGAACTTCGTCGCTTATTGGTTAATGTTTCACAAACACAATGGGGATCGTGAGCGAGAAGAACTGGCATGGAAGTGAGGTTGCTACCTCGCGCGCCCAGAGGTTCCCTCGCCACCGTTCGCCTTTGCCGCTCTTCACTGGCAAGCGAGGAACCTCTGGAACCAGGGTAGATATGTAGCGTTTGTAGGAAAGTATTTTATGACGATGTAACTTCATGAAATATTTTTGTCAGTAGTTCGTGTTGTTGCAGTGTATTTAACAAGGCACACGAGTGCATCTTGTGCCTTCTAACTTATTACTCATCACTTGTGTACAGAACCTGAACTTATTTAAGGTTGTTCGAACCAACGCGATAGTGGTTACCATGGGTACATAGCTGCATCCGTTCTTCCATTTGCATGCCATGCAGCGTGAGTAAGTTATTAAGGACACAATGTCAAACTACACTAATGAGACGATAAATGAATGAGGAACTCCAATTTGTTGGTTTTGGTGATCCAGCGTCTGTAAATATCGTAGGAATTTTTAAAAAGTTTGTGTCACACCATTAGAGCAGGTTTCAGTTGTAGATTATCGCTTTAAAATAAACAGAAAATGCTGCACTGTTTTTGTGGGGTGAGTCTGTTGTCTTGTGGTGATGTAAAAGTCAAAATCTCGACTGTAGTGTTCCTTTGTTCCGTTCTTCATTTCTTTACATTAGCTTAGCAACCGCCCTGCTTTCTCGACTCTAGATTCTCCCATGATTCATGTGGAGACTTTCGTTTTAGAGTTTTGACGCACAAGGCGAAGAGAAACAATTGTAATGTCGTGTCTTTGTTTTAGTTTGTTTGATTGGGGTTATACTTTTATGTGTGTGTAAGGTCCGTTTGTGTTCTGGGTCGCTCCGTCCCTCAAGGTTTACTGCCACAAATCTAATCTTTGGCTAGCGCAGGATCAGCTGTGTTCACGTTGATTCTTCGCTGCCTGGTTTTATCATCAAGCTAACCGATCATTTATGGACGACATTTCACAACTTGAAACGATAGTACTCTCGAAATCATTCGTTTAGCACTCGGAGATACCTTGCTCATGTCAACTTATACAAAACAGCGTCCATACTGTTCTAACAAAACAAGACATGATTGACATTTTGTTGACGAATGACGGAAGAAATGTCAAAAATCAAGTTAAACTACACTCAAGAAGAAATTCTCGTAGCAATCTAGGAATTTCGATAAACAGAACACAGTCTTGTTAATCCTCTGATCGTAGTTCCCGCCACTTGACATGGCTGTGGTTTCAAACCTTTTTTGTTGTAGTATTTTCCTTGCTTTTTTTGTCATAGTGTTGTCTTTGCCTCAACATGGGTATCAACTTTATCTCGGCCATAATTACTGGAACAATCGACACAAGCTAAACTACCCGAGCGACTGGCCAGGTTTCTGGAATAACGGCGACAGTGGGCGCAAGGAATACAAGCGAGCCAGTAATGAAGTGACGGGACGTCTGTGTTCTGGGTGCACATGCAGCGACGTAACAGAGGAACTCAAGTGCAGCGGAGCTCCGACGAACTTGTAAGAGAATAATAAAATACAGTAAGACAATGTTTAAGTTTGAGCATCACAAATATCAGAGTAGGAAATGAGGTTTTACTGCTGTTTGAATTTTAAACAACTTTCTGGTCGTGACATGCACGTACGTTAAACAAAGCGGCGTAATGGTGTATTGGCATTTCGTGACTAGTCTGTTTACAAGCTTTCTTCTCTGGGTTTAAACTCACGAGATCAACTTTTTTTTTTTTACCTTCTGTGCGTATTCTGGGTTAGAACGGGTAAATGTATAAGCATAGCTCGAGTTACTCTTGTACACTCATGGCAGTTGAAGGGTGCCGCCTCGGAATAAGAAATGAAATAGCAATGTATTAGTTCGGGTATTATTGTGCACTAAGATTTTTCTTGTTTTGGAGCCGACGGCTTAAGTGAAACGAACTTCTACGATGCTTCTCACTAATTAAACTCTTTTCTGTGTCCGAACTTTGGAATGTTTCAACATGCCGTGTTTAATGTGTTTGACTTGCCAACTGATGCAAGTGTCGCTTTAAAATCTTTTTGCTGCTTCTGCTACTCGGATTCCTTCACAGCTACTGATTCTGATATTTTTTCTTATCGTCGTATGTTATCTTTGTATGCGTACTAATTTTACACTTGCCGTTGCATAAGCCTTAATGTTCTTATCCAAACTACTATTTGTTTTGCCAATTACAACTTTGAAGGTTGTGTATTGACACGTTTAACATTTTACGTGTGCTTGTTTTCTCTTCTTTTGTATGCGCCATTATACATAGCGCATTTGCATTTGATTAATCTGTTTTCTTTTGTGCAGTAAAGGTCACAACTGGGGTTATTTTTTATCAAAAACTACTCTTTTACATTATTAATTTATTATTAATTTCAGATTCGTCAAAAACAGAAAAGTGAGAATGGTTATGAACAAGCAGCTGCCGAAGAGTCTGACAAAAATGTGAGTTCAGCTAAAGCCTACGAACTAACTCCTACAAATGTAGCAATGTTTAATGAAAAGATTCCCGGTATACACTCGAAAGAAACAGAAGGATCAGGAATTCTTGCTTTAGCTAAATCTTTTCAGGTCACAGTGTCTGCATCTTTAAACTGTTAATTGACGCCGGGCGCCATTTCTTAGATGGGGTTTAGTGCGAATCCTATTTAATGAGAGTTAGTTTTCATTTTTATGAAAATCAAAACTCATTTCACTCTAGGCCTCGTTTTGAAACATGCAACAGAAAATTGACTGTTAAATGAAGAAATTTCGTCTGTACCTTTTGTGTAAGAAAAAGAAGCACGTTTAACTTTCAGCACGGAATGCAGTTGCGAAATGAATACAGACTTCCCTCTTTTGTAGCACGATCTGGCACTCTGGGCTCACGGACATTGAAGACGAAGCGTTTCATAATCTGACAGCACTCAAGACTTTGTAAGTACTTGTAAATAATTATGGTTCATGTAAAGATTTGCGGTGTGTTGCTTGTACTCTGATCAGCATGTTACAGTGTGACCAGTACATTTAGTTAGTACACAAATGCTCTTGTTCCTGAGAGGCCTATTGGAGAGGGAGGGGGAGGGGGGGGGGGGGGGGGGGTTGTTAGAGCATTTACGGTATTCGTGTACTTGCCTCGTGTAGTTCAGTAAAATATGCGGTAAAATATTGCACGCAAATCCTGCGCAGATAAGCTCTTCTTCCTCATGCGATTACTGCTAATTTGCTTCCCAAAACTGAATTTCGTTGAAAGTTTTCTGATTTCCTAATGTTTTAGAAATCTTGCGATGAACAAACTGAAGAATTTTCCGGATCTGTCCACTAATTCTGCTTTGGAGGAACTGTGAGTAAAACTGTTGATATTCGGAGGATGATATGACGGTTATACGTCCTATGCGTTTACAACTGCATAAAGAGATTTTAGCCAGAAGGCGCGTAAGTGGGATAAAAAAATGTTCCTGAGCTGCATAAAAAATACTGCTTTAAGTAGCTCTCGTCTTCTCACTGTCTTGTTTTGTTCAGTATTACGCGTCTATTTTATTATTCTTCGAGCACAAAACATTACCATAAGAAACCGTTCTTATCTTCTCAGAGTCCTCTTTGTGTAACTTTATATGAAATGGAAGAGTGGATACGGGGTGGAGTGGGGTGGGGGTTATAACAAGTATCTTACCGCATCTTGTATAAAATCATTTTAGCGAGATATTCTTTGTAAATCGTTCGAATTTGTGTTTCAGGGATTTGTATTCAAACAACATCAGGCTGTGGTCACACAACGTCACTGCGCTGCCCAGAAGCCTGGTGAGAGTGTAAGTGTGAGCTTTTGTCATTGAGTTGATCAGGGACTGGGTACGAAAATACTAACTCTGCTGTTAACTTGATTTCAGGATATTGATTAAGAACGCGATTGACTGGATTCCTGAAAACTGGTTTAACCTGCCAAACCTGCAGTACATGTGAGTATCTGTGATTGTTTTCACTTGCAGTGCACGTTAATAACAAATAGACAGTTTAAGATTACAATGTTCCTCAGCCCGCAAACCACGAAGAGACATGATTTTACATACCTGTCACATTTTGCTGAAGGTGGCAAATTTTGAAACAACAGCAGGTTATTGCTGAGGTATTTTATTTACTTCTTTCTGGCGTGGAAACCTTGACGTTTGCGGGCTGCGAAATACGACATTCTTAGAATATTTGGACTCAACTTAATACTCAATCCAGAAACCGTCTGAGCACCACATACTGAAAAAACGTGCTGTTTTGTTCGTGTACCGCTGACCAGCATGAGTTGAATTGTTGCACAGGGCGCTGAGTAAGAACAAACTCAAGAGGTTCCCAGGCCCCTCCTTTGCTGGCTGCAAGTCACTGCGCTTCATGTAAGTGATTTCAGTTATACTTACGCTCAGTAAGAGTGACATTGAATATGTTAATAATGTCGAGGTGTAATGTCAACTCACTCCTGAAGCGTTTACAGCACAAAACAAAGAAGGGAAATGCTCAACATGCCATAAAATACCTCCATCCCTTCCCCTCTTATGAGTGGAACGCTCCCCAGCATCTCTCTCCCCCCCCCCCCTCCCCCCTCTCCTGCCGCCCGGGATTGCCTTTTCACACCAGAATTACTGGGAGCTATCCGTGACGTTTTGAGTGTTTATTTTTGTTGCAGATCAGCTGACCAGAACAACATTGAGACGATCACATACCCGAGTTTACAGCCGCTTTTCGGCAATGAGTCACAACTTGTCCATTTGTAAGTGTCTCGTGTTCATTTGTCTATTGATCTACAATTCTTTTTCCCGCCAAAAGTGCAGTGGTCACTCATTCCTTGGTTTGTCAAAATATTCTACTTTTTAAGTTTGTGTCCGTGAGTTTCGTTTGTGTGGTGTGTTTGTGAATTTGTGTTTGTGTGACTGTGTGAGTTTGACTTTCTGTGTGAGGGTTTGTATGTTCGCATTGCCAGTACACGTTCATAAGCCTCGCAAAACCTGAGGTATATTCGTTTTCTCTTCTCGTCATTTAGGAATCTCAGTAACAACGACATCAGGTCTATATCATCGGGAAGTTTTCAAGACTTGATCCATTTGAAAGTTTTGTAAGTGTTATGTACGGTAATAATGTTTTCCCACGGCCTCTGTAATTGGCGTTGTAATTGCCTAATCAGTTTTCTGTGCAGTTGAGTGGACACCCTTGGAAAGCAAAGTGTCCGTCACTGGAACTGTCAGCTTACGAGAATTTGTAACTCAGTACAGAACTTGCCTGAGCTAGAGTTTAAAGGTGTCCGTAAGTAGTGCTGTCCACTTACGAGAGTGTCTGCCCAGAGAGCTTCAACTGCAAGTTGCTTCCCCTGAGGCTTATTTCTTTTTCACAGAGAGCTCCACAACAACGAGTTGGAAGTAATTGGCGATAAAGTGTTTTACAGCATACCGGAACTCCTTCATCTGTGAGTAAACTGTTAGAGCTGACAAGAACCGAGTTATACAAACATTTTGTGTGGTGCTTTTGTGAAGCTGTTTTACACTAAAGAGTGTTATTGTAAATCTGCAGTGATATAGTCTTTGTTGTGTAACAGAAGATTCTGCAGTCCTGTCTCCATTTCCATTCCAGCATATGAACTATTTAAACTTTTTGAATTTTTTGAACTATTTGAACTATTTCACAATAATTGATGTCTATCAACAGGGATTTGCGAGGGAACAAACTGGAGAGCATCACAGCTGAGGGATTCAGTGCTCCATTTCAAGACCTTCCTAACCTCAAAATCCTGTAAGTAATCTTTGCACTAAAATGAACGATTGTTTCATTATACTAATTACTACGGCATAGCTCTAGTCGATTATAAGCCGATCATTTTACTGAGTTCTTTCAAACTTGGATGTATTTTAGACTTTGTTATTGAATTTTTTGTGAATGAAGTGAGTCACGTTGCTTTAGCTTGTCTTCTTCTCTTTATAGTATTCTCATGATGCAGAATCCACCAGCTCTACACGTCATGTACAACTCATTTAAGAATCTCCCCGCGTTGGAAGACCTGTGAGTGTTTTATCCTTTCCTTCTCTAGAAATAAATCTCCTTTTGCGCTGACCATATGAATGCAGTTTAGCAGTCGTGATAAACCAGGGTCGTGGACTATTCTTTATCACGTGGTACACGCGTGCGGTTTAGTGACGTATTAAGGCAAATGTTTGTTGTCTGACCAGTCATTCTGCAGAACACTATTGAAGGTTTGTTGTGGTGTTTTTCAGATGGTTGAACAACAACAAGTTGGCTAACTTTCCTCATCCGGCCCTTTCACACGAACCAAGACTGTCCCTCAAATTCCTGTGAGTCACAAGTGTGAGCTGGCTTGTCTTTTGTTGGTTTGTTTTGTTGTTGTTGTTGTTTTTTCCTTTCCACCAATTACAACTGATTTTTTTTTTCAGACATTTAGAAAACAACGAAATCACTTCCCTGTCGAGTTTTGCTGGATCAGATTTCCCTCCTGAACTTCAGGTTTTACACACGTAAGTAGTAAATATGTGCGTCTGTATTTATAAAGGTGTCTATGAAATATACCATGTGTGGTAAGTACGCATATACAGTGTGTGTGTGTATTTTTTGTCCATTTGTAAGTATATCTTTATTCTTTTCAGCGGTCTTCAAAGCACTCATAAACCTTTCTCCAAAACGCCGCAGCTGGAGCGATTGTAAGTAATCACTTAGTATTGTTCCTTGTACAAAAGCCAGGGCGGACCAACCGTGAAGATAACTGTCGTCTATTTCGTGTCTGCTTCAGATTTGTTCATGTCAACCACATCAGTGATGTACACGAGGAAACGCTGTGGGAACTGGGAAAACTGCAAGAAATGTGAGTGTAAAAGACCAGGTCTATCTTAAATTAGCAGGGGAGATTCAAAATTGAATCAGGGTTTTGCTAGAGAACCCGTTTGCAATCATTTCTAGCCTGCTTTTTACTGACCTGTTTTCAATAGATTTAGCAAACTATTTACAAGTTACTAATGCCCATATGTAAACCAGAAGCCAGGGAGGGGAAGACTTGCAGATAACACCTATAATTGACCCGATAACCCGCCCCAGCTCGACTCATTTTGTTATTTTTCAGATATCTAAGCTCGAACCGACTGACAAATGATACTATCCACCCAGAAGTATTCAGGAACTTGACAAGACTAAGCACAGTGTGAGTCCGACAAGCGGCGATTGAAAGCCAGCTGTTCATTGGGCGAGTACTCATAACACTCTGTGTTTGTTCACAGGCATTTGGACCATAATAAGTTCCACTACGTCCCGTACATGACACTTGAAAAATACAGGATGCCTGCCGTTGAAGAGCTGTAAGTGAATGGTTTGCATAGTTACATAATTCAAGCGTCAGCCGTGCTACCAGATCGTGTGCTAAAACAAAACAGTGTGAAGTGACAGAAAATATCATTTAAAACAGTGATTTGTCTTTATTTATTGTAGGAACTTGCTCGGAAACAAGGTTACTTATATTCTCCATGGGACATTTTCCCATCTGGATACACTGCGGGAACTGTAAGTTTTTGATAACCATACACAGGCTACCCTTTCTCTGTCCCGAACTTTTTTCAAAGTTGAACATCTTGTTTACACGCTTCCAAGTATTTGTCTCCAACGTTGCATAGCAATTGGGGGTAGGGCCGGGTATTTGTGATTTACGAGCCCCCAGTAAGAAACGAAGCTATATACCGCAGATCAATAGTAGAGAGACTTACGACACAAACCGGGAAAAAGGCATGCAGACAACTAAATAAACTAAGACTTCCGTTTTACTGACTTTGTCCCACAGCAACTTGGATAGTAACCGTATTGTCACAGTTGAGAATTCCGCCTTTCCAATGAACATCGAGAGGATGTGAGTATGTTTCAACGGAGAATGATAAAAAAAAAAAAAAAAAAGAAAGAGAAAGAGAATACAACAAACAACAGCTAAATAAAGTGATCCATACATTCTGTTAAAAACCAGGAGCTACAAGAGAGTAGAACTTAAAGAATAATATCCAATTCTACTGTTCTAACTGATTTGTTGTTCTTGTTTCTTGTAGTTACCTGGAAAACAACAGATTTGTTTTCAAACACGAGAACCAGTTCAGTAACTTGACCAAACTGCTGCATCTGTGAGTTACCACCTGTTGTTGTTGTTTACTCAACACGCTGATCAACTTTCTTAATCGTAATTGTAGTGTTCCATCACCTGAATATTGTATCTTTTTAAACGGTATTTTTTTTTGTTTCTAGGGATCTCAGCCATAACTTTATTGACATCGTCCCAGAGACTGCGTTCCACGGACTTACACAACTGACGTATTTGTGAGTCGAAATAATGTTCCTTATTATCACAGGGTTTCCAGTCTACTGTTTCCTTATTTCCCTGTACTCGTCACGGTCGACATGTACTTGTGTAGTATTCCAGTTTCTGTAAATGTTTTACAAGTTTATTGTTGTTGTTGTTGTTGTTGTTGTTGTGTCTTGTTCCATTCTAGTCTGTATTTTTAATGATGTTGTTTGTGTTGATTTAAGTGAGGAGTCCTTCTTGGCTGTCTCGGGTCTCATTAGCAGATTGCTCATAAAGTAAAACAGATTCTAAATAAAATAACTTATCATCTCTCTCTCCCATCAACAGAGATTTAACAAATAATAAAATCGGAAGGATCACGAAAGTTTTGTTTCAAGACCTCAGCAATCTGGTAAACCTGTGAGTTGAGGGTTCATTTAAATAAAACATTCACAATGCGCAGTATTTTTCAAGTCGAACCGATTTCCCTACACGTTAAAACACACTTTAACCATGACCAGATGCTGTTACAGCTCTGCTTTCAATGCTTGTATGTGTAACCGTAGATATTCATTTATTAGAATCCAACGATCAATTCACTAAATTTATCGCGCCCTTTCTCCTATTTCAACGTTAAATCTATCTGCTGTGTCTGTGTTTTTCTGTTTGTTTGTTTGTTTGTTTGTTTGTTTTTCTTTCTCACAGGCAGCTAGACGACAACGAAATTGCCATGATTGAGGACGGGAGCTTTGCTGCCATCAGGAAGTTTTCTGTGCTGTAAGTGACGTCCAGAAATTGCTGTCTTCAATTCGTCCACTGTTTTAAGTTTCAATTTCTTTTTTTTTTTTTTTTTTTTTCATCAGGTTACTGAGGCGGAATCACCTTGTATCTTTGCCAAACGGAGGAGATTTCCACAACAAGGAGATTCGCCGATTGTGAGTATATTCCACTGCTAAATGTCGCTAATGCTTTCTCGTCGTCGGCAATTAAGTGTTGCGCGAGTTTTAATTCTTTATATCTTTAGTCTTTCTTTGATGTATCGTCTTCTTCTCCATTAACTCATCTCTGTTAGTCGCGTGTACTGTCATAAAAAAGTCATAAATGATCCCGTCATAACTGTTGGGTTGGCATGTTCAAAAATATAGGCGATAAGTTTACAGTTATGAGAATATGTCAACTTTCTTTAATTTCCACAATAAGATAGACTTTAATTATTTTCATAATCGTTTTCTCGTTAATCATTTTCATAACTGCGCAGTAGCAAATGATACTTTTTTACTGCCCATATAAATGTCTGTCAATAATAATAATAATAATAATAATAATAATAATAATAATAATAATAATAATAATAATAATAATAATAATAATAATAATAATAATAATAATAATAATAATAACTTTTGCCATGGGAAAGTGTATCAAACACCAGATTCTCCTTTATGTAGTTCAGATCTTGGGCCAGTGTTTGGAAGGAGAACATGCACCTTGGTCACATTCTGAGAATACCTGTTCCTTTTCAGTGACGTGTCGAATAATCGTATCACATCCATCAGACGAGGAACGTTTGTCAATGTCACATGCGTGAACGCTTGGTGTCAGCCAGACAACAGTAACAGAGGCTCCATATGGTAAGTCACGTGACTACACCTGACCAGATAACAGTAGCAGAGGCTCCATATAGTAAGTCATGTGACTACGCCTGGTATTATCTGCGCATGCTTAACATTCTTTTTCCTTGCACAGGGACTTCACAGGAAATCAGATAGTGTCGATTGACAGCGGAGCTTTCCAAGACTTCAATGGACCGAAGTGTACTCTGTGAGTACTGTGTTCTCTTACAAGTGCTCCTTCTCTTCTTTGGAAAGTTTGATTGTCATTTCGTAAATTGTTCACCAAAGGGTTTCTCCTGAACAAATATGAAGAATCCAAAATTTTAGTTTTGATGGCCAGTTCCGTCTCGATACTTACAGTCACCGGCGACAAACGGGAAAAAATCTTGTAGCAAGATAATCTTGTAATTTTGAAGTTTTCACAGTTGATGCCAGTCGTCTTTCACTGTATCACCAAAATTCGCAAAATTCTTCTATTTATCTACTAATCTTAGCATACTCTCTGTTTTGTAAGGCAATTTGGTGGTGACAAGACCGGCTTGAATGTTTTGAAGGAAATACGACCACAAGCTTTCCAGAATGTGAAAGCGTGTTACATGTGAGTAGCCCATTGCGCAGTTCATTCTATTTAAAGATAGTGTATGTGCTTTATCGTGGCATTCTGAACCTTTTAAATGGCAAGAGTAGAATCTTGGTGTCTTTAGTTAACAAAACTAAAATTTCTTTCAGAAATCTGAAATATTTGGAACTCCAGGATATCGCAGCAGAGACTTTTAAAGACGTCTACACATCAAAGGACATGTGAGTGTCATGATCCGAGTTGAGTTGACTAGTGAGTGAGCATTGGTTACTAAAAATCACCGACCCATTGAACTGCTAGATACAGTTTAATACCTTGAACGCTGTGAAGAATAGCCTAACTGTCGCCTAAAATGTTTAGTCATAGATTTGCTGCGGATATTCCGCTGTATTTCTAACGTAACTGTTGTCTGTCTAACAGTGAACTGCAGAGAAACAAGATCAGTACGATAGAAGACAACGCCTTCCTTCGAATTGACACTAAAAACTTGTGAGTTGTTTTCCTCCTCCAAAGCTTTTGTTGTTTCTCTCGCGTTTTTCTTATCGTTTTTAAAGACATTCTGTAGCTGATTTCAATTATTTTTATACAATGGTTGTTTTTGCTCTCCTTTGTTGTAAAATTTCAATTTTCTCTATCTATAAGCTCCTGATGCATGCTGGGACTGAACCGACCGTTTTGCTCAAATTCCAGGAATCTTGATTTTAATGAAATTCAAGCCATCACTTCGAAGATGTTCGGCGACAGTGGGTCAACCATCAGAGATACGCTGTAAGTCGTACCCTTCTCTTGTGATGCTTGGATAAAGGAAATGCTAAATGTGTTCCTCGCCTCCAGATGCTAAGACGTGCTTTACGTTTGTTGCCAGGAATCTTGGCGATAACAAGATACAGATTTTACATGAAGACTCTTTCAAGGGTGTAATGGTTACCAGACAAATGTAAGTATTATACCTGTTGTGTATTATGGGTTAAACTTTTATGGATCAAAACCCTTTTTTTTTTTTTTTTTTCAGTCAATTAGGAAGAAACAGGCTGATACTGTTTCCATTCAAGGCGTTAAGGAACCAAGACCCCAGGATACTGTAAGTGAAAAACGTTAAGTTTAATCCAAATTGCGTCTCATGACATTTTCTGTCGACCTTCTTGCAGGGACATGCGCTACAACCAGATTCCTTCTATTACTGTTGGTTGGTTGGATCACTTGAAAACTCTTCAGCGACTGTAAGTAAACGCGGCTTTGAGTGAACGCGTCTGTAAGTTAACGCGTCTGTAAGTAAACCTGAATTTAATTCAGTAAACGGAGCTGTAAGTAAACGGAACTGTAACTAAACGTGAATGTAATTAAACGTAGCTTCAAGTAAACGCGTCAAATCTCAGCTGCATGGCGACAATGTGATCAACGTGATCAACGTAATGTCAAAACTGTCTTTGCAGATATCTCTCACACAATAACATGACTGTTCTGGGAGCAAACTTGTTCAGGAAGCAAGTCGGGCTGGATATCTTGTAAGTATTGAAGTTTATACTAGACAGACAGTCAGACTAACTGAGACAATATAGGGTGATACACCAAATAGAAGTGACAGAAGTTCAAATAAGAGGGTAAAGAACGAAAGGAAGGAATTTGAAACAAGAATTTAGTAAATGTTGGATCAGTGAACGAACGAACGGCGATGCGCATTGCTTCAACTTGGAAAGGCGATTTGGTCACATATAAAATCGGATTCGGACAAAAAGGAACCCGGACAATGCCAGATGTTTAGACTTGGTCTGAGCTGTTGCTTCATTTCTGATTTTTTGTGGCTCTTCTTGTCTAACTAACTGAATTTTGACGGCTGTAAACACAAAATGGTGTAGAAACTTTACTTCATCAACTCTGTCTAAAGAAAAAGAGAAGAATGCTTTGCAATAGTGCTGGGCCCGGTTGTTCAAAGAGTGTATAGCGCTATTCGCCAGATAAATCGCTATCCAGTGGATAGTATTAACCATTAAGCTTAATTCAGTCAACTGGATAAGAATTTATCCTGTGGATAGTGCTATCCACTCTTTGAACGACCGGGCCCTGCTGTCCAAAGTTGTAGATTTGATCTAGCTTCAGTGTACCATTCGGGATATCTTAACATTTTTACAGAGTAGAAGGGATGCATACAAGTAGTTTTGACCATGAATGTGTAAACGTACAGGAGTCATCAGTTTCCATTTCTTGCTGTTTGTTACTTGTTCCAGAGATCTTCGCAGCAACCATATTGATACGGTTGAAGAAGGCGCTTTCAACAACCTAAAAGACCTTGACGAGCTGTGAGTAACCAAGACAACCACCGAAACACACACAGGATAATCTCACACGACATTAATTTGTTCCCTGGGATAATGCTCTTATTAGCAATTCATCTCTTGACAAATTGGATTTTTCAAACTGCTTCATATCCTATGACCACTTCAATGAACAGTTTTTGTACTATATTAAAGTAGTTTGATGAATATGCTGAAATGTCTCTATTTAACATGTTCAGTTTTGTATTTATCAGTAAGTACGCTTTCTTTTGAACAGCTATCTTCAGAACAACCGAATCGCATTTCTCCCTGCGGTCTCGAACCAGTCTCTCTTGCCCGTTAAAATACTGTAAGTATCTTAAAGCACAAATAAAGTTACTAATGTTATTCAGACAGTGTAAGAGTATACTAAAGCTGCTTTCTGTCGTATCATTATATCATTATTCAGACACTGTCGATACTACTAAAGCTGCTAGTCACTTCAAAGTTTATTAATGTTTTATATTTCACCGTAACAAAATAAGGCCTTGCTATTTCCTTGTAGGAACTTGCGGGACAACGTCATACAAAATCTTGGACAGGATTGTTTTGATCAACTGAAAAAGCTCACCTTGTTGTAAGTAACATGTTCTTAACTAATATCCTGACAACACGTTTCAGTTTCTGTAAAACTGACACCGCGTTCGTTTCATTGTGGCCTTTTGTTGTCACTTCCAGGGACTTTGGAGGAACAAATCAGTTATCGTGCGACTGCAATGTGTATAATTCCCTGGTCAGCGTCATCAAATCTCTGACGTCCGCGAGACGAGCTGCGGTTTGTCGGTCTCCACCACGTATTGCAGGCGCCAAGTTCTTCCACGGAGGGAATTATGAAGACATCTATAAACAAGAGTTTACTTGCTGTGAGTAATGATTGACATCTATAAACTAGAGTTTATTTGATGTGAGTAATGATTGGCATCTATAAACAAGAGTTTACTTGATGTGAGTAATGATTGGCTTTATTGTTTTGTTGGAATAGCAGCACATGCAGTTTGGGATTGATACAGCGGGCTTGTACTCGTCTTGTAGCTTTTGCTTGGTAGTTAAATTTTGTTTCTCAGTGTGTAATGTGGAGGCAATAGCAGATTATGCATAGAAATTCATTTCTTCAATACCACACAGCATTCAACAATGTACTGTGCTCTGTTTTGTTTCTGTATCTATATCCTTTACTTTCTTCGCTGTTGTATCTCTTTCCTTCTCTGTTCATCCATCTGTTTGTCTGTCTCTGCCCGAGTCCCTTGATATCTTCATCGCTGTAAATGTTTTCAGCTCCTGTTAGTGTCCAGGCCTCTGCTCCCGCTGATTACCAGCTGAAAGTGACGTGGAAGAAACCAGGCGAGCTACACCCTTACGTGAATATCACAAAGAACAGCACGTACATTAACACGTGGAGCTCCACCCACGTGCTCAACATCACGTACAGCGTGACGTGTAACAGCAACGATGCGCCCACGCTCAAAGCAGCCACCACGCAAAGGATCATGGTATTTACTAGAGCCCACGGGGTGAAGGCTGGGACCGACTATACCTGCCACGTGACCATGACTGTCAGAGCGCACAATGGGACAAGCCTGGATGGGGGTGCACCAGGGGTCATATTGGACAGAACCACGCCCAGGAGTGAGGAGGCGTCCATCACCACTCTGGAAGGAAAAGGTCCTGAAGCCTTTAGTAATCTTGTTGGCTTATCCCCACCCCACCTCTTAAGTCAAGCGGTTTCTTTAACCTTTTCACTCCCAAGTTCAAAGTGCGGACTCTCCCAACCATTCAAGAAGAAAATGCGTGAGAGATGTGGAGAGAATTAATACTCCAATCAGCTGTCATCTGAGCAAGCTATCTAAAGCCAACTTTGCCATACTGTAATGATATATCTTCGGTGAGAAATCAAGGGAGAAAATTGAAGTTGATCACCCTTGGGAGTGAAAGGGTTAAAAGAACATGAAAGGGAGGCGTGTGGGTCGACATAATTGGAGAGACCGTGTTTACGATCTGAAAAACTTTACATTTTTGTGAATTCAGGGTAATTTCTTTACTCAGAAAGATAACGTTTAAGGTAGCTACTGTATGTCTAGCCAATATAACAAAGACGGTGCAAAGATGTCTTCACTTCTCCACACTCATAAATGTCCTTTGTGTTATAGACTGATACACATATATTACGACTGTGTTGTATATTTTAAGCACTGTCATTCCTTCTTCTCAGATTATGCTTGTCCCTTATGCATGTCACTACAGATTACCGATTCCTGTCCTTTAATCTTCAGCACCCGTCTCGAACAAGACGGAAAACGCGACCAACTTTTATCTCGACGTAACATTTTATGATTTCAAGTAAGTGAGTATGAATGATTTCATCATTAGGTTAGTTGTGATCACAATGATTTCATCATTGTGAGATGATTTGCTGTGCTATAGAGCGCTTTTCGGATAACTGAGAAAGCGTGTGATTGCTTTTGCTTTTCGTTGGCTACGCTTTCGGATTGGTTTGAATAAATGTGGCGGTGTTCTCAGCCAATCAGGACCAAGAAGCAAAATCTTTATCTTTACTGGGACTGTAATTAATTTATTTGGGTTTTCGACAGTCCGCAAAATCCGCTCCTCGATACCGTAAATTATTTATAATCCACTCAACTATCTCTGTGTCTTGCTTTAGGTCTTCCGAGGAGGACTTTGTTGGTTTAAAAGATCGGTATCGCTTGAAGTACAAGAACCCCCAGTATATTAACAGTCCTTACGGCAGCTGGCTCGCCATCTCCAACAACCCGACCAGAGACTCGTTCTCGGACTGGTTTAGATCGGAGTCGTCCAGGAACCAACACTACGAAGAAGTGGTGGAGTTGAAGAAACAGCACGAAACAGACAGCAATGGTAACGCGCTCTTTACACTCTACCAGGACAAGTTCTTTCCTGTCGACGGACGGGGGTTTGGTGCGGAGGGTCAGCGGGACTGTTACACCAATGCTCTCAGGAATTATGGGTACGCAGTAACAGTAACAAAGACTTACTGAGAGATTAGCTTACCTGTTATTTTCCTTTTCGTCTCCTTTTTTGATTTTTTGTTTTTACTTAATTTCTATAATTAGCTTCCTTGCCCGGGTGTCTTAAAGCCTGTGTTTGATTATCTTAAAATTACCTGTTTGAATGTAGGTGTATGCAAGTCTTTCTGTACTCAAGACTTTACTCTTCGTTTGCAGATTCACGGCAGCTGTCAGATCAACTTTCAATTTCTCTGGACTGGAGAATTTCGCGTTTGCTGGTGGCGAGGAACTGTGGGTATACATCAATAAGCAGCTTGTTGTGCAAGTTTTCCACGACCCGAGAACCTCCGCTGTACCGTGTAGAACTCTGCGGTTGTCTGGTGCTACCAAACAAGGTTAGCTCGGTATATTCGAATCTACAACTAACCGCTTAGAGTAACGAGAAATTCCGTTTTACCTTATTTAGACACAACCTCGTTCTCAGGCTCTTTCATCTCCCGGTGTGGCGGGGGCCGGGAGATGAAAGAGCCTGGGAACGAGGTTAATTCAGATAAACTGAACTCCAGTGCCTCGTTATCAGGTGGAGGCGTCATCATTCCTCAACAAGGTTCGATGGCCGGGAGAAAGTGTCAGGAGACTGGCGCGGCGCATTCAGAGCAGATTAACATGACTTTGGTGGTAAGTAAATTTGTGTTCGCTGAAGGAAATGAAATAAGTAGGACATCTAACAATTGCGTACGAAAAAAAAGTAAAATACAATTGATGATCTAAAAGAAAACTGACACTTTTTGTAGTTCTGCTGCTTTGTTTTAAAGGCGACCCTGCGGAACATTTCAGCAGAGACTCTAGCCTTTGACGTCAAACTTTGCAGCTTTTAGTAGAGATAGGAGTGTTTGAATGTGGTCAAGTTAGGTAATGAAGCAATGTTTATAGCAATCCAACGCAACATTGAGGAAAGCGAAGTAGAACAAGTTGCTGTATCAGACACTAGGCACTTTTGGCAACGTCGCGATTTTTCTATTTTCCCTTTAACACTGTTGCAAGTATTTGTTGCAAAGAGGCGGTGTGTTTATAGTTTCTTCTGCAGCTTGCTTGCACTGCCGGCGTTGCAAGGAGAGCAGCTTGGTACAGCAGGACCTTTATGGATTTAGGTTTGAGCTCACGCTGTGTTTGCTCTGTTTCTTGTGCTAGGAGGGACTGCCTTACAGCGTAGATGTGTTTGTAGCGGAGCGGTTCAAGTGCGACTCCATGTTGCTGTACCAGGCCAGCGGTGTGCAGTTTATCAGACAGTGGGACTCCACCCTGCCTGTCGATTACGTGAGTGACGTCACTGAGAACCTACACACCGGGGGCCTGGTGCAGGAATTCCTCGTGGAAGACGCTTTCTCCAGTGGACCCTACAGCGTGGAGATTCTGAGCGGAAACGAGCAACGCCGGTTTGAAGTCAAAGACGCGTCGTACGTGGATCCCGGAGCACTCGTGACTCCCGCACCGCCGTCTGTTGTGTTGGACGGAGAAACCGTTTTCCTGTGTCCTAACGTCACCAATCACACCGTACAGCCCATACCTACTGTAGCTCCAGGTGCGTGATGGGACGGAGTAAGGAACCTTGCTGCCTGTTGAGCAGTGAAAAACCTAAACGAAAGAATTTAAGGCTCCTATTAGAAAGGAATTTGCGTTTTTAAAAATCGATCCAATCCGTGTGCGGTGTGATATAATGCCATCAGTAACTTTGTTGCTTGCGTCCAACCGCGTTTTAGTTTTAATACTGATTGGCCAAGAATGCTGCCAACAATTTTTAGACTGATTCAAAAGTATACAGCAGTTACGCGATAACTTTCGGCAATCATCTGAAATTCTGTACACTAAAACGTTTTGTTTCTTGTTTTACCCCCAGCGATTGAAAAGTTCGCAGTGAGTACTTCTGAAGCCAAGCTCATTTTGAAGTCGCCGCTGGATTATGAACACACGACAAGTTACTTGATACGAATGCGAGTTACAGACACTGGAAATCCCGCAAAGCCACAAGGGAACGTCACTGTGCAGGTATTTAACGCATGTCTGGTAACCAGTAGCCTGATAAGCTGGCATCTGATCCAACTATTCTCTTTATGTTGCCCACACTATCTCTTTATGAATGATAGGGAGAATATATCGTCTGATTACTTCACAGTAGACAGCTGATCCAACTATGAATTCTCTTTATGTCACCCACACTATCTCTTCATGAATGATATGGAGAACTTATCGTCTGATTGCTTCACAGTAGACAGCTGATCCAACTATAAATTCTCTTTATGTCGCCCACACTATCTCTTCATGAATGATATGGAGAACTTATCGTCTGATTGCTTCACGGTAGGCAGCTGATCAAACTGTAAATTCTCTTTATGTCACCCACACTATCTCTTCATGAATGATATGGAGAACTTATCGCCTGATCACTTCACAGTAGACAGCTGATCAAACTATAAATTCTCTTTATGTCACCCACACTATCTCTTCATGAATGATATGGAGAACTTATCGCCTGATCACTTCACAGTAGGCAGCTGATCAAACTGTGAATTCTCTTTATGTCACCCACACTATCTCTTCATGAATGATATGGAGAACTTATCGTCTGATCACCTCACAGTAGGCAGCTAATCCAACACTGACTTTTATATGTCGAAGTCATCGCTGTCGTGGAGAGAATTATCGGCGATTATCATGTGACGTGTATTATTTGGATTTTTCTTTTTTTTTTTTCAGTTGTTCGTCCTTGATTATAATGACCACTGCCCCATTCTCCCGGATGTCGACTACCATCTGAAGCCCCTCCCGCCATTACAAGGGGTGGCTAGCTTCGTTGTCAAGGCAACTGATGGCGACAGTGGCGTTAATGCTGATATAGAGTACAAGACGAGTGAGGTCATCGAAGCAATGTAAGAGATGTCAATTGCTTAACATGCCATCTTAAGCCAGATGGTGCAGGTAACTAACTGTATAATTGTTATTTTAGTCCTAAAATAGAATCCACAAAGTACTATGTACTGAACGGCTCTCAAGTCGTGTGGAGCAACAAGACAATCGAGTGGACTTACAAGTATTACGTCTTTGCTGTGGACGGAGGCTCACCAAAACGAGGCGACAGGATACCGCTGACCATAACGTTCAACGCAACTTGTAAAGAGACTGCGAAGATTGTAGTGAACGGGACGAGCGGCGAAGTGTTCTTCAGAGCGCCGAAGATGACTGTGTCGGAATATCGTGAGTGACTTTGTCTCTTAAGTACATTTTACAGTAACGCAGTGATGAACTATGCCGTCTTGTTTTTAATCAAAATCTCTCTGTATCATATCACAAGCTTTTTTGATAAATACGTCGCCTTGGAAACATCTCGGGCGTTCAGTCAAACAAGGATTCTTCTTACATTTTTTTTTTATTTTATTGCCACAGCAAGAAATTCTAGTATTAAACCAATGTGCCGGCGGTGTGGGACTGGGTACTACTGTGTTGGTGACGGATCTGAGAAGCCATGTGGCGTTACGTCACCCACTGAATACTCGTTTGGTGGAGCGGAGACTTGTAGCGAGTGTCCGGAAGGCTGGGTAAGCTGGTGAATCTGCCGTGTTATCAGGACTTTTATTCCGAGATCCCTTTGCTGTTCATAACACAAGTGGTCAATCTAGTGCGAGTCACGTCACAAACCCCCCGAGTTGCAGGTTTCATGTTGAAATTTAATATCCGAGACAAATTACAAGCAGGTTTCGGAAACAATTTTTAGTATTAATAACGATAGAAATAAAAATTGTACCAGGTTATTTTACGGTATCATTCGTCTTTCACTGTAACACCGAAGTAATCGCAACATTTTTAAGAGAAACAGGTGCGCGAATTCTGCGCAGTTGTTGCACATTTTCGACTAGGAAAGCGACTCAACAAAAAGCCTCAAATCTTTCCTGACGCTCGTTGACTTTCATAATTTTCTGTTTTACACAGTGGAAAACAATAGAAACTTGGCTTTTCCAGACCTGCGCCTGACTGTTCGTGTAGTGCTGGTCTGTAGAGAATGAACTAACGCGAACGTCTTTCATTCTCAGCTTTGTCACAACGGCACCGCCCTGCCGTGCCCACGTAATACGTACGTCAAATGTAACAGAACGGTAAGTAGAGTTAACACAAGACAACAGCTACAAGTAGAAGTCGTGATTAGAGCCGTTTTTGGATGACTGTCGAAAACCAAAACCAAAGTAATCACACAGGCCAATCACAAAGACTGAGAGAAAACAGTTCAGCCAATTGGAAGCCAAAGTAATTTGCGTTTGGTCTTGCGTTTGGTTTTACTTTCCAATCAGCGGTGCGAGTACACGCCATCGCTTGCGTGAGAAGTGTTTGGTTTTGGTTTTGTTCCTGATTGGCTGAACATGCTGACAAACTCGTGTGGACAAATCCGAAAGCGAAGCAAACGCAAAACCAAATCAATCACACAATTACTTTCGAAAGTCATCCGAAAATCGCTCTGTCGTTGAGTGATTGCTTTTTTGCTTCAGTGGTGTCCTGATAAGTGTTTCCCGTGTGAAGCTGGTACTGTGTGCTATGAGGGACGGCGGTATGAATGTTCTGCGGGAACCTACAGCGACGGAACTGGTGAGGACAATTATGTTCTTTCTGCCCCTTAGTTGATCTGCAACGTGTTAATTTTTAACTTTGTTACTGTAATAATTAACTTAACAACACCTGTTGCTGGAATTGGATCATGCGTTAAAGGGGCATTGTTATGAGATGGGCATGCGCGCCCGTTTGGTAGATTCTTAAAAACATTTGCCCAATGTTTTTAAGTTTGAAAATGGATTCCAGGATTGAGGTGCAGATACACCACCATTGTGGACGCCATCTTGGATTTCAAACTTGAAACCATTGGGCGAATGTTTTCAAGATTCGACCAAACGCGCGCCTGCGCGTCTCATAACACTGCCGCTTTGACTCTTCCTCCTTTTTATTTTATTATCTATTCATATGTTCTTCACATACTTGTTTACCTGTTAGTTATTGCGGGTTTACTTACTTGAATTTTGTCAGGTTATCCTTGCAAGTTGTGTCCTCTCGGCAGTTTCAGCAACGTGTCCAGATCAGAAAGTTGTCATTGTTGTCCTGCTGGTTACAGCAGCACGTACATGAAGACTTCCTGTAGACCGTGTCCGTACAACGAGTGGGCAGACCAGGGCGGCTTCCCTAACTGTAGTCTGTGTCGCACGTGCTTCTCAGATGCTTCATGTAAGAACATACTTAGTGTGATAATGTTCTTGTTGGCGTACGTGTGAAGTTTTAGAGTGACCTTCGAATCGGCCAATTACGGGAGACTGTAATAGCTGCTTTTATCTAAGTCGCCTGTAACCAAAACACTTTCTGGAGGGTAGAGCTGAAAACCGCTTGATGAACCACGGGTTTACACTGAGCCAATAGTAGTCTGTAGTCTGTGTCGCACATGCTTTTCAGATGCTTCATGTAAGAACATATAAAGTCCTGCTCCTTCTAAAGAATAGACAGATTCTGATATGCCAAGCGAACGGTTGTTCTGACGAGTTTGCGGCCTTCGGCGCAAAAGGTCCGCGATTTTTGTTTTCATAAAGCAATGACGTCATTATTCTGGCTATTCTGCTTCCGGGAACTAAATAGACGGAATGTGTTACAAATACCCCAAATGCGTATGCGTGTTTTCCCGGCTATTCTAATCCAGAATATTCCCAAATAAACGCGCCCTAAAGGTGTTCGACACTGTTTGCCATTTTGGTCAATTCACGTTCTGGGCAAAATGGATGATAAACAAATAGAAATGCGCCGCTTCGTTTGGAGTGATGCGTTGCGAGGGGTAAAATGGCTCTCTTTTCATAACAAGCATGTTTGACCGTTGTTTACGTGCGTTGTTTTAAGGTCCTTGCATGCGGAAGCCTTGTTTTCCTGGCGTGGATTGCCGCAATGCTGGAAGCGGCAAGTTTAAATGTGAATCATGTCCAAGTGGATACGAAGGCGACGGAGAAAACTGCATTGATGTGGACGAGGTAACATGAGCCTGCGTTGCTTTTCTTGATGTCGCGTTTGTCTCATTCAGTTCTCCTCACCTTTAAGTGCACCCTGGCCAGACCCTGCTACGGTGCATGCGTCAACCTTTCTCCTGGATACCGCTGTACAGCTTGCCCAGCTGGTTACCGTGGCAACGCTCCTTCTGGGGTTGGTCTTGCGCATGCACAGAAGTACAAACAGACGTGTGCAGAGGTAGATGAGTGTGTTGAAGGAAGTGACGCATGCGACCCCAACGCTAAGTGCACCAACACGCTGGTGAGCAGGGACTGGTGGCGAGTAAGTCCGCTGGTCAGGAAACTAATTTGTTGATTTTGTTTTCAGGGAAGCTACAAGTGCGGGCCTTGTAACCCTGGCTTCATCGGAGACGGCTACGCCGGCTGTTATCCCGGGGACCTGTGCACTAACGGATCACATACTTGTCACGCGAACGCTTCATGCACGAACACAGGGACTGGGACCTACAAGTGTCGGGTATGTTACAGTGTATATTTTCTCCTCGACCCCTCCCCTCACAGAGTGGAAACGATGTGTAACATTTTTGTCACGTGACAGTGTAAATATGGTTATGGTGGTAATGGTGAAGACTGCGAGTTGGACTCAGACCTCGACGCGATCCCGTCCAAAGGTTTGAGCTGCGATGAGGCAAACTTCAGAAAGGTAACGCAGGACTGTGTCAGCGGTCTCTCCTTTTTGCTTCCGAGATCGTGCAGCGAGCGCAAAGGAGAAGGACGCGCTGTAGTGTAGGGCGTGTTTGCTGCATGATCTTGGAAGGAAAAAGGGCTGCCTGTAGTACAGACCACAGTTTACACGAATCGCGTTCTGCGTTAACTGGCGCAATAAATACAAACACAAACACTGCTCGGCTGGAATAGTAGAGCAACCAATGGTATTTAATTGAAGTCAAGTTGCGCAAATGAAAGCACCGGATATCATCAGCACGGGTAGCGGATTAGCGGACAGAAAGGTTATGCTATTTTGACGAGGCACTGGTTTGTAAGGAATTTAGCTGAAATATGTTGAGCATTGGATAAGTGCACCATGAGAGGCTTCTTCCTCATCTCCTCCTTAGTCTACAGCAAGTGCGTTCAGACATTAGGAATTCCTTCTTAGATTTGCTACGGAGGAACGATAATCCGTGCTCTTCTGTAGCTGCGCTCAGCAAAGTAACGCGTTAAATATTTGCGTTGCAGGATAACTGTCTGTCGGTGCCGAACACGGGGCAGGAAGATAATGATGGAGATACTGATGGAGACTCGTGTGATGACGATGATGATAACGACCTGATCCCTGATAAACAGGTGACTTGTTTCCTGTCTTGTTTTTATACTCATTGTGAAGTTGTTTGCTTGTTTGTTGATAACGACCTGATCCCTCACAAGCAGGTGGCTTGTTTTATACTCACTGTGATATTGTGATATTGTTTATTTGTTTGTTTGTTTTATCGTTTTTTGTTTTTTTTTCCGTAGCTGTGATGATATTTTCTTGTTTGGTTCTGTGATTTCATACTTGTGATGCATTAGTTTTTCCTAATATTGTTTTCTGTGTCATTTTGACAGGACAACTGTCCGTTTGTGAAAAACTTGGATCAGCCGGACTCTGACGGTGATGGAGTGGGTGATGCTTGTGATAACTGTATAAACAATACAAACAAGGAACAGACAGATACTGATGGAGACGGACAAGGAGATGAATGCGATAACGACAAAGATGGCGATGGTAAGTGTCATGAATATTAACTCCATAAGCTGTTACTATGGTCTTGAAATACTCGGCATTTTGCATTTGATTTGTGCACCAGGGCTCGGTTGTTGAAAACCCTCTTGCCTAAAAAACGTCAGGGTCTTGATCAAAGATCAACTGAAAAGCTTGTTGATGCTAATCAAAAATGTTGTATTGGAACAAACGTTCTCGTTTTTAGTTTAAGAGAGAGAAAAGTTTGGAGCTTACCCAGGAGTTGCTTGGTTATGCTTTGAACTAAACAACTGGTTTAGATGCTTTAAAACTGGTTTAGCTCCCAAGCAAATAGTTCAGCTCACAAGCAACAGGTTTGATCTTTGGCTATCCAGGTTAAGCTCCCGAGCAAATAGTTCAGCTCCCTTGCACAGTCGCGTGAGGCGCTTCCTGAACATTAATTGTAGATTCATGTTTAGCCCTGCATATGTAAGAACTGTGTAGAAGCCAGAAAAAGTATGTATTTGAAGGTATACCTAATTCTTCTCAGTGGTGTATTTTGTTTGACTGTCCACAGGAATCTTAAACGTTAACGACAAGTGTCCAATGTTGAATGTGACGGGAGACCAAAACGACACTGACGGGGATGGGGTGGGGGACATTTGCGACAATTGTCCCTCTGAGAAGAACGCAAGCCAAGTATGGACCTTCACTTTTTGATCCTAAATATAAGTTTGTTTTTTTTGTTTTTTTGTTTTTACTTTTTTATTGCTTATAAAAGCTATTTTTTTAATGTAAGATTCTCGTAATGAGTCTTCCTGGACCCTGCACTTTAAGGTTCTAATCCAAGATTAACCAAATCTTTACTTTCAACCTCTCGACCAACAAACGGCAAGACTAAAGTTTAGTCAAACACCTAGTAATTGTGCTTTTAAAAACCTGGCTTTGGACTCTACTTTCCGAGTATCTCCTGGTGTTCTCGGTGTGTTTTCGTAGCGCTTCGTGTTCACCCGAGTCCATTCCGAAGTTGTCAATATAGTTTGGACAAAAACATTTACCAGCTTATCAGAACGTTTAGCTTGTTTTGATATCATTTATGAGACTTGCCTCAGTAAACTATTTCATAGCGGATTGCTTCTTTACTTCTTTCCTCTGTGCAGTCTGATGTAACTCAGAGTGGATATGGAGACGTCTGCAGTGGACCAGGAAAGGACACGTAAGCACGCGAGTGGTGCTCGTCACGTAAGATACGCAAGCTTGTGTTCCCTGTAGCAACTTTTATTCAATTTCCTTGCAGGGATGGTGATGGTGTTTTGAACTTTTCCGACAATTGCCCAGATCTGCCGAACGGAGAACAAGCAGATGCTGATAACGACAATATCGGTAAGGCGTCACATGAAGTATGAAATGAGATGTTGCATTAACCATCGAGTGTGATTACGTGCTTGTATATAAAATAACACGATTTACTAACAAGAGACAGTAAGGCGCATGCGCAGTGTAAATAATGACGTCCCTCTGCCTCGACTTCAGGTGACCCTTGTGATGATGATCAGGACAATGACGGAGTGCCAAACATCCGGGACAACTGTCCGCTGGTCAGAAACCCAGGGCAAGAGCACGAGAAGCTGCACTATGACGTCAGAGGTCTGTCCTGAAACTCCAATCAGTGCCACTTTTAAGTAATTGTAATGTGAGCATGCGTCGTGGTTCTGTCGTTGTTTCCGTTGTACAGATTCATCATTACATACATACATGTCTTTATTATATAGACACGAGTGTTTTACTGGAAAATATACCGTGCGTAAAATCCATACGAAACTACATCCGGGACCCGAGTGGCGTATTTTCCATATCCTCACTAGTGAGGATATCGTTGGCATCATTTCCCGCTTTTGCACGGTTGTTTGTGCAATTTCTCGTAAACACTCGTGTCTAATATAATAAAAAAAAATTTACACGGCGGCTTGAAGATATGGATTTTATTTTCGAGTGGTAAAAACAATATTTTACTCACTCGCGAAGAGCTCGTTCGTAAAATATTGTTTTTACCACTCGAAAATAATATTCATATCTTCGCGCCGCCGTGTAATATCCTCTATATATTGCGATTCATACAGTGAATAAACATACAGTGGTAAAGCCATAGCGAGGTGGAGCTTCAGCTGACTCAGACATTTTTGTTGCCCAGGCAACCCCGTGGGCGACAGCTGCGTGAACGACTTTGATAAAGATGGCGTGAAGGATATCCACGACACATGCTCTAGAGTACAGCACATCAGCAAAACAAGCTTTCTGGAATACTTTACAGTTGATTTACATCCGGGCCATACTGACCCAGTACCAGAGTGGAAGGTAGCGAAGAAGGTCAGTTATACCGGATAAACAGCTTGTACTTGATATACTTTAATTTTTTGTGAATACTTATACTAAATGAAGTGGTTGTACTTGCCATGTACTTGATATTTATGTTATAAACGGTATGCACTAGAATAGTTTGTACTCTTGTCACATGTGTTCACAGTTTCTTAATTTCACCCTGACGTGCAGTAAAAACTTCTGAGTGACCGCCCGACCAAAACATTTATTGGTTCTTAAGTTAACGTTACTGTCAGTGAAAGCTCTTGTAAGCGACCACATTTGATTTCTTACAGCTCAAGTTGTTATTTAGCTAAGAAAGGCGCGGTATTGAATATTGGTTGAAGATCAAAGCTGGGTCTTACTTACGAGGCATTTTCTATGATGGCACATTCCCGTAGGCTCCACTTCAACCTGGAGGTTTCATTGGAATTTCTATTTCCCGTTTTTCTTAGGGCGTTGATGTAGAACATGTTTCCAACACCAGTCATCCGGGAATGTTGATAGGTATGTATCTGTACAATAAGTACTATGATGATTATAAATGGCATCGTCAAGCAGATACAGTACATATCTGTGTGATGACCATAGACCGACATCACTTCTCAGTAAGCAGAAGTTATGGTTCTCATAAACTTCATCGCTCCAACGCGCCATCCCGTGCCCGTCTCAGTAGTTGCTATTGTTTTGAGTTTGGAATTCTGTGAAACGAGAGAAGTAGTTTTTTCTGCAGGTTGAACTCGGTGCAAACAAAGATGGGTCCAGTTTAAATATTTGTGTACATCTTGTTTAAGCTGGGGCACAATTAACGTTTTTCTGCAGGTCGTGCTAGGTACAAACAAAGATGAGTTCAGTTTTAATATTTCTGTACATCTCTCTGGAGCACAATTAACGTTTCTCTGCAGGTCGTACTCGTTATGGTCCTGTGGACTACAGCGGAACTCTGTATATGAAAGGAAAGGAAGGCTCAGACTATATTGGAGTTGTGTTTGGCTACCAGTCCAACAGGAAGTTCTACGTTGTCATGTGGAGACGAGAAAACCTGAACTACGCAGACTCGAACAGCAACGCAGGAATCAAAGGACTTCAGCTCAAGGTGCTGTTGTCGCCTGTTCTCGTGCCTTACATTCTCGGTATTCGTGTCTTATTCGTCGATATTCGTGTTGTGTTCGTCGGTATCCGTGTCTTGCTCGTCAGTATTCGTTTCTTGATTTGGCACTATTTTTGGCCATTGTGTTTATTGTTTACTGGTTTGTTTACTTATCTACTTAACGTCCGGTGTTCGGCTTTTTATTGCATTCTGAATATCTTCTAATTCTTGTCCAGTTGGTGAATTCTAAGACTGGCCCTCATGTACGCTTGGCTGAAGCGTTGTGGCATTCAGGGGACACATCTAACCAAGTAAGCCTGGTCATCTCTTTAGAGCAACAACAGACGTCATCTGATTAAGTTGCTTTACTTATGTAAACCAGAAACAGCGTCCATAAGCACCAAATTTTAGACTAACATTGTTGCTCCCCTCCCCCTCCCCCACAGGTGACTCTGTTGTGGCAGGATCCTAAGATGGCGGGCTGGAAGCATAAGACCTCGTATTCATTCCACGTGACCCACAGACCCTCTATCGGACTCATCAGGTTTGTTTAGCGTGTTGAACCTGATTTACCTGTTGTGTCCAGCTGACTGTGATGTATTTGTCGTACCCAGGGTGTATATCAATCGTGGCGAAGAGGTGCTGACAGACTCGGGAGACATCTATGACATCACACTGACCGGGGGAAGACTGGGAATGATTGCGTTTGGCCAGCAAGACGTCATCTGGTCCAGATTAGAAGCCAAGTGCAGTGACAGGTAGGAAACTGTTCCTGGATGAATTTGAAGAAAGATTGCTCAAACAAGAGAAATGCGTGAACCAGTGCTGTGATCTCCATTTTAACTGTTTGTTTGTTTGTCTGTCTGTCTGTTCCTTCAGAGTCAACACTGCGCTGCTGTTTGACGGGGAGAATGATCACGTGGTTCTACCGTCCATTCAGACGCTTGGACTCACGGACAGCTTTACTATCAGCGCCTGGGTCAACATGGCAGCGGATTACCCCATGACGAGCATGCCCATTGTGTGCAGTCTAGACGCGACTCTTTGTCTTTACCTGAAAAGCAGGTGTGTACTGAAACGAGGCTCGCTTTAATATGAAAACGAGGCTCGCTCAATTATGGAAGTCTGTGCATTACTCTTGTACTTTGTTCACTGGCAGACGCGTGCACGGCATTCTGGGTAGCAATAACGTGGAAGGACGCGAGGGCCTGGAGGCCAACACGTGGCAACACGTGGCTCTCAGATTTGACGCTCAGCGTAAGTGACACACCTCCGGGTGAGAGAGAGAGAGTGACAGGTGTCAATCAACAATAGACCAATTGGACACAACATCATTTAACTGGTTCTAACGGTGCTTTCTTTTAGGACACGAACTTGAAGTTTTTGTCAATGGCTCGTCTGTGGGGAAGTCGTCGGACGTCACGCCATACAAATGGGTAAGTCGACTTACATCCCGCACCACTGTCACGACCAACTGAACCAACCAATTAACTAACAAAATAAACAGCAACACAAATAACCCCAACAAAACCCACTGTCACGACCAACTGAACAACCAACTAACAAAATAAACAACAAAACAACTGAACATCCATCTAATCAACCAAACAACCAACAAAATATACAACAAAACAACTAACCCAACAAAACCCTCTGTCATGACCAACTGAACAACCATCTAATCAACCAAACAACCAACAAAATAAACAAAACAACCACCCCCAACAAAGCCCACTGTCATGACCAACTAAACAACAAAACAAGCAACAAAACAAGCGACAAAGCAACTAACCTAACAAAACTCCGTCACGTCCAACTGAACAACCATCTAATCAACCAACAAAATAGGCAACAAAACAACTAACCCAACAAAACCCACTGCCGCGACCAACTGAACAACCATTTAATCAACCAAACAACCAGTAACTAACAAAATAAACAACTAACCCAACAAAACAAGAAAACGGAATTGGTGCAGGTGAGAACTTTCTTGTGGAGTTCACTATAATTCACCGTATTGACTATACTTTACTGTATTCACTTCACAGCAGCCAAATGCGGCACTATATATCGGTACAGACGGCCAACATTACCTGAACGGGACTTTGGATGATGTGAGTTAATGCACACGCATATTACAGCATACATTCATGCATGCATGCATGCATGCATGCATGCCAACATACATACATACATAACACATAATACAAAGTTACATAAACAATATTGCTCCTGACTGGTTACATTACAATGAATATCATTCTCAACGGACTATGAAATATTACAGGCTCCTGAACATCAATACGCGTGCAAAATGAACACATGCGTACACAACCGCGCTATATATGACAATTATTGTCGCGTGCTTTTTACGTATCAGATCCAAGACACGATCGCACTTCACACTCAGTACACGGTAGAGCATACTCGACACAGCACTTGAGTTCTACCAACAAACATACAGGCAGGATTGATCACAAGCCTTGTCACGGTTCTCTCATCGTAGGTAACGTTGTGGGGGGTCCGCGTTCCCGACGACGAGATTGGACATTTTCTGAAGTTAGCCGGGCTGACGTGGCCCATTCACAAGGGACTGGTGCGGGCTCATTACAACATGGAGGGGATACACGGCACGTTACTAACGGATCACAGTGGAAATCATTACCATGGCAACCTGATGGGTGGACCAATCGTCATTCCTGTGAGTGATACTCCATTTTGGTCTCTTACTTTGCTTGCCTTATTCTATGTCGTTTATAAGCTCGGCTGTTATATCAAGAAACTTTCCTTATTTTATACGTCGGTTATATACTCGACTTTATATCGAGGAATTCTCTCGAACTGCTTGATCTGCAAGGTTCCACCAGCAGTAAAGCTATATTGTGACGTCATCCACTATCGTCTGTCTAATTTCCCAGAGTTCCGTGGACAAGAACCGTTTCGTCATCACCTTTCCCAACAATAGACGGAAGAGATGGGCAATCTGGCCTGAGAGACACTCGGAGCTGTGACGTGACATTTTTAGCCTGCTGTAACGGAGCGGTAACGTGACAATTTTGGTCTGCCGTGACTTGGAGCTGTACAGTGTAATTCTTTGCTCTGTGAGAGAGCTGTGAAGTGGTATTCTTTGCTCTACTGTGACAAATCTATGACATGCGTTCCATAAGGAACCGACCTGTAAGGATTTCCTTTTCTGACTGAGTCCGCTGATGACAATTTCTGCAGGTTGTTTAATCTCTCTTTATCAATAAGGTAGCTTCATGTTCTAGTAAATATGTCATTTTTATTTCCAAGCTATCTACTAATTGTTATATGTACATTTTGCAATGAGGGTCAACAGTTGCATTTCAAATTCATACATACAACATTTTGACTATGCAAAGTTGTATATAGAGGTTATTACACGGGAAGGAGTGCAATACGGCGGAGTATTTTTACGAGTCGGTTTTATTTTTTCGAGCCTGCTTCAGGCGAGAAAAAATAAAACTGACGAGTAAAAATACAGCCGTGTTGCACGACTTTTCGTGTAATAAATTGTTTATTATACGACAAACGAAGCAGGGCAAACGTTCTCGCCGCGCGCAAAATGGAACAAAAAATGACGCGTTCGTAAACTTTGCTTGCGAAAATTGATCACGTAAGCTAATAAACCAGTTGATCTGGTTCTTGACGAGTGCAATACGCTCCCATCTTTGCACTCGTTTTGGCCCGTATTTGCACTCGAAAATTTGCACTCGTGTAATAAAGAGTAGTATTGCTGTCCAAGTCCTGTACTGATTGTGCGGGTTATATTAGTTCAGCCTGTTCTTGATCCCTGAGATGATGGTATTCATTGTTTGAGATATTGGTTTGAATATAATTGTAAGATGCACCGTTTGGTTCGACCTGTAAAAAGAACACAGGTGCAGTCACATGTAAGTTATAGCTCTGGGCCCGGTTTTTTGAAAGCCGATTAAGCTAATCCAGGATTAACGAAATTTATTCTCTCGACCTCTCTGCCAATAAACTGTACGGTTTTGTTCAAAGATAGATTAAAAAGCTTGTTCCAGCTTAAGACGTATCAAGGAAGTCGTTGTAGGACGAAACCTTCACATTTTGAAACTTACAAATGACAACAAAGTTTAGACCTAATCCAGGATTAGCCTAATCGTCCTTTGAAAAACCGGGGGGCATAATGGACAAGGTTCAGCTGGCATAAGATTCAAATAACTCAAGGCAGTGACAACTTAAATTACCAAATAATTTTATAGGAAGTTATTTGTATCTTTATATGTATGACAAGAACCACTTGAAACTTTCAGAAAAGTTCACCAAATCACATGAAGGCAATTATTACTTCTCCTGTAAATGTACATGTGAACATGAAACAATTAACACCGTGCATACTGTACCTCAAACTTATTCAGAGGAGGAGGACGTGGTTTTTGATCTGATCTTTTGCTGAAGAGCAAAACAAAAACTTGTCACAAATCATGTTAAATGTTGTACATTTTATTGTGAACACTGCATCAGTAATCTCAAAGAATATAATAATTTTTTTTAAATGTAGTCAGAATAAATACAGTGCAAACATGACTTGCACATTTTGTCTATAAACATTCCCTCCTATAAAGCTGCCTGCCAAAGACCAGTGTGGTAAACGAGAGAATTAGATGCAATAGATAAATATTACTTACCAATAAAATATGTATACTCCAATTGCAATGACCACTATAACAAGCACTGGTATTAATACTGAAACTGTCACTATCAGTGTCAGATTCTGTGCATCCCCTGGGGAAACTATGTAAGAATAAGTCAATAATTTTACAAACTTTAAAGGCGTTTTGCAGGATCTGGTCACAACGACTCAAAATTCACAACCTAACTGAAAATTCATCAGCATGAAAACTACTGTGCAAGAAATAATTTTTGAGTGCTGCCACAAAGTTGAAGTAATGAAAAGAGAGACAGATGCTTAATTTATTTAAACAGAATTTAGCTACATAGTATGGACTTGAAAAATCTGCAAGTGTATATTTTTTATGCTCTCTATTTCTGGCACTCAAAAAAGCCTGGGTGGATGAATTCTCAGTTACATGGTGAATTTTGGATCACATGGCATATTTAAACATGAGCTATGTGAGTAAACAATACCAGCATACAGTACATATTACAAGGATCCAAGGGTGCTGCAGGGTGAAACAACACTGACAATGAACAAGGTTGGTACACTGTAAGAATCAAAGACTGTATAAGTTGTGCAATAGAACCTTGATAAATATCATGTTACAGTAGTTGTCGTGTGCATTACGGAATTGAGCCAATATTAGACTGTTAGTCAGCCAGCTAGTCAGTCAATCAGTAAGCTGGCAAACTGCCAGTCAGCCAGCCACAGTCAATCATTCAGTCAACCAGCCAGCTTGTCAGTCAGTCAGTCAGTGAATCAGTGAGCTGGTAAGTCAGTCAGTCAATCAGTAAGCTGGTAAGTTAGTTATTTGGCTATAATTTGTGTTAGTTACCTTTATTATTGGGCAAAGCTTTTATGAGAAAGCCCTCTCCTGGAACGCTGCATTTCCTCGTGTTACACATCTTCATAAAGACGTGATAATTTTGTCCAGACTGCAGCCCTGGTATTACTGTGTTATTCAAGGATGTGTCCCTCACAATCAAAAGAGTGTAGTTAAGTGACATGTCAATTACCGTAGCATTTTCAGTCGAAACTTGCTGGTACGGCAGATAATACACCTGGAATGAATCTGGCTTTCCAAGCCATGCCCTTTCACCTGGATCCTGAAAACATAAGGTGAAAGAAATAACTTGAACACAGTAAAAATATATAATATTATTGAGATGTATGTATGCATTTACTGGGTACATTTGTATCTCCTCTGCATGCCTTTGTTGGATGCAGTAAAACTGTATTTCTTGTTCAGCCATTTAAAACTCTAATATCACAGGAATACATAAACAACTGCATGTTTGGTCATGGTTATGTGTCAATTCCTGTTTGCTGTGGTGTGCGTCACTGTACCACAGCATAACAAGTATTTTATGCACCAGGAAGAAAAAATAATCAGGTATTAATGATTGGTACTTGGATTCTAAACTGCAGCTGTAAACCTGAAAACCTCAAGAAAATCTAAAATGAAATGCTTACCTTCCATTCAATTGTAACATTCCTGAAAAACGTGTTATCTAAGGTGCGTGATGTGGCATTTACTATTGTAGGTGGCGGGCTTGGCTCTGTTGGGTGAGATCATAATTTTTTTTTTATAAAATAAATTACATGTATAATTATAAATATAATAAAAATTATTTTGCAACTGTAAATATTACTCCTTCCATACTGGTGTAGGCTATATAATGCTAATTGTGAACAGTATATTTAAAACTTTTAACTGATACGCTTTTGAGAAGTACAGTATGTAAAGTCGAACCAATTTATGCAATGTGAGAAAAGAAAACTCAAATTGAATGATGGCACTTCTTAATTATTCAATTTCTGGATGGAAATGCTACATGATAAGGTCTGGGGTCCATATGGGGCATAATCATCTTACTGAGGACTTTGGAATTCCTTGGAAATATTTGGACATCCTCAGATATAGTTGTCATCTTAGAAAATCCTGTCACTTCCTGGCAATTCCAGGATAGAAATCTCATGCCTTTGGCCAGAAAAAAGTTGGCAAGTACAGTATATTTATACAAGACCAGTACAGCAAACCAAACAGAGCTTACCTCCCTCTGGAGTGGACACTATCATTGGTCCAATTGTCTCACTGGATGAATGTTTTATTGATGCCCTCAAGTAGAAATGGTAAGTCTTGAAAGCTTCAATTCCATCTTTCTTATATAATGTTATATGCTGCTGGGATATACCTGGTGAAACAACCTAATTAAACAAAAAAAAACATAAATATAATCAATTATTATAAAAAATGATACTAAAATAAGTTATTAATAATAATTATTAAAATATTTATGTTGACTATATTTCCCATAAAAACAAGTAGGCTGGTTTCAAGAAATTATCAACTAACAATAAATGTTTATTCATGGTAATATTGTGAACAAGTTGTTACATGGTATAATGTTCAGTATTATGTGGTTGGTAGATGTTTTACCAACATGATATTTACTTTACAAACCACACAATACTCTTTAAAACAGACATTATTTACCACACTCTCATGTAAAAGTATCCTGACTGTCCTGCCCTACAAAATTGCCTACACCACATATGACATGAACAGCTCTATTAGCATGACACAGTTTCAAGGGTATACATACCTTGCTAGAATTCTCGCCGTCAGCATAATAAGTTATGTAATACAGGACATCATAACTCGACCAATCTTCACGCTTCTGCCACCTCACTTTGATTTGCTGGTTTTCTGTTGCATTTACCTCAAAGTTAAGAGGAGGCAATGGAGTAGCTAAAAGTTCACATTAAAAAATCCATTATGATTATATAAACCTTCTGTTTTGAACATTCATACATAAATAACCACTCAGATTATCATTGTTAACATCAGCTGATTTTATTCTGATGCCAATCTTTCTAGGATGATAAATTCAATGTGATGGTTGCACATAACGTTTTCACATAACAATTTCAGAACAGACATAATACATCAAGTTTATGTCACATAGATTGACCAACATCACGCATCACTTACGTATGACCGGGAACTTTACAAACACAGCAGCACTCTCCACTTGTCCAACCGAAGTGTTTGCAATGACTGACACATTGTAATTGCAGTATTTATTTAAATGGTTTGTTAATGCATCAGATTGGACTTTGCACTGAAACTTGTCAAAGTTCACATCATGATGTTGGATGGTCAGTTGACAGCTGTGTATAGCATCCACACCTTTACCATTACAGCTATTTGCGTGAAACCTCACAGTGTATGACACATTCAGAGCTGTACCAGTAGCCTGGGGGTTCTTTGGGACTTGCCAATGAACGTAATATTGACGATTATTTACTTCCATTATATTTACCCAAACTTGTTCAGGTTTCTGTGGCAACCCTATTGCATGAAAATTAACAATATTTAACATACAAATTCAAGCAAAGCAACTAACTGCGTATGGCAATGCTTTTTATCCAAGGAGTTCCTAAATCAATTATAGCAGAAGGAAGTTTTTGAGATATAGTAATACTGACTACAATACACTATACATACTTTCATTGTAGTACAAATACTGTATAAAATGTACATACAAATATATTAAACTATACTGTACAATGACATGCAATCTATACCCATCGGGTGTTTAAAACTGCTAAATGCTAATGATCAGCAAATATTAGAATTATAAAAAACCCAACCAGAATCACATTTTAGAGTCTCAATTCCTAGAAATTATTTATCCAACTTGTTTGACCGATCGCGACTGTTTCTTCGCACAACAGCAAAGAAAACAACAAAGACATAATATTACAATGTTTGACCGAAATAACAGTGTATTCTTATTATAAATACGTGTATTTTTGCACGGGGGTACATGTGTCACAATGTGAAAGTAGTTCAAACTGTCGATGATGGATATCGATATCAAAAATCTCAAAACTGCTACGAGAAATGTCAACACATGACAACCACAGCAACTACTGAAATGTGGAAATACTTCGTTCTGAACCGAATATGTTATGGAACGAAACAAGCGACATTCAAAATACTGTATGGAGGAAATATCATGTAAAAATTACCTGACGATTAAATCACAAAAACAGCGACTTTAGAAGACTTACCGCCAACAGCATCCTCGCTACAAACAGCCACAAATTCAACAATTGAAATGACAACCCCAAGCAATCGCGATTTAAACATAATCGGCACAATATCTCGAGGAAACGATCTGTTTTTCCGAGAAACTTCACTTTCAGCATCTCGCCTTCGAAGAGGGCTGGTGACGAATTCCGAATTTTTCCGGAAACGATCGGGAAAATTCCGACGATATTTTCGTGGCAACCATCGACAAATTAAAGCATCACACCTCTCGAGCAAAGGAGCCAAAATATTAAGCTGCTATATCTCGCCAACGAACGAAAATAGACAACGCAAATGTATTGCAAAAAGTCTTGTTATAGTCCAAGGAAGGTTCCTGAACGCTTCAAGAGTTTTCAAATTTTGACAAAAGAACCCTGTGTTACAGTCATAGTATTTTGTGAAAATCCGGTCATTTTATGACCTCAAAATCGCATGAAACTTTCAGGAAAAGTTCGCTTCACTATACCGACGGTTTCTGCATAGTTTTTGTAAACTTTAAGCCCGCGCGTCGTAAGAAATTACAGCAAATTGGAGAAAATCATGCACTAATTAAAACATCACACCTCTCGAGCAAAAGAGCCAAATTTAAGCTGCTATATCTCGCCAACGGATGACGATAAATAAAGCAAATGTATTGCAAAAAGTCTTGTTATAGTCCAAGACAGGATCCCTCAAATTCTCAAGAATTTTCAATCTTTTGACAAAAAACCCTGCGTTATACCCTTAGAATTGAGTCCGATCATATTATGACCATCTCAGGATCGCATGAAACTCTTAGGAAGCATTCCTGGAACTATGCCGACGGTGTTTGCATAGTTTTTGTAAACTTTAAGCCCGTGCGTCGCGAGAAATAACAGCAAATCATCGACTAATTAAAACATCACACAATTCATAGTTTTAAGCGGTTTAAATGCTATAACTCGCCAACAGATAAAGATAGATAAAGCAAATGTATTGCAAAAAGTCTTCTAATAGTCTAAGGAAGGTTTCCTGAAAGTTTCAAGAGTTTTCAATTTTTGGTCAAAATCGGCAAAAAACCCTGTCCTATAGCCTTAGTATTTTGTGAAAATTCCAAGATTTTTCGACCATCTCAGAATCGCATGAAACTTTCAGGAAACGTTCCTGGGACTATGCCGACGGTTTCTGCATAGTTTTTGTAAACTTTTAGGTCGCGCGTCGTCAGATATTCGAGCAAACCATGCCCTAATTAAAACATCACACCTTTCGCGCAAAGGAGCCAAATATAAGCTCCTATATCTCGCCAACGGATGAAGATAGATAAAGAAAATGTACAGCAAAAAGTCTTGTAATAGTCTAAGGAAGGTTTCCTGAAAGTTTCAAGAGTTTTCAATTTTTGGCCAAAATCGGCAAAAAACCCTGTGCTATAGCCTTAGTATTTTGTGAAAATTCCAAGATTTTTCGACCATCTCAGAATCGCATGAAACTTTCAGGAAACGTTCCTGGGACTATTCCGACGGATTTTGCATAGTTTTTGTAGACTTTCAGGTCGCGCATCGTCAGATATTCGAGAAAATCATGCCCTAATTAAAACATCACACCTTTCGCGCAAAGGAGCCAAATTTAAGCTCCTATATCTCGCCAACGGATGAAGATAGATAAAGCAAATGTATTGCAAAAAGTCTTGTAATAGTCTAAGGAAGGTTTCCTGAAAGTTTCAAGAGTTTTCAATTTTTGGCCAAAATCGGCAAAAAACCCTGTGCTATAGCCTTAGTATTTTGTGAAAATTCCAAGATTTTTCAACCATCTTAGAATCGCATGAAACTTTCAGGAAACGTTCCTGGGACTATTCCGACGGATTTTGCATAGTTTTTGTAGACTTTTAGGTCGCGCGTCGTCAGATATTTGAGAAAATCATGCCCTAATTAAAACATCACACCTTTCGCGCAAAGGAGCCAAATATAAGCTGCTATATCTCGCCAACGGATGAAGATAGATAAAGCAAATGTATTGCAAAAAGTCTTGTAATAATCTAAGGAAGGTTTCCTGAAAGTTTCAAGAGTTTTCAATTTTTGGCCAAAATCGGCAAAAAAACCCTGTGCTATAGCCTTAGTATTTTGTGAAAATTCCAAGATTTCTCAACCATCTCAGAATCGCATGAAACTTTCAGGAAACGTTCCTGGGACTATTCCGACGGTTTTTGCATAGTTTCTGTAAACTTTTAGGCCGTCCGTCGTCAGATATTCGAGAAAACCATGCCCTAATTAAAACATCACACCTTTCGCGCAAAGGAGCCAAATTTAAGCTCCTATATCTCGCCAACGGATGAAGATAGATAAAGCAAATGTATTGCAAAAAGTCTTCTAATAGTCTAAGGAAGGTTTCCTGAAAGTTTCAAGAGTTTTCAATTTTTGGCCAAAATCGGCAAAAAACCCTGTGCTATAGCCTTAGTATTTTGTGAAAATTCCAAGATTTTTCAACCATCTCAGAATCGCATGAACCTTTCAGGAAACGTTCCTGGGACTATTCCGACGGTTTTTGCATAGTTTTTGTAAACTTTTAGGCCGTCCGTCGTCAGATTTTCGAGCAAATCATGCCCTAATTAAGACATCACACCTTTCGCGCAAAGGAGCCAAATTTAAGCTCCTATATCTCGCCAACGGATGAAGATAGATAAAGCAAATGTATTGCAAAAAAGTCTTGTAATAGTCTAAGGAAGGTTTCCTGAAAGTTTCAAGAGTTTTCAATTTTTGGCCAAAATCGGCAAAAAACCCTGTGCTATAGCCTTAGTATTTTGTGAAAATTCCAAGATTTTTCAACCATCTTGGAATCGCATGAAACTTTCAGGAAACGTTCCTGGGACTATTCCGACGGATTTTGCATAGTTTTTGTAAACTTTTAGGTCGCGCGTCGTCAGATATTCGAGAAAATCATGCCCTAATTAAAACATCACACCTTTCGCGCAAAGGAGCCAAATATAAGCTCCTATATCTCGCCAACGGATGAAGATAGATAAAGCAAATGTATTGCAAAAAGTCTTCTAATAGTCTAAGGAAGGTTTCCTGAAAGTTTCAAGAGTTTTCAATTTTTGGCCAAAATCGGCAAAAAACCCTGTGCTATAGCCTTAGTATTTTGTGAAAATTCCAAGATTTTTCAACCATCTTAGAATCGCATGAAACTTTCAGGAAACGTTCCTGGGACTATGCCGACGGATTTTGCATAGTTTTTGTAAACTTTTAGGTCCCGCGTCGTCAGATATTCGAGAAAATCATGCCCTAATTAAAACATCACACTTTTCGCGCAAAGGAGCCAAATTTAAGCTCCTATATCTCGCCAACGGATGAAGATAGATAAAGCAAATGTATTGCAAAAAGTCTTCTAATAGTCTAAGGAAGGTTTCCTGAAAGTTTCAAGAGTTTTCAATTTTTGGCCAAAATCGGCAAAAAACCCTGTGCTATAGCCTTAGTATTTTGTGAAAATTCCAAGATTTTTCAACCATCTCAGTATCACATGAAACTTTCAGGAAACGTTCCTGGGACTATTCCGACGGTTTTTGCATAGTTTTTGTAAACTTTTAGGCCGTCCGTCGTCAGATATTCGAGCAAATCATGCCATAATTAAGACATCACACCTTTCGCGCAAAGGAGCCAAATTTAAGCTCCTATATCTCGCCAACGGATGAAGATAGATAAAGCAAATGTATTGCAAAAAAGTCTTCTAATAGTCTAAGGAAGGTTTCCTGAAAGTTTGAAGAGTTTTCAATTTTTGGCCAAAATCGGCAAAAAACCCTGTGCTATAGCCTTAGTATTTTGTGAAAATTCCAAGATTTTTCGACCATCTCAGAATCGCATGAAACTTTCAGGAAACGTTCCTGGGACTATGCCGACGGTTTCTGCATAGTTTTTGTAAACTTTTAGCCCGCGCGTTGTCAGATATTCGAGAAAATCATGCCCTAATTAAAACATCACACCTTTCGCGCAAAGGAGCGAAATTTAAGCTCCTATATCTCGCCAACGGATGAAGATAGATAAAGCAAATGTATTGCAAAAAGTCTTCTAATAGTCTAAGGAAGGTTTCCTGAAAGTTTCAAGAGTTTTCAATTTTTGGCCAAAATCGGCAAAAAACCCTGTGCTATAGCCTTAGTATTTTGTGAAAATTCCAAGATTTTTCAACCATCTCAGAATCGCATGAAACTTTCAGGAAACGTTCCTGGGACTATGCCGACGGTTTCTGCATAGTTTTTGTAAGCTTTAAGGTCGCGCGTCGTCAGATATTCGAGAAAATCATGCCCTAATTAAAACATCACACCTTTCGCGAAAAGGAGCCAAATATAAGCTCCTATATCTCGCCAACGGATGAAGATAGATAAAGCAATTGTATTGCAAAAAGTCTTGTAATAGTCTAAGGAAGGTTTCCTGAAAGTTTCAAGAGTTTTCAATTTTTGGCCAAAATCGGCAAAAAACCCTGTGCTATAGCCTTAGTATTTTGTGAAAATTCCAAGATTTTTCAACCATCTCAGAATTGCATGAAACTTTCAGGAAACGTTCCTGGGACTATGCCGACGGTTTCTGCATAGTTTTTGTAAACTTTTAGCCCTCGCGTCGTCAGATATTCGAGAAAATCATGCCCTAATTAAAACATCACACCTTTCGCGCAAAGGAGCCAAATTTAAGCTCCTATATCTCGCCAACGGATGAAGATAGATAAAGCAAATGTATTGCAAAAAAGTCTTGTAATAGTCTAAGGAAGGTTTCCTGAAAGTTTCAAGAGTTTTCAATTTTTGGCCAAAATCGGCAAAAAACCCTGTGCTATAGCCTTAGTATTTTGTGAAAATTCCAAGATTTTTCAACCATCTTGGAATCGCATGAAACTTTCAGGAAACGTTCCTGGGACTATTCCGACGGATTTTGCATAATTTTTGTAAACTTTTAGGTCGCGCGTCGTCAGATATTCGAGAAAATCATGCCCTAATTAAAACATCACACCTTTCGCGCAAGGGAGCCAAATATAAGCTCCTATATCTCGCCAACGGATGAAGATAGATAAAGCAAATGTATTGCAAAAAGTCTTCTAATAGTCTAAGGAAGGTTTCCTGAAAGTTTCAAGAGTTTTCAATTTTTGGCCAAAATCGGCAAAAAACCCTGTGCTATAGCCTTAGTATTTTGTGAAAATTCCAAGATTTTTCAACCATCTTAGAATCGCATGAAACTTTCAGGAAACGTTCCTGGGACTATTCCGACGGATTTTGCATAGTTTTTGTAAACTTTTAGGTCCCGCGTCGTCAGATATCTGAGAAAATCATGCCCTAATTAAAACATCACACTTTTCGCGCAAAGGAGCCAAATTTAAGCTCCTATATCTCGCCAACGGATGAAGATAGATAAAGCAAATGTATTGCAAAAAGTCTTCTAATAGTCTAAGGAAGGTTTCCTGAAAGTTTCAAGAGTTTTCAATTTTTGGCCAAAATCGGCAAAAAACCCTGTGCTATAGCCTTAGTATTTTGTGAAAATTCCAAGATTTTTCAACCATCTCAGTATCACATGAAACTTTCAGGAAACGTTCCTGGGACTATGCCGACGGTTTTTGCATAGTTTTTGTAAACTTTTAGGCCGTCCGTCGTCAGATATTCGATCAAATCATGCCATAATTAAGACATCACACCTTTCGCGCAAAGGAGCCAAATTTAAGCTCCTATATCTCGCCAACGGATGAAGATAGATAAAGCAAATGTATTGCAAAAAAGTCTTCTAATAGTCTAAGGAAGGTTTCCTGAAAGTTTGAAGAGTTTTCAATTTTTGGCCAAAATCGGCAAAAAACCCTGTGCTATAGCCTTAGTATTTTGTGAAAATTCCAAGATTTTTCGACCATCTCAGAATCGCATGAAACTTTCAGGAAACGTTCCTGGGACTATGCCGACGGTTTCTGCATAGTTTTTGTAAACTTTTAGCCCGCGCGTTGTCAGATATTCGAGAAAATCATGCCCTAATTAAAACATCACACCTTTCGCGCAAAGGAGCCAAATTTAAGCTCCTATATCTCGCCAACGGATGAAGATAGATAAAGCAAATGTATTGCAAAAAGTCTTCTAATAGTCTAAGGAAGGTTTCCTGAAAGTTTCAAGAGTTTTCAATTTTTGGCCAAAATCGGCAAAAAACCCTGTGCTATAGCCTTAGTATTTTGTGAAAATTCCAAGATTTTTCAACCATCTCAGAATCGCATGAAACTTTCAGGAAACGTTCCTGGGACTATGCCGACGGTTTCTGCATAGTTTTTGTAAGCTTTAAGGTCGCGCGTCGTCAGATATTCGATCAAATCATGCCCTAATTAAAACATCACACCTTTCGCGAAAAGGAGCCAAATATAAGCTCCTATATCTCGCCAACGGATGAAGATAGATAAAGCAATTGTATTGCAAAAAGTCTTGTAATAGTCTAAGGAAGGTTTCCTGAAAGTTTCAAGAGTTTTCAATTTTTGGCCAAAATCGGCAAAAAACCCTGTGCTATAGCCTTAGTATTTTGTGAAAATTCCAAGATTTTTCAACCATCTCAGAATTGCATGAAACTTTCAGGAAACGTTCCTGGGACTATGCCGACGGTTTCTGCATAGTTTTTGTAAGCTTTTAGGTCGCGCGTCGTCAGATATTCGAGAAAATCATGCCCTAATTAAAACATCACACCTTTCGCGCAAAGGAGCCAAATTTAAGCTCCTATATCTCGCCAACGGATGAAGATAGATAAAGCAAATGTATTGCAAAAAGTCTTCTAATAGTCTAAGGAAGGTTTCCTGAAAGTTTCAAGAGTTTTCAATTTTTGGCCAAAATCGGCAAAAAACCCTGTGCTATAGCCTTAGTATTTTGTGAAAATTCCAAGATTTTTCGACCATCTCAGAATCGCATGAAACTTTCAGGAAACGTTCCTGGGATTATTCCGACGGATTTTGCATAGTTTTTGTAAACTTTTAGGCCGTCCGTCGTCAGATATTCGAGCAAATCATGCCCTAATTAAGACATCACACCTTTCGCGCAAAGGAGCCAAATTTAAGCTCCTATATCTCGCCAACGGATGAAGATAGATAAAGCAAATGTATTGCAAAAAAGTCTTGTAATAGTCTAAGGAAGGTTTCCTGAAAGTTTCAAGAGTTTTCAATTTTTGGCCAAAATCGGCAAAAAACCCTGTGCTATAGCCTTAGTATTTTGTGAAAATTCCAAGATTTTTCAACCATCTCAGTATCACATGAAACTTTCAGGAAACGTTCCTGGGACTATGCCGACGGTTTTTGCATAGTTTTTGTAAACTTTTAGGCCGTCCGTCGTCAGATATTCGATCAAATCATGCCATAATTAAGACATCACACCTTTCGCGCAAAGGAGCCAAATTTAAGCTCCTATATCTCGCCAACGGATGAAGATAGATAAAGCAAATGTATTGCAAAAAAGTCTTCTAATAGTCTAAGGAAGGTTTCCTGAAAGTTTGAAGAGTTTTCAATTTTTGGCCAAAATCGGCAAAAAACCCTGTGCTATAGCCTTAGTATTTTGTGAAAATTCCAAGATTTTTCGACCATCTCAGAATCGCATGAAACTTTCAGGAAACGTTCCTGGGACTATGCCGACGGTTTCTGCATAGTTTTTGTAAACTTTTAGCCCGCGCGTTGTCAGATATTCGAGAAAATCATGCCCTAATTAAAACATCACACCTTTCGCGCAAAGGAGCCAAATTTAAGCTCCTATATCTCGCCAACGGATGAAGATAGATAAAGCAAATGTATTGCAAAAAGTCTTCTAATAGTCTAAGGAAGGTTTCCTGAAAGTTTCAAGAGTTTTCAATTTTTGGCCAAAATCGGCAAAAAACCCTGTGCTATAGCCTTAGTATTTTGTGAAAATTCCAAGATTTTTCAACCATCTCAGAATCGCATGAAACTTTCAGGAAACGTTCCTGGGACTATGCCGACGGTTTCTGCATAGTTTTTGTAAGCTTTTAGGTCGCGCGTCGTCAGATATTCGATCAAATCATGCCCTAATTAAAACATCACACCTTTCGCGAAAAGGAGCCAAATATAAGCTCCTATATCTCGCCAACGGATGAAGATAGATAAAGCAATTGTATTGCAAAAAGTCTTGTAATAGTCTAAGGAAGGTTTCCTGAAAGTTTCAAGAGTTTTCAATTTTTGGCCAAAATCGGCAAAAAACCCTGTGCTATAGCCTTAGTATTTTGTGAAAATTCCAAGATTTTTCAACCATCTCAGAATTGCATGAAACTTTCAGGAAACGTTCCTGGGACTATGCCGACGGTTTCTGCATAGTTTTTGTAAGCTTTTAGGTCGCGCGTCGTCAGATATTCGAGAAAATCATGCCCTAATTAAAACATCACACCTTTCGCGCAAAGGAGCCAAATTTAAGCTCCTATATCTCGCCAACGGATGAAGATAGATAAAGCAAATGTATTGCAAAAAGTCTTCTAATAGTCTAAGGAAGGTTTCCTGAAAGTTTCAAGAGTTTTCAATTTTTGGCCAAAATCGGCAAAAAACCCTGTGCTATAGCCTTAGTATTTTGTGAAAATTCCAAGATTTTTCGACCATCTCAGAATCGCATGAAACTTTCAGGAAACGTTCCTGGGATTATTCCGACGGATTTTGCATAGTTTTTGTAAACTTTTAGGCCGTCCGTCGTCAGATATTCGAGCAAATCATGCCCTAATTAAGACATCACACCTTTCGCGCAAAGGAGCCAAATTTAAGCTCCTATATCTCGCCAACGGATGAAGATAGATAAAGCAAATGTATTGCAAAAAAGTCTTGTAATAGTCTAAGGAAGGTTTCCTGAAAGTTTCAAGAGTTTTCAATTTTTGGCCAAAATCGGCAAAAAACCCTGTGCTATAGCCTTAGTATTTTGTGAAAATTCCAAGATTTTTCAACCATCTTGGAATCGCATGAAACTTTCAGGAAACGTTCCTGGGACTATTCCGACGGATTTTGCATAGTTTTTGTAAACTTTTAGGTCGCGCGTCGTCAGATATTCGAGAAAATCATGCCCTAATTAAAACATCACACCTTTCGCGCAAAGGAGCCAAATATAAGCTCCTATATCTCGCCAACGGATGAAGATAGATAAAGCAAATGTATTGCAAAAAGTCTTCTAATAGTCTAAGGAAGGTTTCCTGAAAGTTTCAAGAGTTTTCAATTTTTGGCCAAAATCGGCAAAAAACCCTGTGCTATAGCCTTAGTATTTTGTGAAAATTCCAAGATTTTTCAACCATCTTAGAATCGCATGAAACTTTCAGGAAACGTTCCTGGGACTATGCCGACGGATTTTGCATAGTTTTTGTAAACTTTTAGGTCCCGCGTCGTCAGATATTCGAGAAAATCATGCCCTAATTAAAACATCACACTTTTCGCGCAAAGGAGCCAAATTTAAGCTCCTATATCTCGCCAACGGATGAAGATAGATAAAGCAAATGTATTGCAAAAAGTCTTCTAATAGTCTAAGGAAGGTTTCCTGAAAGTTTCAAGAGTTTTCAATTTTTGGCCAAAATCGGCAAAAAACCCTGTGCTATAGCCTTAGTATTTTGTGAAAATTCCAAGATTTTTCAACCATCTCAGTATCACATGAAACTTTCAGGAAACGTTCCTGGGACTATGCCGACGGTTTTTGCATAGTTTTTGTAAACTTTTAGGCCGTCCGTCGTCAGATATTCGAGCAAATCATGCCATAATTAAGACATCACACCTTTCGCGCAAAGGAGCCAAATTTAAGCTCCTATATCTCGCCAACGGATGAAGATAGATAAAGCAAATGTATTGCAAAAAAGTCTTCTAATAGTCTAAGGAAGGTTTCCTGAAAGTTTGAAGAGTTTTAAATTTTTGGCCAAAATCGGCAAAAAACCCTGTGCTATAGCCTTAGTATTTTGTGAAAATTCCAAGATTTTTCGACCATCTCAGAATCGCATGAAACTTTCAGGAAACGTTCCTGGGACTATGCCGACGGTTTCTGCATAGTTTTTGTAAACTTTTAACCCGCGCGTTGTCAGATATTCGAGAAAATCATGCCCTAATTAAAACATCACACCTTTCGCGCAAAGGAGCCAAATTTAAGCTCCTATATCTCGCCAACGGATGAAGATAGATAAAGCAAATGTATTGCAAAAAAGTCTTCTAATAGTCTAAGGAAGGTTTCCTGAAAGTTTGAAGAGTTTTAAATTTTTGGCCAAAATCGGCAAAAAACCCTGTGCTATAGCCTTAGTATTTTGTGAAAATTCCAAGATTTTTCGACCATCTCAGAATCGCATGAAACTTTCAGGAAACGTTCCTGGGACTATGCCGACGGTTTCTGCATAGTTTTTGTAAACTTTTAACCCGCGCGTTGTCAGATATTCGAGAAAATCATGCCCTAATTAAAACATCACACCTTTCGCGCAAAGGAGCCAAATTTAAGCTCCTATATCTCGCCAACGGATGAAGATAGATAAAGCAAATGTATTGCAAAAAGTCTTCTAATAGTCTAAGGAAGGTTTCCTGAAAGTTTCAAGAGTTTTCAATTTTTGGCCAAAATCGGCAAAAAACCCTGTGCTATAGCCTTAGTATTTTGTGAAAATTCCAAGATTTTTCAACCATCTTGGAATCGCATAAAACTTTCAGGAAACGTTCCTGGGACTATTCCGACGGATTTTGCATAGTTTTTGTAAACTTTTAGGTCGCGCGTCGTCAGATATTCGAGAAAATCATGCCCTAATTAAAACATCACACTTTTCGCGCAAAGGAGCCAAATTTAAGCTCCTATATCTCGCCAACGGATGAAGATAGATAAAGCAAATGTATTGCAAAAAGTCTTCTAATAGTCTGAGGAAGGTTTCCTGAAAGTTTCAAGAGTTTTCAATTTTTGGCCAAAATCGGCAAAAAACCCTGTGCTATAGCCTTAGTATTTTGTGAAAATTCCAAGATTTTTCAACCATCTCAGAATCGCATGAAACTTTCAGGAAACGTTCCTGGGGCTATTCCGACGGATTTTGTATAGTTTGTGTAAACTTTTAGCCCTCGCGTCGTCAGATATTCGAGAAAATCATGCCCTAATTAAAACATCACACCTTTCGCGCAAAGGAGCCAAATTTAAGCTCCTATATCTCGCCAACGGATGAAGATAGATAAAGCAAATATATTGCAAAAAGTCTTCTAATAGTCTAAGGAAGGTTTCCTGAAAGTTTCAAGAGTTTTCAATTTTTGGCCAAAATCGGCAAAAAACCCTGTGCTATAGCCTTAGTATTTTGTGAAAATTCGAAGATTTTTCGACCATCTCAGAATCGCATGAAACTTTCAGGAAACGTTCCTGGGACTATTCCGACGGATTTTGCATAGTTTTTGTAAACTTTTAGGTCGCGCGTCGTCAGATATTCGAGAAAATCATGCCCTAATTAAAACATCACACCTTTCGCGCAAAGGAGCCAAATATAAGCTCCTATATTTCGCCAACGGATGAAGATAGATAAAGCAAATGTATTGCAAAAAGTCTTCTAATAGTCTAAGGAAGGTTTCCTGAAAGTTTCAAGAGTTTTCAATTTTTGGCCAAAATCGGCAAAAAACCCTGTGCTATAGCCTTAGTATTTTGTGAAAATTCCAAGATTTTTCGACCATCTCAGAATCGCATGAAACTTTCAGGAATCGTTCCTGGGACTATGCCGACGGATTTTGCATAGTTTTTGTAAACTTTTAGGCCGTTCGTCGTCAGATATTCGAGAAAATCATGCCCTAATTAAAACATCACACCTTTCGCGCAAAGGAGCCAAATTTAAGCTCCTATATCTCGCCAACGGATGAAGATAGATAAAGCAAATGTATTGCAAAAAGTCTTCTAATAGTTTAAGGAAGGTTTCCTGAAAGTTTCAAGAGTTTTCAATTTTTGGCCAAAATCGGCAGAAAACCCTGTGCTATAGCCTTAGTATTTTGTGAAAATTCCAAGATTTTTCAACCATCTCAGAATCGCATGAAACTTTCAGGAAACGTTCCTGGGACTATGCCAACGGTTTCTGCATAGTTTTTGTAAACTTTTAGCCCGCCCGTCGTCAGATATTCGAGAAAATCATGCCCTAATTAAAACATCACACCTTTCGCGCAAAGGAGCAAAATATAAGCTCCTATATCTCGCCAACGGATTAAGATAGATAAAGCAAATGTATTGCAAAAATTCTTCTAATAGTCTAAGGAAGGTTTCCTGAAAGTTTCAAGAGTTTTCAATTTTTGGCCAAAATCGGCAAAAAACCCTGTGCTATAGCCTTAGTATTTTGTGAAAATTCCAAGATTTTTCGACCATCTCAGAATCGCATGAAACTTTCAGGAAACGTTCCTGGGACTATTCGGATGGATTTTGCATAGTTTTTGAAAACTTTTAGGTCGCGCGTCGTCAGATATCTGAGAAAATCATGCCCTACTTAAAACATCACACCTTTCGCGAAAAGGAGCCAAATATAAGCTCCTATATCTCGCCAACGGATGAAGATAGATAAAGCAAATGTATTGCAAAAAGTCTTGTAATAGTCTAAGGAAGGTTTCCTGAAAGTTTCAAGAGTTTTCAATTTTTGGCCAAAATCGGCAGAAAACCCTGTGCTATAGCCATAGTATTTTGTGAAAATTCCAAGATTTTTCAACCATCTTAGAATCGCATGAAACTTTCAGGAAACGTTCCTGGGACTATTCCGACGGATTCTGCATAGTTTTTGTAAACTTTTAGCCCGCCCGTCGTCAGATATTCGAGAAAATCATGCCCTAATTAAAACATCACACCTTTCGCGAAAAGGAGCCAAATATAAGCTCCTATATCTCGCCAACGGATTAAGATAGATAAAGCAAATGTATTGCAAAAAGTCTTCTAATAGTCTAAGGAAGGTTTCCTGAAAGTTTCAAGAGTTTTCAATTTTTGGCCAAAATCGGCAAAAAACCCTGTGCTATAGCCTTAGTATTTTGTGAAAATTCCAAGATTTTTCGACCATCTCAGAATCGCATGAAACTTTCAGGAAACGTTCCTGGGACTATGCCGACGGATTTTGCATAGTTTTTGTAAACTTTTAGGCCGTTCGTCGTCAGATATTCGAGAAAATCATGCCCTAATTAAAACATCACACCTTTCGCGCAAAGGAGCCAAATTTAAGCTCCTATATCTCGCCAACGGATGAAGATAGATAAAGCAAATGTATTGCAAAAAGTCTTCTAATAGTCTAAGGAAGGTTTCCTGAAAGTTTCAAGAGTTTTCAATTTTTGGCCAAAATCGGCAAAAAACCCTGTGCTATAGCCTTAGTATTTTGTGAAAATTCCAAGATTTTTCAATCATCTCAGAATCGCATGAAACTTTCAGGAAACGTTCCTGGGACTATGCCGACGGTTTTTGCATAGTTTCTGTAAACTTTTAGCCCGCGCGTCGTCAGATATTCGAGAAAATCATGCCCTAATTAAAACATCACACCTTTCGCGCAAAGGAGCAAAATATAAGCTCCTATATCTCGCCAACGGATGAAGATAGATAAAGCAAATGTATTGCAAAAAGTCTTCTAATAGTCTAAGGAAGGTTTCCTGAAAGTTTCAAGAGTTTCCAATTTTTGGCCAAAATCGGCAAATAACCCTGTGCTATAGCCTTAGTATTTTGTGAAAATTCGAAGATTTTTCGACCATCTCAGAATCGCATGAAACTTTCAGGAAACGTTCCTGGGACTATTCGGACGGATTTCGAATAGTTTTTGAAAACTTTTAGGTCGCGCGTCGTCAGATATCTGAGAAAATCATGCCCTACTTAAAACATCACACCTTTCGCGAAAAGGAGCTAAATATAAGCTCCTATATCTCGCCAACGGATGAAGATAGATAAAGCAAATGTATTGCAAAAAGTCTTGTAATAGTCTAAGGAAGGTTTCCTGAAAGTTTCAAGAGTTTTCAATTTTTGGCCAAAATCGGCAAAAAACCCTGTGCTATAGCCTTAGTATTTTGTGAAAATTCCAAGATTTTTCAACCATCTTAGAATCGCATGAAACTTTCAGGAAACGTTCCTGGGACTATGCCGACGGTTTCTGCATAGTTTTTGTAAACTTTTAGGTCGCGGGTCGTCAGATATTCGAGAAAATCATGCCCTAATTAAAACATCACACCTTTCGCGCAAAGGAGCCAAATATAAACTCCTATATCTCGCCAACGGATTAAGATAGATAAAGCAAATGTATTGCAAAAAGTCTTCTAATAGTCTAAGGAAGGTTTCCTGAAAGTTTCAAGAGTTTTCAATTTTTGGCCAAAATCGGCAAAAAACCCTGTGCTATAGCCTTAGTATTTTGTGAAAATTCCAAGATTTTTCAACCATCTCAGAATCGCATGAAACTTTCAGGAAACGTTCCTGGGACTATTCCGACGGATTTTGCATAGTTTTTTGTAGACTTTTAGGTCGCGCGTCGTCAGATATTCGAGAAAATCATGCCCTAATTAAAACATCACACCTTTCGCGAAAAGGAGCCAAATATAAGCTCCTATATCTCGCCAACGGATGAAGATAGATAAAGCAAATGTATTGCAAAAAGTCTTGTAAAAGTGTAAGGAAGGTTTCCTGAAAGTTTCAAGAGTTTTCAATTTTTGGCCAAAATCGGCAAAAAACCCTGTGCTATAGCCTTAGTATTTTGTGAAAATTCCAAGATTTTTCAACCATCTCAGAATCGCATGAAACTTTCAGGAAACGTTCCTGGGACTATGCCGACGGTTTTTGCATAGTTTTTGTAAACTTTTAGGCCGTCCGTCGTCAGATATTCGAGAAACCCATGCCCTAATTAAAACATCACACCTTTCGCGCAAAGGAGCCAAATTTAAGCTCCTATATCTCGCCAACGGATGAAGATAGATAAAGCAAATGTATTGCAAAAAGTCTTGTAATAGTCTAAGGAAGATTTCCTGAAAGTTTCAAGAGTTTTCAATTTTTGGCCAAAATCGGCAAAAAACCCTGTGCTATAGCCTTAGTATTTTGTGAAAATTCCAAGATTTTTCAACTATCTCAGAATCGCATGAAACTTTCAGGAAACGTTCCTGGGACTATTCTGACGGATTTTGCATAGTTTTTGTAAGCTTCTAGGTCGCGCGTCGTCAGATATTCGATCAAATCATGCCCTAATTAAAACATCACACCTTTCGCGAAAAGGAGCCAAATATAAGCTCCTATATCTCGCCAACGGATGAAGATAGATAAAGCAATTGTATTGCAAAAAGTCTTGTAATAGTCTAAGGAAGGTTTCCTGAAAGTTTCAAGAGTTTTCAATTTTTGGCCAAAATCGGCAAAAAACCCTGTGCTATAGCCTTAGTATTTTGTGAAAATTCCAAGATTTTTCAACCATCTCAGAATTGCATGAAACTTTCAGGAAACGTTCCTGGGACTATGCCGACGGTTTCTGCATAGTTTTTGTAAACTTTTAGCCCTCGCGTCGTCAGATATTCGAGAAAATCATGCCCTAATTAAAACATCACACCTTTCGCGCAAAGGAGCCAAATTTAAGCTCCTATATCTCGCCAACGGATGAAGATAGATAAAGCAAATGTATTGCAAAAAGTCTTCTAATAGTCTACGAAAGGTTTCCTGAAAGTTTCAAGAGTTTTCAATTTTTGGCCAAAATCGGCAAAAAACCCTGTGCTATAGCCTTAGTATTTTGTGAAAATTCCAAGATTTTTCGACCATCTCAGAATCGCATGAAACTTTCAGGAAACGTTCCTGGGACTATTCCGACGGATTTTGCATAGTTTTTGTAAACTTTTAGGTCGCGCGTCGTCAGATATTCGAGAAAATCATGCCCTACTTAAAACATCACACCTTTCGCGAAAAGGAGCCAAATATAAGCTCCTATATCTCGCCAACGGATGAAGATAGATAAAGCAAATGTATTGCAAAAAGTCTTCTAATAGTCTAAGGAAGGTTTCCTGAAAGTATCAAGAGTTTTCAATTTTTGGCCAAAATCGGCAAAAAACCCTGTGCTATAGCCTTAGTATTTTGTGAAAATTCCAAGATTTTTCAACCATCTCAGAATCGCATGAAACTTTCAGGAAACGTTCCTGGGACTATGCCGACGGTTTCTGCATAGTTTTTGTAAACTTTTAGCCCTCGCGTCGTCAGATATTCGAGAAAATCATGCCCTAATTAAAACATCACACCTTTCGCGCAAAGGAGCCAAATTTAAGCTCCTATATCTGGCCAACGGATGAAGATAGATAAAGCAAATGTATTGCAAAAAGTCTTCTAATAGTCTAAGGAAGGTTTCCTGAAAGTTTCAAGAGTTTTCAATTTTTGGCCAAAATCGGCAAAAAACCCTGTGCTATAGCCTTAGTATTTTGTGAAAATTCCAAGATTTTTCGACCATCTCAGAATCGCATGAAACTTTCAGGAAACGTTCCTGGGACTATTCCGACGGATTTTGCATAGTTTTTGTAAACTTTTAGGTCGCGCGTCGTCAGATATTCGAGAAAATCATGCCTTACTTAAAACATCACACCTTTCGCGAAAAGGAGCCAAATATAAGCTCCTATATCTCGCCAACGGATGAAGATAGATAAAGCAAATGTATTGCAAAAAGTCTTGTAATAGTCTAAGGAAGGTTTCCTGAAAGTTTCAAGAGTTTTCAATTTTTGGCCAAAATCGGCAAAAAACCCTGTGCTATAGCCTTAGTATTTTGTGAAAATTCCAAGATTTTTCAACCATCTTAGAATCGCATGAAACTTTCAGGAAACGTTTCTGGGACTATGCCGACGGTTTCTGCATAGTTTTTGTAAACTTTTAGGTCGCGCGTCGTCAGATATTCGAGAAAATCATGCCCTAATTAAAACATCACACCTTTCGCGAAAAGGAGCCAAATTTAAGCTCCTATATCTCGCCAACGGATGAAGATAGATAAAGCAAATGTATTGCAAAAAGTCTTGTAATAGTCTAAGGAAGGTTTCCTGAAAGTTTCAAGAGTTTTCAATTTTTGGCCAAAATCGGCAAAAAACCCTGTGCTATAGCCTTAGTATTTTGTGAAAATTCCAAGATTTTTCGACCATCTCAGAATCGCATGAAACTTTCAGGAAACGTTCCTGGGACTATGCCGACGGATTTTGCATAGTTTTTGTAAACTTTTAGGCCGTTCGTCGTCAGATATTCGAGAAAATCGTGCCCTAATTAAAACATCACACCTTTCGCGAAAAGGAGCCTAATTTAAGCTATTATATCTCGCCAACGGATGAAGATAGATAAAGCAAATGTATTGCAAAAAGTCTTGTAATAGTCTAAGGAAGGTTTCCTGAAAGTTTCAAGAGTTTTCAATTTTTGGCCAAAATCGGCAAAAAACCCTGTGCTATAGCCTTAGTATTTTGTGAAAATTCCAAGATTTTTCAATCATCTCAGAATCGCATGAAACTTTCAGGAAACGTTCCTGGGACTATGCCGACGGTTTCTGCATAGTTTTTGTAAACTTTTAGCCCGCGCGTCGTCAGATATTCGAGAAAATCATGCCCTAATTAAAACATCACACCTTTCGCGCAAAGGAGCAAAATATAAGCTCCTATATCTCGCCAACGGATGAAGATAGATAAAGCAAATGTATTGCAAAAAGTCTTGTAATAGTCTAAGGAAGGTTTCCTGAAAGTTTCAAGAGTTTTCAATTTTTGGCCAAAGTCGGCAAAAAACCCTGTGCTATAGCCTTAGTATTTTGTGAAAATTCCAAGATTTTTCAACCATCTTAGAATCGCATGAAACTTTCAGGAAACGTTCCTGGGACTATGCCGACGGTTTCTGCATAGTTTTTGTAAACTTTTAGGTCGCGGGTCGTCAAATATTCGAGAAAATCATGCCCTAATTAAAACATCACACCTTTCGCGCAAAGGAGCCAAATATAAACTCCTATATCTCGCCAACGGATTAAGATAGATAAAGCAAATGTATTGCAAAAAGTCTTCTAATAGTCTAAGGAAGGTTTCCTGAAAGTTTCAAGAGTTTTCAATTTTTGGCCAAAATCGGCAAAAAACCCTGTGCTATAGCCTTAGTATTTTGTGAAAATTCCAAGATTTTTCAACCATCTTAGAATCGCATGAAACTTTCAGGAAACGTTCCTGGGACTATTCCGACGGATTTTGCATAGTTTTTTGTAGACTTTTAGGTCGCGCGTCGTCAGATATTCGAGAAAATCATGCCCTAATTAAAACATCACACCTTTCGCGAAAAGGAGCCAAATATAAGCTCCTATATCTCGCCAACGGATGAAGATAGATAAAGCAAATGTATTGCAAAAAGTCTTGTAAAAGTGTAAGGAAGGTTTCCTGAAAGTTTCAAGAGTTTTCAATTTTTGGCCAAAATCGGCAAAAAACCCTGTGCTATAGCCTTAGTATTTTGTGAAAATTCCAAGATTTTTCAACCATCTCAGAATCGCATGAAACTTTCAGGAAACGTTCCTGGGACTATGCCGACGGTTTCTGCATAGTTTTTGTAAACTTTTAGGCCGTCCGTCGTCAGATATTCGAGAAACCCATGCCCTAATTAAAACATCACACCTTTCGCGCAAAGGAGCCAAATTTAAGCTCCTATATCTCGCCAACGGATGAAGATAGATAAAGCAAATGTATTGCAAAAAGTCTTGTAATAGTCTAAGGAAGATTTCCTGAAAGTTTCAAGAGTTTTCAATTTTTGGCCAAAATCGGCAAAAAACCCTGTGCTATAGCCTTAGTATTTTGTGAAAATTCCAAGATTTTTCAACTATCTCAGAATCGCATGAAACTTTCAGGAAACGTTCCTGGGACTATTCTGACGGATTTTGCATAGTTTTTGTAAGCTTTTAGGTCGCGCGTCGTAAGATATTCGATCAAATCATGCCCTAATTAAAACATCACACCTTTCGCGAAAAGGAGCCAAATATAAGCTCCTATATCTCGCCAACGGATGAAGATAGATAAAGCAATTGTATTGCAAAAAGTCTTGTAATAGTCTAAGGAAGGTTTCCTGAAAGTTTCAAGAGTTTTCAATTTTTGGCCAAAATCGGCAAAAAACCCTGTGCTATAGCCTTAGTATTTTGTGAAAATTCCAAGATTTTTCAACCATCTCAGAATTGCATGAAACTTTCAGGAAACGTTCCTGGGACTATGCCGACGGTTTCTGCATAGTTTTTGTAAACTTTTAGCCCTCGCGTCGTCAGATATTCGAGAAAATCATGCCCTAATTAAAACATCACACCTTTCGCGCAAAGGAGCCAAATTTAAGCTCCTATATCTCGCCAACGGATGAAGATAGATAAAGCAAATGTCTTGCAAAAAGTCTTCTAATAGTCTAAGGAAGGTTTCCTGAAAGTTTCAAGAGTTTTCAATTTTTGGCCAAAATCGGCAAAAAACCCTGTGCTATAGCCTTAGTATTTTGTGAAAATTCCAAGATTTTTCGACCATCTTAGAATCGCATGAAACTTTCAGGAAACGTTCCTGGGACTATTCCGACGGATTTTGCATAGTTTTTGTAAACTTTTAGGTCGCGCGTCGTCAGATATTCGAGAAAATCATGCCCTACTTAAAACATCACACCTTTCGCGAAAAGGAGCCAAATATAAGCTCCTATATCTCGCCAACGGATGAAGATAGATAAAGCAAATGTATTGCAAAAAGTCTTCTAATAGTCTAAGGAAGGTTTCCTGAAAGTATCAAGAGTTTTCAATTTTTGGCCAAAATCGGCAAAAAACCCTGTGCTATAGCCTTAGTATTTTGTGAAAATTCCAAGATTTTTCAACCATCTCAGAATCGCATGAAACTTTCAGGAAACGTTCCTGGGACTATGCCGACGGTTTCTGCATAGTTTTTGTAAACTTTTAGCCCTCGCGTCGTCAGATATTCGAGAAAATCATGCCCTAATTAAAACATCACACCTTTCGCGCAAAGGAGCCAAATTTAAGCTCCTATATCTCGCCAACGGATGAAGATAGATAAAGCAAATGTATTGCAAAAAGTCTTCTAATAGTCTAAGGAAGGTTTCCTGAAAGTTTCAAGAGTTTTCAATTTTTGGCCAAAATCGGCAAAAAACCCTGTGCTATAGCCTTAGTATTTTGTGAAAATTCCAAGATTTTTCGACCATCTCAGAATCGCATGAAACTTTCAGGAAACGTTCCTGGGACTATTCCGACGGATTTTGCATAGTTTTTGTAAACTTTTAGGTCGCGCGTCGTCAGATATTCGAGAAAATCATGCCTTACTTAAAACATCACACCTTTCGCGAAAAGGAGCCAAATATAAGCTCCTATATCTCGCCAACGGATGAAGATAGATAAAGCAAATGTATTGCAAAAAGTCTTGTAATAGTCTAAGGAAGGTTTCCTGAAAGTTTCAAGAGTTTTCAATTTTTGGCCAAAATCGGCAAAAAACCCTGTGCTATAGCCTTAGTATTTTGTGAAAATTCCAAGATTTTTCAACCATCTTAGAATCGCATGAAACTTTCAGGAAACGTTTCTGGGACTATGCCGACGGTTTCTGCATAGTTTTTGTAAACTTTTAGGTCGCGCGTCGTCAGATATTCGAGAAAATCATGCCCTAATTAAAACATCACACCTTTCGCGAAAAGGAGCCAAATTTAAGCTCCTATATCTCGCCAACGGATGAAGATAGATAAAGCAAATGTATTGCAAAAAGTCTTGTAATAGTCTAAGGAAGGTTTCCTGAAAGTTTCAAGAGTTTTCAATTTTTGGCCAAAATCGGCAAAAAACCCTGTGCTATAGCCTTAGTATTTTGTGAAAATTCCAAGATTTTTCGACCATCTCAGAATCGCATGAAACTTTCAGGAAACGTTCCTGGGACTATGCCGACGGTTTCTGCATAGTTTTTGTAAACTTTTAGGCCGTCCGTCGTCAGATATTCGAGAAACCCATGCCCTAATTAAAACATCACACCTTTCGCGCAAAGGAGCCAAATTTAAGCTCCTATATCTCGCCAACGGATGAAGATAGATAAAGCAAATGTATTGCAAAAAGTCTTGTAATAGTCTAAGGAAGATTTCCTGAAAGTTTCAAGAGTTTTCAATTTTTGGCCAAAATCGGCAAAAAACCCTGTGCTATAGCCTTAGTATTTTGTGAAAATTCCAAGATTTTTCAACTATCTCAGAATCGCATGAAACTTTCAGGAAACGTTCCTGGGACTATTCTGACGGATTTTGCATAGTTTTTGTAAGCTTTTAGGTCGCGCGTCGTCAGATATTCGATCAAATCATGCCCTAATTAAAACATCACACCTTTCGCGAAAAGGAGCCAAATATAAGCTCCTATATCTCGCCAACGGATGAAGATAGATAAAGCAATTGTATTGCAAAAAGTCTTGTAATAGTCTAAGGAAGGTTTCCTGAAAGTTTCAAGAGTTTTCAATTTTTGGCCAAAATCGGCAAAAAACCCTGTGCTATAGCCTTAGTATTTTGTGAAAATTCCAAGATTTTTCAACCATCTCAGAATTGCATGAAACTTTCAGGAAACGTTCCTGGGACTATGCCGACGGTTTCTGCATAGTTTTTGTAAACTTTTAGCCCTCGCGTCGTCAGATATTCGAGAAAATCATGCCCTAATTAAAACATCACACCTTTCGCGCAAAGGAGCCAAATTTAAGCTCCTATATCTCGCCAACGGATGAAGATAGATAAAGCAAATGTATTGCAAAAAGTCTTCTAATAGTCTAAGGAAGGTTTCCTGAAAGTTTCAAGAGTTTTCAATTTTTGGCCAAAATCGGCAAAAAACCCTGTGCTATAGCCTTAGTATTTTGTGAAAATTCCAAGATTTTTCGACCATCTCAGAATCGCATGAAACTTTCAGGAAACGTTCCTGGGACTATTCCGACGGATTTTGCATAGTTTTTGTAAACTTTTAGGTCGCGCGTCGTCAGATATTCGAGAAAATCATGCCCTACTTAAAACATCACACCTTTCGCGAAAAGGAGCCAAATATAAGCTCCTATATCTCGCCAACGGATGAAGATAGATAAAGCAAATGTATTGCAAAAAGTCTTCTAATAGTCTAAGGAAGGTTTCCTGAAAGTATCAAGAGTTTTCAATTTTTGGCCAAAATCGGCAAAAAACCCTGTGCTATAGCCTTAGTATTTTGTGAAAATTCCAAGATTTTTCAACCATCTCAGAATCGCATGAAACTTTCAGGAAACGTTCCTGGGACTATGCCGACGGTTTCTGCATAGTTTTTGTAAACTTTTAGCCCTCGCGTCGTCAGATATTCGAGAAAATCATGCCCTAATTAAAACATCACACCTTTCGCGCAAAGGAGCCAAATTTAAGCTCCTATATCTGGCCAACGGATGAAGATAGATAAAGCAAATGTATTGCAAAAAGTCTTCTAATAGTCTAAGGAAGGTTTCCTGAAAGTTTCAAGAGTTTTCAATTTTTGGCCAAAATCGGCAAAAAACCCTGTGCTATAGCCTTAGTATTTTGTGAAAATTCCAAGATTTTTCGACCATCTCAGAATCGCATGAAACTTTCAGGAAACGTTCCTGGGACTATTCCGACGGATTTTGCATAGTTTTTGTAAACTTTTAGGTCGCGCGTCGTCAGATATTCGAGAAAATCATGCCTTACTTAAAACATCACACCTTTCGCGAAAAGGAGCCAAATATAAGCTCCTATATCTCGCCAACGGATGAAGATAGATAAAGCAAATGTATTGCAAAAAGTCTTGTAATAGTCTAAGGAAGGTTTCCTGAAAGTTTCAAGAGTTTTCAATTTTTGGCCAAAATCGGCAAAAAACCCTGTGCTATAGCCTTAGTATTTTGTGAAAATTCCAAGATTTTTCAACCATCTTAGAATCGCATGAAACTTTCAGGAAACGTTCCTGGGACTATGCCGACGGTTTCTGCATAGTTTTTGTAAACTTTTAGGTCGCGCGTCGTCAGATATTCGAGAAAATCATGCCCTAATTAAAACATCACACCTTTCGCGCAAAGGAGCAAAATATAAGCTCCTATATCTCGCCAACGGATGAAGATAGATAAAGCAAATGTATTGCAAAAAGTCTTGTAATAGTCTAAGGAAGGTTTCCTGAAAGTTTCAAGAGTTTTCAATTTTTGGCCAAAATCGGCAAATAACCCTGTGCTATAGCCTTAGTATTTTGTGAAAATTCGAAGATTTTTGGACCATCTCAGAATCGCATGAAACTTTCAGGAAATGTTCCTGGGACTATTCGGACGGATTTCGCATAGTTTTTGAAAACTTTTAGGTCGCGCGTCGTCAGATATCTGAGAAAATCATGCCCTACTTAAAACATCACACCTTTCGCGAAAAGGAGCCAAATATAAGCTCCTATATCTCGCCAACGGATGAAGATAGATAAAGCAAATGTATTGCAAAAAGTCTTGTAATAGTCTAAGGAAGGTTTCCTGAAAGTTTCAAGAGTTTTCAATTTTTGGCCAAAATCGGCAAAAAACCCTGTGCTATAGCCTTAGTATTTTGTGAAAATTCCAAGATTTTTCAACCATCTTAGAATCGCATGAAACTTTCAGGAAACGTTCCTGGGACTATGCCGACGGTTTCTGCATAGTTTTTGTAAACTTTTAGCCCTCGCGTCGTCAGATATTCGAGAAAATCATGCCCTAATTAAAACATCACACCTTTCGCGCAAAGGAGCCAAATTTAAGCTCCTATATCTCGCCAACGGATGAAGATAGATAAAGCAAATGTATTGCAAAAAGTCTTGTAATAGTCTAAGGAAGGTTTCCTGAAAGTTTCAAGAGTTTTCAATTTTTGGCCAAAATCGGCAAAAAACCCTGTGCTATAGCCTTAGTATTTTGTGAAAATTCCAAGATTTTTCAACCATCTCAGAATCGCATGAAACTTTCAGGAAACGTTCCTGGGACTATTCCGACGGATTTTGCATAGTTTTTGTAAACTTTTATGTCGCGCGTCGTCAGATATTCGAGAAAATCATGCCCTAATTAAAACATCACACCTTTCGCGCAAAGGAGCCAAATATAAGCTCCTATATCTCGCCAACGGATGAAGATAGATAAAGCAAATGTATTGCAAAAAGTCTTCTAATAGTCTAAGGAAGGTTTCCTGAAAGTTTCAAGAGTTTTCAATTTTTGGCCAAAATCGGCAAAAAACCCTGTGCTATAGCCTTAGTATTTTGTTAAAATTCCAAGATTTTTCGACCATCTTAGAATCGCATGAAACTTTCAGGAAACGTTCCTGGGACTATTCTGACGGATTTTGCATAGTTTTTGAAAACTTTTAGGTCCCGCGTCGTCAGATATCTGAGAAAATCATGCCCTACTTAAAACATCACACCTTTCGCGAAAAGGAGCCAAATATAAGCTCCTATATCTCGCCAACGGATGAAGATACATAAAGCAAATGTATTGCAAAAAGTCTTGTAATAGTCTAAGGAAGGTTTCCTGAAAGTTTCAAGAGTTTTCAATTTTTGGCCAAAATCGGCAAAAAACCCTGTGCTATAGCCTTAGTATTTTGTGAAAATTCCAAGATTTTTCAACCATCTCAGAATTGCATGAAACTTTCGGGAAGCGTTCCTGGGACTATGCCGACGGTTTCTGCATAGTTTTTGTAAACTTTTAACCCTCGCGTCGTCAGATATTCGAGAAAATCATGCCCTAATTAAAACATCACACCTTTCGCGCAAAGGAGCCAAATTTAAGCTCCTATATCTCGCCAACGGATGAAGATAGATAAAGCAATGCTATTGCAAAAAGTCTTGTAATAGTCTAAGGAAGGTTTCCTGAAAGTTTCAAGAGTTTTCAATTTTTGGCCAAAATCGGCAAAAAACCCTGTGCTATAGCCTTAGTATTTTGTGAAAATTCCAAGATTTTTCAACCATCTCAGAATCGCATGAAACTTTCAGGAAACGTTCCTGGGACTATTCCGACGGATTTTGCATAGTTTTTGTAAACTTTTAGGTAGCGCGTCGTCAGATATTCGAGAAAATCATGCCCTAATTAAAACATCACACCTTTCGCGCAAAGGAGCCAAATATAAGCTCCTATATCTCGCCAACGGATGAAGATAGATAAAGCAAATGTATTGCAAAAAGTCTTGTAATAGTCTAAGGAAGGTTTCTTGAAAGTTTCAAGAGTTTTCAATTTTTGGCCAAAATCGGCAAAAAACCCTGTGCTATAGCCTTAGTATTTTGTGAAAATTCCAAGATTTTTCGACCATCTTAGAATCGCATGAAACTTTCAGGAAACGTTCCTGGGACTATTCCGACGGATTTTGCATAGTTTTTGAAAACTTTTAGGTCCCGCGTCGTCAGATATCTGAGAAAATCATGCCCTAATTAAAACATCACACCTTTCGCGAAAAGGAGCCAAATATAAGCTCCTATATCTCGCCAACGGATGAAGATAGATAAAGCAAATGTATTGCAAAAAGTCTTGTAATAGTCTAAGGAAGGTTTCCTGAAAGTTTCAAGAGTTTTCAATTTTTGGCCAAAATCGGCAAAAAACCCTGTGCTATAGCCTTAGTATTTTGTGAAAATTCCAAGATTTTTCAACCATCTCAGAATTGCATGAAACTTTCAGGAAGCCTTCCTGGGACTATGCCGACGGTTTCTGCATAGTTTTTGTAAACTTTTAGCCCTCGCGTCGTCAGATATTCGAGAAAATCATGCCCTAATTAAAACATCACACCTTTCGCGCAAAGGAGCCAAATTTAAGCTCCTATATCTCGCCAACGGATGAAGATAGATAAAGCAAATGTATTGCAAAAAGTCTTCTAATAGTCTAAGGAAGGTTTCCTGAAAGTTTCAAGAGTTTTCAATTTTTGGCCAAAATCGGCAAAAAACCCTGTCCTATAGCCTTAGTATTTTGTGAAAATTCCAAGATTTTTCGATCATCTCAGAATCACATGAAACTTTCAGGAAACGTTCCTGGGACTATTCCGACGGATTGTGCATAGTTTTTGTAAACTTTTAGGCCGTTCGTCGTCAGATATTCGAGAAAATCATGCCCTAATTAAAACATCACACCTTTCGCGCAAAGGAGCCAAATATAAGCTCCTATATCTCGCCAACGGATGAAGATAGATAAAGCAAATCTATTGCAAAAAGTCTTCTAATAGTCTAAGGAAGGTTTCCTGAAAGTTTCAAGAGTTTTCAATTTTTGGCCAAAATCGGCAAAAAACCCTGTGCTATAGCCTTAGTATTTTGTGAAAATTCCAAGATTTTTCGACCATCTCAGAATCGCATGAAACTTTCAGGAAACGTTCCTGGGACTATGCCGACGGTTTTTGCATAGTTTTTGTAAACTTTTAGCCCGCTCGTCCTCAGATATTTGAGAAAATCATGCCCTAATTAATACATCACACCTTTCGTGCAAAGGAGCCAAATTTAAGCTCTTATATCTCGCTAACGGATGAAGATAGATAAAGCAAATGTATTGCAAAAAGTCTTCTAATAGTCTAAGGAAGGTTTCCTGAAAGCTTCAAGAGTTTTCAATTTTTGACCAAAATCGGCAAAAAACCCTGTGCTATAGCCTTAGTATTTTGTGAAAATTCCAAGATTTTTCGACCATCTCAGAATCGCATGAAACTTTCAGGAAACGTTCCTGGGACTATGCCGACGGTTTTTGCATAGTTTTTGTAAACTTTTAGGCCGTTCGTCGTCAGATATTCGAGAAAATCATGCCCTAATTAAAACATCACACCTTTCGCGCAAAGGAGCCAAATTTAAGCTCCTATATCTCGCCAATGGATGAAGATAGGTAAAGCAAATGTATTGCAAAAAGTCTTCTAATAGTCTAAGGAAGGTTTCCTGAAAGTTTCAAGAGTTTTCAATTTTTGGCCAAAATCGGCAAAAAACCCTGTTCTATAGCCTTAGTATTTTGTGAAAATTCCAAGATTTTTCGATCATCTCAGAATCACATGAAACTTTCAGGAAACGTTCCTGGGACTATGCCGACGGATTGTGCATAGTTTTTGTAAACTTTTAGGCCGTTCGTCGTCAGATATTCGAGAAAATCATGCCCTAATTAAAACATCACACCTTTCGCGCAAAGGAGCCAAATATAAGCTCCTATATCTCGCCAACGGATGAAGATAGATAAAGCAAATCTATTGCAAAAAGTCTTGTAATAGTCTAAGGAAGGTTTCCTGAAAGTTTCAAGAGTTTTCAATTTTTGGCCAAAATCGGCAAAAAACCCTGTGCTATAGCCTTAGTATTTTGTGAAAATTCCAAGATTTTTCGACCATCTCAGAATCGCATGAAACTTTCAGGAAACGTTCCTGGGACTATGCCGACGGTTTGTGCATAGTTTTTGTAAACTTTTAGCCCGCGCGTCCTCAGATATTTGAGAAAATCATGCCCTAATTAATACATCACACCTTTCGTGCAAAGGAGCCAAATTTAAGCTCTTATATCTCGCTAACGGATGAAGATAGATAAAGCAAATCTATTGCAAAAAGTCTTGTAATAGTCTAAGGAAGGTTTCCTGAAAGCTTCAAGAGTTTTCAATTTTTGACCAAAATCGGCAAAAAACCCTGTGCTATAGCCTTAGTATTTTGTGAAAATTCCAAGATTATTCGACCATCTCAGAATCGCATGAAACTTTCAGGAAACGTTCCTGGGACTATGCCGACGGTTTTTGCATAGTTTTTGTAAACTTTTAGGCCGTCCGTCGTCAGATATTCGAGAAAATCATGCCCTAATTAAAACATCACACCTTTCGCGCAAAGGAGCCAAATATAAGCTCCTATATCTCGCCAACGGATGAAGATAGATAAAGCAAATGTATTGCAAAAAGTCTTCTAATAGTCTAAGGAAGGTTTCCCGAAAGTTTCAAGAGTTTTCAATTTTTGGCCAAAATCGGCAAAAAACCCTGTGCTATAGCCTTAGTATTTTGTGAAAATTCCAAGATTTTTCGACCATCTTAGAATCGCATGAAACTTTCAGGAAACGTTCCTGGGACTATTCTGACGGATTTTGCATAGTTTTTGAAAACTTTTAGGTCCCGCGTCGTCAGATATCTGAGAAAATCATGCCCTACTTAAAACATCACACCTTTCGCGAAAAGGAGCCAAATATAAGCTCCTATATCTCGCCAACGGATGAAGATAGATAAAGCAAATGTATTGCAAAAAGTCTTGTAATAGTCTAAGGAAGGTTTCCTGAAAGTTTCAAGAGTTTTCAATTTTTGGCCAAAATCGGCAAAAAACCCTGTGCTATAGCCTTAGTATTTTGTGAAAATTCCAAGATTTTTCAACCATCTCAGAATTGCATGAAACTTTCAGGAAGCGTTCCTGGGACTATGCCGACGGTTTCTGCATAGTTTTTGTAAACTTTTAGCCCTCGCGTCGTCAGATATTCGAGAAAATCATGCCCTAATTAAAACATCACACCTTTCGCGCAAAGGAGCCAAATTTAAGCTCCTATATCTCGCCAACGGATGAAGATAGATAAAGCAATTGTATTGCAAAAAGTCTTGTAATAGTCTAAGGAAGGTTTCCTGAAAGTTTCAAGAGTTTTCAATTTTTGGCCAAAATCGGCAAAAAACCCTGTGCTATAGCCTTAGTATTTTGTGAAAATTCCAAGATTTTTCAACCATCTCAGAATTGCATGAAACTTTCAGGAAGCGTTCCTGGGACTACGCCGACGGTTTCTGCATAGTTTTTGTAAACTTTTAGCCCTCGCGTCGTCAGATATTCGAGAAAATCATGCCCTAATTAAAACATCACACCTTTCGCGCAAAGGAGCCAAATTTAAGCTCCTATATCTCGCCAACGGATGAAGATAGATAAAGCAATTGTATTGCAAAAAGTCTTGTAATAGTCTAAGGAAGGTTTCCTGAAAGTTTCAAGAGGTTTCAATTTTTGGCCAAAATCGGCAAAAAACCCTGTGCTATAGCCTTAGTATTTTGTGAAAATTCCAAGATTTTTCGACCATCTCAGAATCGCATGAAACTTTCAGGAAACGTTCCTGGGACTATTCCGACGGATTTTGCATAGTTTTTGTAAACTTTTAGGTCGCGCGTCGTCAGATATTCGAGAAAATCATGCCCTAATTAATACATCACACCTTTCGCGCAAAGGAGCCAAATATAAGCTCCTATATCTCGCCAACGGATGAAGATAGATAAAGCAAATGTATTGCAAAAAGTCTTGTAATAGTCTAAGGAAGGTTTCCTGAAAGTTTCAAGAGTTTTCAATTTTTGGCCAAAATCGGCAAAAAACCCTGTGCTATAGCCTTAGTATTTTGTGAAAATTCCAAGATTTTTCAACCATCTCAGAATTGCATGAAACTTTCAGGAAGCGTTCCTGGGACTATGCCGACGGTTTCTGCATAGTTTTTGTAAACTTTTAGCCCTCGCGTCGTCAGATATTCGAGAAAATCATGCCCTAATTAAAACATCACACCTTTCGCGCAAAGGAGCCAAATTTAAGCTCCTATATCTCGCCAACGGATGAAGATAGATAAAGCAATTGTATTGCAAAAAGTCTTCTAATAGTCTAAGGAAGGTTTCCTGAAAGTTTCAAGAGGTTTCAATTTTTGGCCAAAATCGGCAAAAAACCCTGTGCTATAGCCTTAGTATTTTGTGAAAATTCCAAGATTTTTCGACCATCTCAGAATCGCATGAAACTTTCAGGAAACGTTCCTGGGACTATTCCGACGGATTTTGCATAGTTTTTGTAAACTTTTAGGTCGCGCGTCGTCAGATATTCGAGAAAATCATGCCCTAATTAATACATCACACCTTTCGCGCAAAGGAGCCAAATATAAGCTCCTATATCTCGCCAACGGATGAAGATAGATAAAGCAAATGTATTGCAAAAAGTCTTGTAATAGTCTAAGGAAGGTTTCCTGAAAGTTTCAAGAGTTTTCAATTTTTGGCCAAAATCGGCAAAAAACCCTGTGCTATAGCCTTAGTATTTTGTGAAAATTCCAAGATTTTTCGACCATCTCAGAATCGCATGAAACTTTCAGGAAACGTTCCTGGGACTATGCCGACGGTTTGTGCATAGTTTTTGTAAACTTTTAGCCCGCGCGTCCTCAGATATTTGAGAAAATCATGCCCTAATTAATACATCACACCTTTCGTGCAAAGGAGCCAAATTTAAGCTCTTATATCTCGCTAACGGATGAAGATGGATAAAGCAAATGTATTGCAAAAAGTCTTGTAATAGTCTAAGGAAGGTTTCCTGAAAGTTTCAAGAGTTTTCAATTTTTGACCAAAATCGGCAAAAAACCCTGTGCTATAGCCTTAGTATTTTGTGAAAATTCCAAGATTATTCGACCATCTCAGAATCGCATGAAACTTTCAGAAAACGTTCCTGGGACTATGCCGACGGTTTTTGCATCGTTTTTTTAAACTCTTAGGCCGTCCGTCGTCAGATATTCGAGTAAATCATGCCCTAATTAAAACATCACACCTTTCGCGAAAAGGAGCCAAATATAAGCTCCTATATCTCGCCAACGGATGAAGATAGATAAAGCAAATGTATTGCATAAAGTCTTGTAATAGTCTAAGGAAGGTTTCCTGAAAGTTTCAAGAGTTTTCAATTTTTGGCCAAAATCGGCAAAAAACCCTGTGCTATAGCCTTAGTATTGTGTGAAAATTCCAAGATTTTTCAACCATCTCAGAATTGCATGAAACTTTCAGGAAACGTTCCTGGGACTATGCCGACGGTTTTTGCATAGTTTTTGTAAACTTTTAGGCCGCTCGTCGTCAGATATTCGAGAAAATCATGCCCTAATTAAAACATCACACCTTTCGCGCAAAGGAGCCAAATATAAGCTCCTATATCTCGCCAACGGATGAAGATAGATAAAGCAAATGTATTGCAAAAAGTCTTCTAATAGTCTAAGGAAGGTTTCCTGAAAGTTTCAAGAGTTTTCAATTTTTGGCCAAAATCGGCAAAAAACCCTGTGCTATAGCCTTAGTATTTTGTGAAAATTCCAAGATTTTTCGATCATCTCAGAATCGCATGAAACTTTCAGGAAACGTTCCTGGGACTATTCCGACGGATTGTGCATAGTTTTTGTAAACTTTTAGGCCGTTCGTCGTCAGATATTCGAGAAAATCATGCCCTAATTAAAACATCACACCTTTCGCGCAAAGGAGCCAAATATAAGCTCCTATATCTCGCCAACGGATGAAGATAGATAAAGCAAATCTATTGCAAAAAGTCTTCTAATAGTCTAAGGAAGGTTTCCTGAAAGTTTCAAGAGTTTTCAATTTTTGGCCAAAATCGGCAAAAAACCCTGTTCTATAGCCTTAGTATTTTGTGAAAATTCCAAGATTTTTCGACCATCTCAGAATCGCATGAAACTTTCAGGAAACGTTCCTGGGACTATGCCGACGGTTTGTGCATAGTTTTTGTAAACTTTTAGCCCGCGCGTCCTCAGATATTTGAGAAAATCATGCCCTAATTAATACATCACACCTTTCGTGCAAAGGAGCCAAATTTAAGCTCTTATATCTCGCTAACGGATGAAGATAGATAAAGCAAATGTATTGCAAAAAGTCTTGTAATAGTCTAAGGAAGGTTTCCTGAAAGCTTCAAGAGTTTTCAATTTTTGACCAAAATCGGCAAAAAACCCTGTGCTATAGCCTTAGTATTTTGTGAAAATTCCAAGATTTTTCGACCATCTCAGAATCGCATGAAACTTTCAGGAAACGTTCCTGGGACTATGCCGACGGTTTTTGCATAGTTTTTGTAAACTTTTAGGCCGTCCGTCGTCAGATATTCGAGAAAATCATGCCCTAATTAAAACATCACACCTTTCGCGCAAAGGAGCCAAATATAAGCTCCTATATCTCGCCAACGGATGAAGATAGATAAAGCAAATGTATTGCAAAAAGTCTTCTAATAGTCTAAGGAAGGTTTCCTGAAAGTTTCAAGAGTTTTCAATTTTTGGCCAAAATCGGCAAAAAACCCTGTGCTATAGCCTTAGTATTTTGTGAAAATTCCAAGATTTTTCGATCATCTCAGAATCACATGAAACTTTCAGGAAACGTTCCTGGGACTATTCCGACGGATTGTGCATAGTTTTTGTAAACTTTTAGGCCGTTCGTCGTCAGATATTTGAGAAAATCATGCCCTAATTAAAACATCACACCTTTCGCGCAAAGGAGCCAAATATAAGCTCCTATATCTCGCCAACGGATGAAGATAGATAAAGCAAATGTATTGCAAAAAGTCTTGTAATAGTCTAAGGAAGGTTTCCTGAAAGTTTCAAGAGTTTTCAATTTTTGGCCAAAATCGGCAAAAAACCCTGTGCTATAGCCTTAGTATTTTGTGAAAATTCCAAGATTTTTCGACCATCTCAGAATCGCATGAAACTTTCAGGAAACGTTCCTGGGACTATGGCGACGGTTTGTGCATAGTTTTTGTAAACTTTTAGCCCGCGCGTCCTCAGATATTTGAGAAAATCATGCCCTAATTAATACATCACACCTTTCGTGCAAAGGAGCCAAATTTAAGCTCTTATATCTCGCTAACGGATGAAGATAGATAAAGCAAATGTATTGCAAAAAGTCTTGTAATAGTCTAAGGAAGGTTTCCTGAAAGCTTCAAGAGTTTTCAATTTTTGACCAAAATCGGCAAAAAACCCTGTGCTATAGCCTTAGTATTTTGTGAAAATTCCAAGATTTTTCGACCATCTCAGAATCGCATGAAACTTTCAGGAAACGTTCCAGGGACTATGCCGACGGTTTTTGCATAGTTTTTGTAAACTTTTAGGCCGTCCGTCGTCAGATATTCGAGAAAATCATGCCCTAATTAAAACATCACACCTTTCGCGCAAAGGAGCCAAATATAAGCTCCTATATCTCGCCAACGGATGAAGATAGATAAAGCAAATGTATTGCAAAAAGTCTTGTAATAGTCTAAGGAAGGTTTCCTGAAAGTTTCAAGAGTTTTCAATTTTTGGCCAAAATCGGCAAAAAACCCTGTGCTATAGCCTTAGTATTTTGTGAAAATTCCAAGATTTTTCGACCATCTCAGAATCGCATGAAACTTTCAGGAAACGTTCCTGGGACTATGCCGACGGTTTTTGCATAGTTTTTGTAAACTTTTAGGCTGTTCGTCGTCAGATATTCGAGAAAATCATGCCCTAATTAAAACATCACACCTTTCGCGTAAAGGAGCCAAATTTAAGCTCCTATATCTCGCCAACGGATGAAGATAGATAAAGCAAATGTATTGCAAAAAGTCTTGTAATAGTCTAAGGAAGGTTTCCTGAAAGTTTCAAGAGTTTTCAATTTTTGGCCAAAATCGGCAAAAAACCCTTTGCTAATGCCTTAGTATTTTGTGAAAATTCCAAGATTTTTCGACCATCTCAGAATCGCATGAAAGTTTCCGGAAACGTTCCTGGGACTATGCCGACGGTTTATGCATAGTTTTTGTAAACTTTTAGCCCGCGCGTCCTCAGATCTACGAGCAAATCATGCCATAATTAAAACATCACACCTTTCGCGCAAAGGAGCCAAATTTAAGCTCCTATATCTCGCCAACGGATGAAGATAGATAAAGCAAATGTATTGCAAAAAGCCTTTTAATAGTCTAAGCATGGTTTCCTGAAAGTTTCAAAAGTTTTCAATTTTTGGCCAAAATCGGCAAAATACCGTTTGCTATAGCCTTAATATTTTGTCAAAACTTGAAGATTTTTCGACCATCTCAGAATCGCATGAAAGTTTCCGGAAACGTTCCTGGGACTATGCCGACGGTTTCTGCATAGTTTTAGTAAACTTTTAGCCCTCGCGTCGTCAGATATTCGAGAAAAGTTGAGCAAATCATGCCATAATTAAAACATCACACGTTTCGCTCAAAAGAGCCAAATTTAAGCTCCTATATCTCGCCAACGGATGAAGATAGATAAAGCAAATGTATTGCAAAAAGTCTTCTAATAGTTTAAGGAAGGTTTCCTGAAAGTTTCAAGAGTTTTCTATTTGTGGCCAAAATCGGCAAAAAACCCTGTGCTATAGCCCTAGTATTTTGTGAAAATTCTAAGATTTTTCAACCATCTCAGAATCGCATGAAACTTTCAGGAAACGTTCCTGGGATTATGCCGACGGTTTATGCATAGTTTTTATTAACTTTTAGCTCGCTCGTCCTCAGATATTCGAGCAAATCATGCCCTAATTAAAACATCACACCTTTCGCGCAAAGGAGCCAAATTTAATCTCCTATATCTCGCCAACAAATGAAGATAGATAAAGCAAATGTATTGCAAAAAGTCTTCTAATAGTTTAAGGAAGGTTTCCTGAAAGTTTCAAGAGTTTTCAATTTTTGGCCAAAATCGGCAAAAAACCCTGTGCTATAGCCTTAGTATTTTGTGAAAATTCCAAGATTTTTCGACCATCTCAGAATCGCATGAAACTTTCAGGAAACGTTCCTGGGACTATGCCGACGGTTTTTGCATAGTTTTTGTAAACTTTTAGGCTGTTCGTCGTCAGATATTCGAGAAAATCATGCCCTAATTAAAACATCACACCTTTCGCGCAAAGGAGCCAAATTTAAGCTCCTATATCTCGCCAACGGATGAAGATAGATAAAGCAAATGTATTGCAAAAAGTCTTCTAATAGTCTAAGGAAGGTTTCCTGAAAGTTTCAAGAGTTTTCAATTTTTGGCCAAAATCGGCAAAAAACCCTTTGCTATTGCCTTAGTATTTTGTGAAAATTCCAAGATTTTTCGACCATCTCAGAATCGCATGAAAGTTTCCGGAAACGTTCCTGGGACTATGCCGACGGTTTATGCATAGTTTTTGTAAACTTTTAGCCCGCGCGTCCTCAGATCTACGAGCAAATCATGCCATAATTAAAACATCACACCTTTCGCGCAAAGGAGCCAAATTTAAGCTCCTATATCTCGCCAACGGATGAAGATAGATAAAGCAAATGTATTGCAAAAAGCCTTTTAATAGTCTAAGCATGGTTTCCTGAAAGTTTCAAGAGTTTTCAATTTTTGGCCAAAATCGGCAAAATACCGTTTGCTATAGCCTTAATATTTTGTCAAAACTTGAAGATTTTTCGACCATCTCAGAATCGCATGAAAGTTTCCGGAAACGTTCCTGGGACTATGCCGACGGTTTCTGCATAGTTTTAGTAAACTTTTAGCCCTCGCGTCGTCAGATATTCGAGAAAAGTTGAGCAAATCATGCCATAATTAAAACATCACACGTTTCGCTCAAAAGAGCCAAATTTAAGCTCCTATATCTCGCCAACGGATGAAGATAGATAAAGCAAATGTATTGCAAAAAGTCTTCTAATAGTTTAAGGAAGGTTTCCTGAAAGTTTCAAGAGTTTTCTATTTGTGGCCAAAATCGGCAAAAAACCCTGTGCTATAGCCCTAGTATTTTGTGAAAATTCTAAGATTTTTCAACCATCTCAGAATCGCATGAAACTTTCAGGAAACGTTCCTGGGATTATGCCGACGGTTTATGCATAGTTTTTATTAACTTTCAGCTCGCTCGTCCTCAGATATTCGAGCAAATCATGCCCTAATTAAAACATCACACCTTTCGCGCAAAGGAGCCAAATTTAATCTCCTATATCTCGCCAACAAATGAAGATAGATAAAGCAAATGTATTGCAAAAAGTCTTCTAATAGTTTAAGGAAGGTTTCCTGAAAGTTTCAAGAGTTTTCAATTTGTGGCCAAAATCGGCAAAAAACCCTGTGCTATAGCCTTAGTATTTTGTGAAAATTCTAAGATTTTTCAACCATCTCAGAATCGCATGAAACTTTCAGGAAACGTTCCTGGGACTATGCCGACGGTTTCTGCATAGTTTTTGTTAACTTTTAGCTCGCTCGTCGTCAGATATTTGAGCAAATCATGCCCTAATTAAAACATCACACCTTTCGCGCAAAGGAGCCAAATTTAAGCTCCTATATCTCGCCAACGAATGAAGATAGATAAAGCAAATGTATTGCAAAAAGTCTACTAATAGTCTAAGGAAGGTTTCCTGAAAGTTTCAAGAGTTTTCAATTTTTGGCCAAAATCGGCAAAAAACCCTGTGCTATAACTGTGCTAACCCTGTGCTACGTTTTAATTAGTGCATGAATTGCTCGAATTTGTTCGAATTTCTTACGACGCGCGGGCTAAAAGTTTATAAAAACTATGCAAAAACCGTCGGCATAGTCCCAGGAACGTTTCATGAAAGTTTCATGCGATTCTGAGATGGTCGAAAAATCTTGGAATTTTCACAAAATACTAAAGCTATAGCACAGGGTTTTTTACCGATTTTAACCAAAAATTGAAAACTCTTGAAATTTTCAGGAAACCTTGCTTAAACTATTACAAGACTTTTGTAATACATTTGCTTTATCTATCTTCATCCGTTGGCGAGATATAGGAGCCTAAATTTGGCTCCTTTTCGCGAAAGGTGTGATGTTTTAATCAGGGCATGATTTGCTCGAATATCTGACGACGCGCAAGCTAAAAGTTTGCAAAAACTTTGCAACAACCGTCGGCATAGTCCCAGGAACGTTTACTGAAAGTTTCATGCGATTCTGAGATGGTCGAAAAATGTTGGAATTTTCACAAAATACTAAGGCTATAGCACAGGGTTTTTTATCGATTTTAACCAAAAATTGAAAACTCTTGAAACTTTCAGGAAACCTTCCTTAAAGTATTACAAGACTTTTGTAATACGTTTGCTTTATCAATCTTCATTCGTTGGCGAGATATAGGAGCTTAAATTTGGCTCCTTTTCTCGAAAGGTGTGATTTTTTAATCAGAGAATGTGTTGCTCGAGTATCTGACTTCGCGCGGGCTAAAAGTTTACAAAAACTATGCAAAAACCGTCGGCATAGTCCCAGGAACGTTTACTAAAAGTTTCATGCGATTCTGAGATGGTCGAAAAATCTTGGAATTTTCACAAATACTAAGGCTATAGCACAGGGTTTTTTGCCGATTTTGGCCAAAAATTGAAAACTCTTGAAACTTTCAGGAAACCTTGCTTAGACTATTACAAGACTTTTTGCAATACATTTGCTTTATATATCTTCATCCGTTGGCGAGATATAATAGCTTAAATTTGGCTCCTTTGCGCGAAAAGTGTGATGTTTTATTTAGGCCATGATTTGCTCAAATATCTGACGACGCGCGGGCTAAAAGTTTACAAAAACTATACAAAAACCGTCGCCATAGTCCCAGGAACGTTTCCTGAAAGTTTCATGCGATTCTGAGATGGTCAAAAAATCTTGGAATTTTCACAAAATACTAAGGCTATAGCACAGGGTTTTTTTGCCGATTTTGGTTAAAAATTGAAAACTCTTGAAACTTTCAAGAAACCTTTCTTAGACTATTACAGGACTTTTTGAAATACATTTGCTTTATCTATCTTCATCCGTTGGCGAGATATAGGAGCTTATATTTGGCTCCTTTGCGCGAAAGGTATGATATTTTAATTGGTGCATGATTTGCAGCTAGAATATCTGACGAAGCGCGCGCTAAAAGTTTACAAAAACTATGCATAAACCGTCGGCATAGTCCCAGGAACGTTTCCTGAAAGTTTCATGCGATTCTGAGATGGTCGAAAAATCTTGGAATTTTCACAAAATACTAAGGCTATAGCACAGGGTTTTTTACCGATTTTAACCAAAAATTGAAAACTCTTGAAACTTTCAGGAAACCTTGCTTAAACTATTACAAGACTTTTGTAATACGTTTGCTTTATCTATCTTCATCCGTTGGCGAGATATAGGAGCTTTAATTTGGCTCCTTTTCTCGAAAGGTGTGATGTTTTAATCAGGGCATGTGTTGCTCGAATATCTGACTTCGCGCGGGCTAAAAGTTTACAAAAACTATGCAAAAACCGGCGGCATAGTCCCAGGAACGTTTAGTAAAAGTTTCATGCGCTTCTGAGATGGTCGAAAAATCTTGGAATTTTCACAAAATACTAAGGCTATAGCACAGGGTTTTTTGCCGATTTTGGCCAAAAATTGAAAACTCTTGAAACTTTCAGGAAACCTTGCTTAGACTATTACAAGACTTTTTGCAATACATTTGCTTTATCTATCTTCATCCGTTGGCGAGATATAATAGCTTAAATTTAGCTCCTTTGCGCGAAAGGTGTGATGTTTAATTGGTGCATGATTTGCTAGAATATCTGACGAGGCGCGCGCTAAAAGTTTACAAAAACTATGCATAAACCGTCGGCATAGTCCCAGGAACGTTTCCTGAAAGTTTCATGCGATTCTGAGATGGTCGAATAATCTTGGAATTTTCACAAAATACTAAGGCTATAGCACAGGGTTTTTTGCCGATTTTGGCCACAAATTGAAAACTCTTGAAACTTTCAGGAAACCTTCCTTAGACTATTACAAGACTTTTTGCAATACATTTGCTTTATATATCTTCATCCGTTGGCGAGATATAATAGCTTAAATTTAGCTCCTTTGCGCGAAAGGTGTGATGTTTTAATTATGGCAAGATTTTCGCGAATATCTGACGACGCGCGGGCTAAAAGTTTACAAAAACTATGCAAAAACCGTCGACGTTGTCCCAGGAACCTTTCCTGAAAGTTTCGTGCGATTCTGAGATGGTCGAATAATCTTGGAATTTTCACAAAATACTAAGGCTATAGCACAGGGTTTTTTTCGCCGATTTTGGCCAAAAATTGAAAACTCTTGAAACTTTCAGGAAACCTTCCTTAGACTATTACAAGACTTTCTGCAACACATTTGCTTTATATATCTTCATCCGTTGGCGAGATATAATAGCTTAAATTTAGCTCCTTTTCGCGAAAGGTGTGATGTTTAATTGGTGCATGATTTGCTAAAATATCTGACGACGCGCGGGCTAAAAGATTACAAAAACTATGCAAAAACCGTTGGCATAGTCCCAGGAACGTTTCCTGAAAGTTTCATGCGATTCTGAGATGGTCGAAAAATCTTGGAATTTTCACAAAATACTAAGCCTATAGCATAAGGTTTTCTTCGCCGATTTTGGCCAAAAATTGAAAACTCCTGAATATTTCAGGAAACCTTGCTTAGACTATTACAAGACTTTTTGCAATACATTTGCTTTATCTATCTTCATCCTTTGGCGAGATATAGGAGCTTAAATTTGGCTCCTTTGCGCGAAAGGTGTGATGTTTTAATTGGTGCATGATTTGCTCAAATATCTGACGACGCGCGGGCTAAAAGTTTACAAAAACTATACACAAACCGTCGCCATAGTCCCAGGAACGTTTCCTGAAAGTTTCATGCGATTCTGAGATGGTCGAAAAATCTTGGAATTTTCACAAAATACTAAGGCTATAGCACAGGGTTTTTTGCCGATTTTGGCCAAAAATTGAAAACTCTTGAAACTTTCAGGAAACATTTCTTAGACTATTACAGGACTTTTTGAAATACATTTGCTTTATCTATCTTCATCCGTTGGCGAGATATAGGAGCTTAAATTTGGCTCCTTTGCGCGAAAGGTGTGATGTTTTAATTGCTGCATGATTTTCTAGAATATCTGACGACGCGCGGGCTAAAAGTTTAAAAAAACTATGCATAAACCGTCGGCATAGTCCCAGGAACGTTTCCTGAAAGTTTCATGCAATTCTGAGATGGTCGAAAAATCTTGGAATTTTCACAAAATACTAAGGCTATAGCACAGGGTTTTTTGCCGATTTTGGCCAAAAATTGAAAACTCTTGAAACTTTCAATAAACCTTCCTTAGACTATTACAAGACTTTTTGCAATACATTTGCTTTACCTATCTTCATCCGTTGGCGAGATATAGGAGCTTAAACTTGGCTCCTTTGCGCGAAAGGTGTGATGTTTTAATTGGTGCATGATTTGCTGGAATATCTGACGACGCGCGGGCTATAAGTTTACAAAAACTAAGCAAAAACCGTCGGCATAGTCCCAGGAACGTTTCCTGAAAGTTTCATGCGATTCCGAGATGGTCGAAAAATCTTGGAATTTTCACAAAATACTAAGGCTATAGCACAGGGTTTTTTGCCGATTTTGGCCAAAAATTGAAAACTCTTGAAACTTTCAGGAAACTTTCCTTAGACTATTACAAGACTTTTTGCAATACATTTGCTTTATCTATCTTCATCCGTTGGCGAGATATAGCAGCTTAAATTTGGCTCTTTTCCGCGAAAGGTTTGATGTTTTAATTGGTGCATGATTTGCTCGAATATCTGACGACGCGCGGGCTAAAAGTTTACAAAAACTATGCTAAAACCGTCGGCATAGTCCCAGGAACGTTTCCTGAAAGTTTCATGCGATTCTGAGATGATCGAAAAATCTTGGAATTTTTACAAAATACTAAGGCTATAGCGCAGGGTTTTTTGCCGATTTTGGCCAAAAATTGAAAACTCTTGAAACTTTCAGGACACCTTGCTTAGACTATTATAAGACTTTTTGCAATACATTTGCTTTATCTATCTTCATCCGTTGGCGAGATATAGGAGCTTAAATTTGGCTCCTTTGCGCGAAAGGTGTGATGTTTTCATTCGTGCATGATTTGCTCAAATATCTGACGACGCGCGGGCTAAAAGTTTACAAAAACTATGCACAAACCGTCGGCATAGTCCCAAGAACGTTTCCTGAAAGTTTCATGCGATTCTGAGGTGGTTGAAAAATCTTGGAATTTTGACAAAATACTAAGGCTATAGCACAAGGTTTTTTGCCGATTTTGGCCAAAAATTGAAAACTCTTGAAACTTTCAGGAAACCTTCCTTAGACTATTAGAAAACTTTTTCCAATACATTTACTTTATCTATCTTCATCCGTTGGCGAGATATAGGAGCTTAAATTTGGCTCCTTTGCGCGAAAGGTGTGATGTTTTAATTAGGGCATGATTTTCTCGAATATCTGACGACGCGCGGGCTAAAAGTTTACGAAAACTATGCAAAAACCGTCGGCATAGTCCCAGGAACGTTTCCTGAAAGTTTCATGCGATTCTAAGATGGTCGAAAAATCTTGGAATTTTCACAAAATACTAAGGCTATAGCACAGGGTTTTTGCCGATTTTGGCCAAAAATTGAAAACTCTTGAAACTTTCAGGAAACCTTGCTTAGACTATTACAAGACTTTTTGCAATGCATTTGCTTTATCTATCTTCATCCGTTGGCGAGATATAGGAGCTTAAATTTGGCTCCTTTGCGCGAAAGGTGTGATGTTTTAATTAGGGCATCTTGTAATAGGCTAAGGAATGTTTCCTGAAAGTTTCAAGAGTTTTCAATTGTTGGCCAAAATCGGCAAAAAACCCTGTGCTATAAATAGCCTTAGCATTTTGTCAAAATTCCAAGATTTTTCGACCATCTGAGAATGGCATGAAACTTTTAGGAAACGTTCCTGGGACTATGCCGACGGTTTTTGCATAGTTTTTGTAATCTTTTAGCCCACGCGTCGTCAGAAATTCGAGCAAATCATGCACTAATTAAAACGTCACACCTTTCGCGAAAAGGAGCCAAATTTAAGCTCCTATATCTCGCCAACGGATGAAGATAGATAATGGAAATGTATTGCAAAAAGTCTTGTAATAGTCTAAGTAAGGTTTCCTGAAAGTTTCAAGAGTTTTCAATTTTTGGCCAAAGTCGGCAAAAATCCTTCGTCTATAGCCTTAGCATTTTGTCAAAATCCAGTCATTTTTCGAACAACCAGAATCTCATAAAACTTTCAGGAAACGTTCCTGGGACTATGCCGACGGTTTTTGCATAGTTTTTGTAAACTTTAAGCCCGCTCGTCGTGAGAAATTACAGCAAATCATCGACTAACTAGAAATACGATAATCGCATATACCCCCTCACTCTGACATTGATGGGACTTTTACTTTGGTAACTCCCAATAAGAGTAGCCTTTGTTTTACCGAAATGTTGACTCAATCTTTTCTTCGAACTCAAGTGCTATACGCAAAGGAAGGAGAAAAAGAATGGTGTGTGTTATACTTTTGCGTTGAAAAAAGAATCGATTGCGTGACGAAGTACGTATTTCCCACAGTCGGCACGTCAAATTAATTCATACAGTCTGCCAAGCACGTTCTCGAAATTTAATACTCAAAGTTTGAAGTTGGTCGGTCGTCGTAGTACGGGAAAAAAGGAACACTGATTTTCCAATTTTGAATTCATAGGCAGTACAATTAAATAGGCTTCCTGTGCGATTTGTTTTTACTACCGCATGCACCAGACTCAGGCATGCATATTTAATAGGCTCGAATTGTTTTGTATGTGAACCCACTCAAAACAGCAAAATTTCTCCCAGAATCAAAGCAAAACTTGAACAGTTCACTTCAAATTATACACGGGCTTCAGACCCAGTAATACTTTTAAGGGCTTGTGAACGATTCTCGCTGCAATCACCGCGTGTCAGATTAATTACAGAAAAATAAGACATCTGACTAAATCATTCAAGACTCCAAGTTCCGATTGCTCTGAGCAAATACGGTAGCCGAAACTGGCGACAGAAGCGTAGTAAAACAATACTTCGAGGGAAAATGATCAGCATACAGATTTTAATACATTCTTGAAGTGATCGAGTTACAAAATATATATTTGTCACGGTGATTGTTCGATTTCCACTGACTAACCTTTGTTGCTTGTCCTTTCTAAATAAGTATCTGAGTTTAACACAAAACGGCGTCTGAAGCTCCCGATTTGCTTTCAAGCGCTGTTCCCTTTGCGGAGTTGTCTGTGTTACCCGCTTCTGTTCATGTCGCTTTTGGTCGGCATTCATGCGCTGTTGTCTTAATTTGCGGAGTCTTCTCTTCGGCCCGCTTTTTCTCCTGAAGTTTCCGATTTGCGTTCAAGCGCTGTTCTCTTTGCGGAGTTGTCTACGTTACCCGTTTCCGTTCATGTCGCTTTCGATCGGTATTCATGCGCTGTTGTTCGCTCGTTTCACGATTTCGCCTTGCTCGTGCCTGTTCCCTTCTCATTTGAAGACGAGCTTCGCGAGACTGTTGTGTTTCAAGTTTTTCAGTTAAGTTTTCCATTTTCGTGAACGCAGCTACAATATATTGTTACTTCGTTCAAATCTAAATGCTTCGTTCAAATCTAATTTCTCTAAGTTATTCCGAGTAAAACAACAGGGCACACGTGATCGATCCGGCCTTTGTTATTGGTTAGCGGGGTAACCGCGCCTAAAGTCGTACGCCAGACAGACAACGTTAAATTTCGAGATGGCGACAGGCTTGGAGTCCCCAAGTAGGCGGTATAATATTACTGCATTAGTGTCGTGAGTATTTCCCTCACTTCGTTCGGGGATTAAAACATCACAACTTTGAAAGTTTTAAGAGGTTTTGCTGCTATATCTAGCCAACGGATTAAGATACATAAAGCAAATGTATTGCAGAAAGTCTTCTTATAGTCCCAAAAAGATTTCCTAAAAGTTTCAAGAGTTTTCAATTTTTGGCCAAAATCGGCAAAAAACCCTCGTGTATAGCCTTAGTATTCTGTCAAAATCCAGTCATTTTTCGAAGAACCAGAATCTCGTAAAACTTTCAGGAAACGTTCCTGGGACTATGCCGACGGTTTTTGCATAGTTTTCGTAAACTTTAAGCCCGCGCGTCGTGAGAAATTACAGCAAATCATCGACTAATTAAAACATCACAACTTTCAAAGTTTTAAGAGGTTTTGCTGCTATATCTAGCCAACGGATTAAGATACATAAAGCAAATGTATTGCAGAACGTCTTCTTATAGTCCCAAGAAGATTTCCTAAAAGTTTCAAGAGTTTTCAATTTTTGGCCAAAATCGGCAAAAAACCCTCGTGTATAGCCTTAGCATTTTGTCAAAATCCAGTCATTTTTCGAACAACCAGAATCTCATAAAACTTTCAGGAAACGTTCCTGGGACTATGCCGACGGTTTTTGCATAGTTTTTGTAAACTTTAAGCCCGCTCGTCGTGAGAAATTACAGAAAATCATCGACTAATTAAAACATCACAACTTTCAAAGTTTTAAGAGGTTTTGCTGCTATATCTCACCAACGGATTAAGATACATAAAGCAAATGTATTGCAGAAAGTCTTCTTATAGTCCCAAAAAGATTTCCTAAAAGTTTCAAGAGTTTTCAATTTTTGGCCAAAATCGGCAAAAAACCCTCGTGTATAGCCTTAGTATTTTGTCAAAATCCAGTCAATTTTCGAACAACCAGAATCTCATAAAACTTTCAGGAAACGTTCCTGGGACTATGCCGACGGTTTTTGCATAGTTTTTGTAAACTTTAAGCCCGCGCGTCGTGAGAAATTACAGCAAATCGTCGACTGATTAAAACATCACACCTTTCAAAGTTTTAAGCGGTTTTAATGCTATATCTCGCCAACGGATGAAGATACATAAAGCAAATGTGTTGCAGAAAGTCTTGTTATAGTCCCAGGAAGGTTTCCTTAAAGTTTCAAGAGTTTTCAATTTTTGGCCAAAATCGGCAAAAAACCCTCGTGTATAGCCTTAGTATTTTGTCAAAATCCGGTCAATTTTCGACCATCTCAGAATCGCATGAAACTTTCAGGAAATGTTCCTTGGACTATGCCGACGGTTTTTACATAATTTTTGTAAACTAAGTCCGCGTGTCGTAAGAAATTACAGCAAATCGTCGACTAATTAAAACATCACACCTTTCAAAGTTTTAAGCGGTTTTAATGCTATATCTTGCCAACGGATGAAGATCCATAAAGCAAATCTATTGTAGAAAGTCTTGTTATAGTCCCAGGAAGGTTTCCTTAAAGTTTCAAGAGTTTTCAATTTTTGGCCAAAATCGGCAAAAAACCCTGGGGTATAACCTTAGTATTTTGTCAAAATCCAGTCATTTTTGGACCAACCAGAATCTCATAAAACTTTCAGGAAATGTTCCTGGGAGTATGCCGACGGTTTTTGCATAGTTCTTGTAAACTTTAAGCTTGCTCGTCGTGAGAAATTACAGCAAATCATCGACTAATTAAAACATCACACCTTTCAAAGTTTTAAGCGGTTTTAATGCTATATCTTGCCAACAGATTAAGATACATAAAGCAAATGTATTGCAGAAAGTCTTCTTATAGTCCCAGGAAGGTTTCCTGCGTTACCCGCTTCTGTTCATGTCGCTTTCGATCGGCATTCATGCGCTGTTTTCTCTGCGGAGTTGTCTGCGTTACCCGCTTCTGTTCATGTCGCTTTCGATCGGCATTCATGCGCTGTTTTCTTTGCGGAGTTGTTTCTTCGGCACGCTTCTGTTTATGATGCTGTCGATCATAACAGGATTGTCGCCTTTTCTCGAGACGAATTTGGCGTTGTTCGCTTGTTTCACGATTTCGCCTTGCTCGTGCCTGTTCCTTTCTCATTTGAAGACGAGCTTCGCGAGACTGTTGTGTTTCAAGTTTTTCAGTTTTTCAGTTTTCCATTTTCGTGAACACAGCTACGATATATTGTTGCTTCGTTCAAATTAAATGGTTCGTTCAAATTCCGAGTAAAACAACTACAGAGCACACGTGATCGATCCGGCCTTTGTTATTGGTTAGCAGGGTAACCGCGCCTAAAGTCGTACGCCAGACAGAATGACTGACTGATAGACGAACGTTAAATTTCGAGATGGCGGCAGGCTTGGAGTCCCCAAGTAGGCGGTATATTACTGCGTTAGTGTCATGATTATTTCCCTCACTTCGTTCGGGGATAACATAGAAGATCTTCAGTTTTACAAAAAGCTGTTTTTATTTATTAAAAATATTTCGAATGATTCACAAATGTGCTGATGCAAACTTTATGTCTATATTTTAAAAGATCTGCGAGTTACATGACTTCAAATTTCGCATATCAAACCGTCATTTTCGGTCAAAATTACACATAAATAAATGCGTAGTTTTAAAGCTATATCTCGTCAACAGTGACGAAAAATAAACACATTGAACTCCCCGTGAAGTCTCGTTATAGTCCCAGTAAGGTTTCCTGAAAGTTTGGAAGGATTTAAATTTTTGGTCAAAATGGGCCGATTTTGGACAAAATGTTTTGCCTCTTACGGAAAACGATGTCCCGTCTTGGTCGATCATTCAAATCGCACGAAACTTTCATGGAATTTTCTGAACAGTTCACAAATGTGTTGCTTTAAACTTTATGTCTATATTGAAAACGATCCGCGAGTAATATGACTTCAAACTTCGCATATCAAACAGTCATTTTCGGTCAAAATTTCAGATAAATAAATGTGTAGTTTTAAAGCTATATCTCGTCAACAGTGACAAAAAATAAACACATTGAACTACCTCAAGTCTCTTTATACTCCCAGTAATGTTTCCTGAAAGTTTGGAAGGATTCAAAATTTTTTGTGAAATTGGGCCGATTTTGGACAAAATGTTAAGGCTAACCCCTTAAATTTTTGTCGAAAATCGGCCATTTTTCCCTCTTACGGAAAACGGTGTACCGTCTCGGCCGATCATTCAAATCGCATGAAACTTTTACGGAATGCTTCTGAATGATTTAAAAATGTGCTAATGCTCTATATTTAAAACAATCTGCGAGTAATATGACTTCAAACTTCGCATATCAAACCGTCATTTTCGGTCAAAATTACAGATAAATGCATAGTTTTAAAGCTATGTCTTGTCAACAATGATGAAAAATAAACACATTGAACTGCCCGAAGTCTCCTTATAGTCCCAGTAATATTTCCAGAAAGTTTTGAAGGATTCAAATTTTTGGTCAAACTTGGCCGATTTTGGAAAATATGTTGAGGATAACCCCTTAAATTTTTGTCGAAAATCGGCCATTTTTTGACTCCTATGGAAAACGATGTCCCGTCTTGGTCGATCATTCAAATCACATGTAATTTTTAGGGAATCGTTTTGAATAATTTCCAAAGGTGCTGATGTAAACTTTAAGTTTATATTTAAAACGATCCGCGAATAATAAGACTTCAAACTTTGCATATCATTCCGTCATTTTCGGTCAAAATTACAAATAAATAAATGCGTAGTTTTAAAGCTATATCTCGTCGTGACGAAAAATAAGCACAATGAACTGCCTGAAGTCTCGTTATAGTCCCAGTAAGGGTTTTTTGAAAGTTTAGTAGCCCGCGGCGATGTCTTCGATGATTGCAAGGAACCGGTCGGCTTGGCAGTCTATATCCTGACCCATTCAAGTTTTCAAAATCTGATCAATTTAGGCCCGGTTCTATGGTCTGATCAATTCATTCCGTGATTTCAGGCAGTATATAACCTGACCCATTCCACTTTTCAAAATATGTCGAATTTAGGACCGTTTTTAAGGCCTAATCGATCAATTCCGTGATTTCGAGCAGTATATAACCTGACTCATTCCAGTTTTCAAAATCTGATCAATCTAGGCCCGGTTCTATGGTCTGATCGATTCATTCCGTGATTTCAGGCAGTATATAACCTGACCCATTCCACTTTTCAAAATATGTCGAATTTAGGACCGTTTCTAAGGCCTCATCGATCAATTCCGTGATTTCGAGCAGTATATAACCTGACTCATTCCAGTTTTCAAAATCTGATCAATTTAGGCCCGGTTCTATGGTCTGATCGATTCAGTTCCGTGATTTCAGGCAGTATTTAACCTGACCAATTCCACTTTTCAAAATATGTCGAATTTAGGACCGTTTCTAAGGCCTAATCGATCAATTCCGTGATTTCGAGCAGTATATAACCTGACTCATTCCAGTTTTCAAAATCTAATCAATTTAGGCCCGGTTCTATGGTCTGATCGATTCATTCCGTGATTTCAGGCAGTATATAACCTGACCCATTCCACTTTCCAAAATATGTCGAATTTAGGACCGTTTCTAAGGCCTCATCGATCAATTCCGTGATTTCGAGCAGTATATAACCTGACCCAATTCCAGTTTTCAAAATCTGATCAATTTAGGCCCGGTTCTATAGCCTGATCGATTCATTCCGTGATTTCAGGCAGTATATAACCTGACCCAATTCCAGTTTTCAAAATATGATGAATTTAGGCCCGGTTCTATGGCCTGATAGATCCATTCTGTGATTTCGAGCAGTATATAACCTGACCCATTCCAGTTTTCAAAATATGACAAATTTAGGCCCATTTCTGTGGCCTGACCGATCAATTCCGTGATTTCGAGCAGTGTATATATAGCCTGACTCATTCCAGTTTTCAAAATCTGAAGGCCCCGTTCTATGGCCTGATCGATCAATTCCGTGATTTCGAGCAGCATATAACCTGACCCAATTCCAGTTTTCAAAATATGACGAATTTAGGACCGGTTCTATGGCCTGATAGATCAATTCCGTGATTTCGAGCAGTATATAACCTGACCCAATTCCAGTTTTCAAAATCTGATCAATTTAGGCCCGGTTCTATAGCCTGATCGATTCATTCCGTGATTTCAGGCAGTATATAATCTGACCAATTCCAGTTTTCAAAATATGACAAATATAGGCCCGGTTCTATGGCCTGATCGATTTATTCCGTGATTTCAGGCAGTATATAATCTGACCAATTCCAGTTTTCAAAATATGACGAATATAATAGGCCCGGTTCTATGGCCTGATCGATCAATTCCGTCATTTCAAGCAGTATATAACCTGACCCATTCCAGTTTTCAAAATATGACGAATTTAGGATCGTTTCTGAGGCCTAATCGATCAATTCCGTGATTCGAGGCAGTATATAACCTGGCTCATTCCAGTTTTCAAAATATGACGAATTTAGGCCCAGTTCTATGGCCTGACCGATCAATCCCGTGATTTCGAGCAGTATACAACCTGACCCAATTCCAGTTTTCAAAATATGATGAATTTAGGCCCGGTTCTATGGCCTGATAGATCCATTCTGTGATTTCGAGCAGTATATAACCTGACCCATTCCAGTTTTCAAAATATGACAAATTTAGGCCCATTTCTGTGGCCTGACCGATCAATTCCGTGATTTCGAGCAGTGTATATATAGCCTGACTCATTCCAGTTTTCAAAATCTGAAGGCCCCGTTCTATGGCCTGATCGATCAATTCCGTGATTTCGAGCAGCATATAACCTGACCCAATTCCAGTTTTCAAAATATGACGAATTTAGGACCGGTTCTATGGCCTGATAGATCAATTCCGTGATTTCGAGCAGTATATAACCTGACCCAATTCCAGTTTTCAAAATCTGATCAATTTAGGCCCGGTTCTATAGCCTGATCGATTCACTCCGTGATTTCAGGCAGTATATAATCTGACCAATTCCAGTTTTCAAAATATGACAAATATAGGCCCGGTTCTATGGCCTGATCGATTTATTCCGTGATTTCAGGCAGTATATAATCTGACCAATTCCAGTTTTCAAAATATGACGAATATAGGCCCGGTTCTATGGCCTGATCGATCAATTCCGTCATTTCAAGCAGTATATAACCTGACCCATTCCAGTTTTCAAAATATGACGAATTTAGGATCGTTTCTGAGGCCTAATCGATCAATTCCGTGATTCGAGGCAGTATATAACCTGGCTCATTCCAGTTTTCAAAATATGACGAATTTAGGCCCAGTTCTATGGCCTGACCGATCAATCCCGTGATTTCGAGCAGTATATAACCTGACCCAATTCCAGTTTTCAAAATCTGATCAATTTAGGCCCGGTTCTATAGCCTGATCGATTCATTCCGTGATTTCGAGCAGTATATAGCCTGACCCAATTCCAGTTTTCAAAATCTGATCAATTTAGGCCCGGTTCTATGGCCTGATAGATTCATTCAGTGATTTCAGACAGTATATAACCTGACCCATTCCACTTTTCAAAAGATGTCGAATTTAGGACCGTTTCTAAGGCCTCATCGATCAATTCCGTGATTTCGACCAGCATATAATCTGACTCAGTCAAGTTTTTAAAATATGACGAATTTAGGCCTGGTTCTATGGCCTGATAGACCAATTCCGTGATTTCGAGCAGTATATAACCTGACCCAATTCCAGTTTTCAAAATCTGGTCAATTTAGGCCCGGTTCTATGTCCTGATAGATCCATTCCGTGATTTCGAGCAGTATATAATCTGACCCATTCCATTTTTCAAAATATGACGAATTTAGGCCCGGTTCTATGGCCTGATCGATCAATTCCGTGATTTCGAGCAGTATACAATCTGACCCATTCCAGTTTTCAAAATATGACGAATTTAGGCCCGGTTCTATGGCCTGATCAATCAATTCCGTGATTTCGAGCAGTATATAATCTGAACCATTCCAGTTTTCAAAATATGACAAATTTAGGACCGGTTCTATGGCCTGATCGATTCATTCCGTGATTTCAGGCAGTATATAACCTGACTCATTCCAGTTTTCAAAATATGACGAATTTAGGCCCGGTTCTTTGGCCTGATAGATCAATTGCGTGATTTCGAGCAGTATATAACCTGACCCAATTCCAGTTTTCAAAATCTGATGAATTTATGCCCGGTTCTATGGCCTGATAGATCTATTCGTGATTTCGAGCAGTATGTAACCTGACTCATTCCAATTTTCAAAATATGACAAATTTAGGCCCGGTTCTATAGCCTTATCGATTCATTCCGTGATTTCAGGCAGTATATAACCTGACCCATTCCAGTTTTCAAAATCAGCTGACGAATTAGGCCCGGTTTTATGACCTGGTTGATTTATTCTGTGATTTTAGGCAGCATATAACCTGACTCATTCCAGATTTCAAAATATGACGAATGTTGGCCCACAATGACGTCACCAGTTTCATTCCGTCTGAATGGCCAGTATATAACCTGAGCCAGCGGTTGATTTCGTCAGAAAATAACCTGAGCCAGCGGTTGATTTCGTCAGTATATAACCTGAGCCAGCGGTTCATTTCGTCAGTATATAACCTGAGCTAGCGGTTGATTTCGTCAGTATATAACCTGAGCCAGCGGTTCATTTTGTCAGTATATAACCTGAGCCAGCGGTTCATTTTTTCAGTATATAACCTGAGCCAGCGGTTCATTTTATCAGTATATAACCTGAGCCAGCGGTTCATTTCGTCAGTATATAACCTGAGCCAGCGGTTCATTTTGTCAGTAAAAAAACCTGAGCCAGCGGTTGATTTCGTCAGTATATAACCTGGGCCAGCGGTTGATTTCGTCAGTATATAACCTGAGCCAGCGGTTCATTTCTTCAGTATATAACCTGAGCCAGCGGTTCATTTTGTCAGTAAAAAAACCTGAGCCAGCGGTTGATTTCGTCAGTATATAACCTGAGCCAGCGGTTCATTTCGTCAGTAAAAAAACCTGAGCCAGCGGTTGATTTCGTCAGTATATAACCTGAGCCAGCGGTTGATTTCGTCAGTATATAACCTGAGCCAGCGGTTCATTTCGTCAGTGAAAAACCTGAGCCAGCGGTCCATTTTGTCAGTATATATTAACCTGGTGATTTCGTGCGAAGCGGGTGCAAAACACAGCATGCTCAAGTGTGGACATCTAGTCCAACCGTTTATGCGGAGAGGAATAGGTTCTCTGTTGTTTCAAGTACGGCACAAGATCCATGTGGTCGATAAAACGTTTCTGCCTGCCTTTCTCGAAGGGATTGCGTGCATCGGTAAATTTCCTTACTCGGTAGAAATTGAGCCAATCGATTCGACACGAATGCCCAATTTTCCCACTGACTCTAGACCAATGGATTTGACACGGCTGCCCTATTATCCCAAAGCCTTTGAGCCAATCGATTCGACACGACTGCCCGATTTTCCCACTGCTTGTGCTACTCTTTTTATACGAACAAGTGATGATCAGGACTTGGACAGTGCACTCATTGAAGAATTCGAGAAGAACATTAACTATAAGGTCGAAGCAGCGTTTGAGAAAGACGTTCACTACATCCAGGTAAAGTGTTCATAGGCAAAGTTCTCCTTTCAATGCATAATAAGATGTATGTAGTTCAGTATGGAGAAAATGACAGGTGATCTCTTGCTTGGGTTAAGAGTGATCAGAGACAAACTTCTCCTTTCAATACATAATCAGATGTATGTAGTTCAGTATGGAGAAAATGGAAGGTGATCTCTTGCTTGGTGATCAGAGGCAAACTTCTCCTTTCATTAAATAGTCAGCTGTATGTAGTTCAGTATGGAGAAAATGACAGGTGATCTCCTGCTTGGGTTCAATAGTCAATATCAACACTGGACATGTTGTTCAGGACAGATTGCATATATTCATAATAACTTTCACTCTTAAGAGTGATCAACTTCAATTTTCTCTTTCAGTCTCTCACCAGAGATATACATAGAGGATATTACACAGCGGCGCGAAGATATGAATTTTATTTTTGAGGGGTAAAAACAATATTTTACGAATGAGCGCTTCGCGAGTGAGTAAAATATTGTTTTTACTACGAGAAAATAAAGTCCATATCTTCAAGCCGCCGTGTAATTTTCTTTTTATTATATTAGACACGAGTGTTTTACAAGAAATTGCACAAACAACCGTGCAAAAGCGGAAAATGATGCCAACGATATCCTCACTAGTGAGGATATGGAAAATATGCCACTCAGGTCCTGGATGTAGTTTCGTATGGATTCTACACATGGTATATTTTCCAGTAAAACCCTCGTGTCTATATAATAACATATAATATGGAGATATTAGGATTTTGATAGATTGATAGTTGACTAAACTATCAATTCTCACTACATCACTCATACATTTTCAACTGATTGGTTGGGAGAACCTGGTATTTTAAGCTCAGGAGTGAACAGTTAAGTACTGTACCGTACCTGCCAGATCACTATACAGTATGCTCTCTGGATCCTGTCTAGTGTACTATCATTTATCGATTTATGTTGTTCCAGGTCTATTGTAATGAGCGAAAGAAACACACCAGCATTCTTCCACCAAATGTAGAAGTAGGCGTCCGTCTAGAAGTCCCGGTAAAGTTTGGAGTCAAGGTCACTGGAGGCCGGGATGCCCCCATCTACGTAAAAAACCTGGAGGGCGAAACTTATGAGATAACAACAGAAAATGCAAGCTGTTATCTAACGAATCTCAAAGGATCGTACATCAGTGTGGAGACTGATGGAGGTAGTATTGTGTGCGATTCATCTTTGATCTACACCTTTGGTTCTCTGGTTACGCGAGGAGATGGTGACATATCAGCTAGCAAGCTACAGGGTTCAAAATTTTACCTAGAGACAGAAGAAGGAAAGATTGATGTTAAGGCTGTCTATCTGAAGAGGTCTGAGTTTTGTTCGCAAGGTGGAGACATTCAGCTGGGGGATATACATGGTAAGACTTCAAAACAGTTGTCAAGGAGCGACAATATTGCTTATGGCTTGCTCTTATGCAACCCCCACTTAGCATAAGAATGCAAGTCCTTTGTGCACAATGAAAACAGGCCTGATGAAAGTCAGGGTTGGCACGGACACGAAAAAACTTCTGGTTTTCAAGGTCAGGGAAAAGTCAGTGAATTTTGCATCAAGTCAGGGAAAAGTCTATACTCTTGTCAAAGTCAGGGAATTTTATTTTCAGGTTGTGGCAAGCTTTGATAATGATTTTATGAACAATGTTAATTCAAAAACGTTTCCATGAAGATGAAAAGAAGCATTATACTGTACTTTATAATTACCTAACCCTTTCACTCCTGAGTTCAAAATACAAATTCTCCCAACCATATTATAAGGAAATTTGTGAGTGATGAAAAGAGAATTTATGTTTTAACCAGCTGTCATTTGAGCAAGGTATTAAATGCCAAATTCTCCATACTATATGATATATCTGTGGTGGAAGACTGAAAAGAGAAAATTGAAGTTGGTCACTCTTGGGAGTGAAAGGGTTAAAAAATGCAGAAGCAATAATTGTATTATTATAATAATTAAAAATTATTTTGTATTTAATATAAAACTCTAAACTTGTTTTAACCATTTCACTCCTGCATAGCTCATATACAAATTAACCCTCAACTATTAAAAAAGAAAATGTAGGAATGATATAATAGTGAAAATTGATTGTTCACTTTAATCAAACATCAATTGCCAGATTCTCCTTACTGTATAGTCTGTTTGCACTGATGCCTCCGTCTTTGTTGCTATTGTCATTACACACATCCAGGCATAACAGAAGTGGAGGCAGAAACAGGAAATATTTCTATTGCTTCTGTGACGGGTGACCTGAAGGCTTTAACAAGGCAAGGGGACATAGACATTCACTTGGCAGAGCACAATAATGTGGACATGCAATCAAAGGAAGGTAGGATATTTATTTAGCACATTATCTGTGTTTGTGAATAGATGGCACTCAGTGAAGACAGACATTCCAATTTGCCCACTTTACACAAGAATCTCCCACTTACATCCATTGTCTCCCACAAAATAGTGCCAAGAGCTGTTTACAGCTTTTTTACCTTTAGTAATACAAGTCAAATCTGTATTAATTACCCTTGTACTGAGTTGTCAGAGTCAATCTACTCCCCAGCAAGATACTAGCTGTTAACATTTGACTATTTCCCTAGGGTGTCCACTTAAATTTTGCATGTCTACACATCATTTCATGCTCTTTCCATTTCTGCCACTGAAGTGCTGAATTTTCAGTCATGTGGGTGACCTCCAACTGCAAAGGGAAAAATGTTGACTCAATTCCTCAGGATCAAGCCACCCTCCCCCTCCCCCCCCCCCCCCCCCCCCCCCCCCACCCTCCCCCTCCCCACTTGATGTTTCTCACCAGGACAGGTATTCCATTGTAGGAAAATGGCCTTTCAAATATATCTGTTTCTTCCCTCAGGTAATGTTAAGTTCAGCATTTCAGAAAGTCCTCAACCTTCCCAAGTCAACATAAAATCTAAACACTTGCACATAGCAGAAAATGTTGACATGCAAGTTGATCTGGAAGAAAAAGGAGAGAATTTCACTGTCTTGTCCGCAAGAACCTACCCAGGTGTGGACACAAAAGACAAGAGGACTTTGAATGTTCAAGCCAAAGTTGGGGAGGTAAATGTAAATGTTGCAAACTGGCTGGACTCCTTAAAGCTCACAAGATCCTGAGGAATTTGATGACAATATTATGTTTCCTGGTGTACAGGTGAAAGTTTGAGGTTTAGAGGTTTTTGGATGACTGTTGAAAACCGAAACCAAAGTATCTGACAGACTCAGCGGATTAAAGCCCTAAGCAACTATTTATAAATATTGTGTGCTGATCAAAATATTGTCTTTTGCACATGTCATGTGTTTAGAACTTTGTGGCCCCAAAGACACAAAGTACATAGAAGAGTCAAGAGACAGCTTCCTGTAAGCAATGACCCTTTGTTTGGCTTGTTTAAGTGGTCACTTACAGGAATTTCTCAATACATGAGGCCCAAGTGTGATACAGCTTTGAGACAACCAGAGTCAAATAATGCGGCTTTCATGAGTAAATAACAACTTGCGTTTTAGGAAATCAACCCCTATGCCATGCTGCACGTTACATTACATATTTCAGTATCTTCCTGCAAGGAAGTCCGTTTGGGGGGGGGGGGGGGGGGGGGGGTACTCATTATTGTTTTCTTTCATTTCTTTCATTTGTCTTAGCAATGTCCGCGGCAACACATTTCTGTTAAAATCATACCCCATCCCAGACCAAAAAGACAAAATCGGCCGTGCACGTGGCGTGATTGAGGCACGGTGACCTCGTGCGCGGCAAATAACCAATCATAGCGTGCGTACTATCTACCTTTGCCCGTACACGTGCTCACTCGTGCACGTGGCATGGCTGAGGATCGGTGGCCTCACGCGCGCGGCAAATTAACCATTACAACGTGCGTCACGTTGCATACTTGAGGCACGGTGAACGTGCACGCGCGCGGCGTTGTGTCAGAAGCTTTTATGTAGTCACTGCTGATATCGTAAGGTCCAGTTACATGAGTCCAAACTAAGACGTCCATATTTTTCCATATTGTTGCCACGTAATCATTTTGCAAGTCTCCCCCAAAACCTTGGATCTGCAAAACTTTGGAACTCCAATAATTAAGGCGTCAATTACATTAGCAGGATAAAGTCTATTATTAGTTACTTTTTCAATCTCCAAAAATAAACAAAATTCCTCTCATTTCATCTGGACGCTTACACGCAAACCCATTCAATGCTTAGATTCAGTGGGGGCTACGAGCTATCACTTCATAAAGTAAATATAATAAAAATGTTGCACACCAGCACAATAACAAGCTGGCAGATAATAAAGAGCCACACGTGAGGTCTCTGGTAACTAGAGGTGAAACCAAACCAGACACAAAGCCGCTTTATCAAGTAATACCAGATGCCATTACATAACGCTTATGCAAGTTTGACTTGTGAAATTCGACCTTTATATCTTGGCCTTGCAAATACCGTAAATGAGCTCAATAAGCTCCCCCTGTACAAGGTCCCTCATTTTGACGACTTGGAGCACTAGCATCAATAGAGAAACAAGACAAATGACGTGCATTTTGGTGCTATTAAGTTGCAGTTCCCAGATATGACTACCACCTCTTTTGTCATCTAATCTCTTTAAATAAGCTCCCTCCCCTCCCCCTCTACAAGGCCAATTTTAAAATAAGAAGACTCAGCTACTCAAATTTAACTTGAACTTCTTTGATAACTTCCTCAGCTTGTGCAGTTAGCAAAAGCCAGGCGTTACAACAATGTTCGTGACCACCCACCATAACAAAGTGTGACCCTTCGTGGACACTGACTACGACGCATCAGGTGCTTGATAAATCCTCTTAAAAACACCCTGTGTCCCACGAAGTATGTCTGCGGCACGTATTTCTTATTTTCGTCGCGTGCTTTATTTTCCTTGGCAGATAAGAACCGTTAATAGGGAAATATTTCTATGTCAAGGCATGACTCGAGGAAATACATTGGTGATTAGATACTACTGGCCGTCTTCGGGTCAGAACCCGTAATAGTATCCAATCACCAATCACAAGTGTTCTGATAAGTTGATAGGTGACAGCAGAGGCGATACACAAAAGCTCAGTCAAAACTCTCAGAAGACAACTCCCATCACACAGCAAAATCAGTTGGGCCGTGAGCTACGCCAAGAAAATGGCTCTCTTCCAACTTCTTCTATTGGTGCTCGCATCTCCAGTCGCGCTGAACGCTGCTGCAGTTAACGAGTTTCGGCCAACACAAGAGGAAAGCAACATTTTGGAGGTGATGACCAGCACGGGGGAGAAAGGCTCTGCGTTGCACATTCCTCCCTTCTTGTTGGAGACTTACAAACAAATAAGCGACACGGCTGAAGCTGCCGATGCCGTTCCGAAGATGGTCGGCTTTCCAGGAAAAAGTAAGTTACCTTTTTAGATGAAAGTTTCGCGACACTTTGTCGACGCGAAAATTGAGTGACTTCGATTATGTCCAATAGAATAACGTACAGTGTCGAACTTTAGTTCGAAGGATCTCAGTCCTCATCGCTACACCACAGAATAGACCTTTTAAGCACATTATTACGTAAGCAGAGAACAAACGCCATTGAAATGGTTTGGTAACGTAAAGCGATGCTGTAAGCGAGCTTTTTGACCAACAGAGTTTTTGTGGATTTTGTCCATATGGAAAAAAGTTCACACAAAGAAATAGCTCTTTACGGCGTTGAACCATTAAGATATGGGCCCGTGAAGTTCTAGAAGTTCTATGTCGGTTCCTTTGATTTAGAACCGACGCTAAATAGGAGAGCTTAGTATGGGGCTATCTGAAACTTTAAACTTCAATCTGTATCTTTGCTTTCAGTAGGGCTAGCGATTTAAGATTTTGCACACGTTCTTGCAGCAAACTGTGTATATCACAGTGCACTTGTCTAAGAACAGAATTACATGACAATTAGCTCTCAAAACAAGTGCCACTACTTCATTTTCTTCATGATTTCTTTATTTTTTGTTTTGTCACCAGCGAGTGTCAAAATGCAAATTGTATAGTTCAATCTAACGTTCGTAAAGCTTCAAGCAAAGCTAAGAAACTCAATTCTAGGACTCGATACTCAACAATAAGTAAGGGTCAATGCATTTCTATAACGTAGATGCGCAGAAGAAAAACAGAGCGTGCACAAGAGGTGAAATTTTATTTTGAGTTAAACCGAATTAAAAGTAATGGCGAAGAACGCTGACCAGCGGAAGTGACGTCAAGATCATATTTCCGTGCTGTTGTCGCCACTCACAGATTGCCTGTTTATCCTACAGAATTTGGCAAGACGTTTCGCTTCAATATTCCAGATGAGTTTCGTCAAGTCAGCCAACACCAAGTGACCCTGTTCATCTTTTTGCCTGCATGTCAAACAATCACCCTATCTGTTTATGATGTGAAGACGGATAAGAAACTCTACTCCTCCCCTCTGGTTTGCAGCGGCTCCAGATGGACGTCCGTGAAGTTGGACGAGAGCGCACAAATCGTCGGAGAAATCCGAGTGCAGATAGCCGGGGCAGACATCGAGAAGGAACCCTGGGTCGTCTCCAGACCTCGCTCTACTGTAACTCCCCCTCGCTCGCGCCGCTCTCTGCCACCAGACTCTAAAAACGTCGAACTACCCGGAGATTGTGCGAAAGTCGACAAGATCTTTACCCCTGCAAACTATAGTTGGTCAGGCTGGCTGCATCCCAAAGTCATCAACTTGTACCAGTGCCGAGGCTCCTGCCCAGTCGCTCGGGTACAGGCACTGGGGACGAACCACGCCCTGATGATGACCGCGCTGGGGTCTGGTGACGAGCAGATGTGCTGCGTGCCCACCAAGTGGTCCTCTGCGTACGTTCTGTACCAATACAAGGACACCATCCGCGCCGTCAATTTTCCTAATATGGTCGTACAGGAGTGCGGTTGTAGTTTCTAGCAGCATGCACGCACCACTGCGCATGCTCCGCCGAATATAAACTGTGTAACCAGGCACTTTCGATTGTTCAGAAGTAGTGCATATTTCGACATAGGATGGATTTTTTTAAGCGGATAGCATCTTTACCATCAGACTAGCTTTTACCCTTTACTGAGAGCGACCAACTTCAATTTAGTCTTTTCATTCTCTCCAAAGATATATCATAGCAAGGGAAACTTGCCACTAGTTATATAACTTAGATGAAAGTTGATTGGATTAGGAAATAGAGATTACTTCATGGAAAGTGCGCGCGTACGGTTTTTATTCACGAGTTGTGAAGTATCATAAAACGAACGAGCGAGGCTTTGCGAGCGAGTGAGTTTTATGATACGAAACAACGAGTGAATAAAAACTGTACAAAGCACTTTCCATGATGTTTTCTGTTTATTATATACATACTGAGACATTTATGATGGGACCGGGAAACCCTTTAAAAGTAGTGAAAAATCGTCGTTCGCAGCTTGTGATTGGACGAACGATTTTTTTCACGTGTGAAAAGCGTCGTTCGCGGCCTCTCATTGGCTAGAACTCATTTGCGTACGAAATTTTACGATATGGCTTTTTCGTGAGTATGTCTCAGTATGTATATAATAATTGTTACTACATCACTCGCGCATTTTCTTCTTGACTGGTTGGATTTTGTATTACGAGCTCAGGATTGAAAGGGTACGTCACGTAACTATTATATACGTAAAATAAACGAGTGTCATTTACTTACAGTGTGCCATGTCTCCGTGACGTTAGTATCCCACCCCTGAACAGCGAAGCCGCACAACAACGCGAGTTTGACTTCTGCGAGTGAACGCAAAACAAAGAGGAATTAAGAACCTCTAACGAAAAGACGAATGAAAGAAAAACATCACAAGGGAAACTGAACGAGAGAATAAAAAACAAGCCACTTTAATTCATAATGGTGCCCAGTAGTAGCCAATAGTACCGCGGCTTTCACGAGTGTCACTAGGAAATCTTTCTTCTAAGCTTGGTTTTGTACCAACATATAACCGCCGTATGACCAAAGAAGCAGTTCTTCATTTCGCTCGCCAAATTTATCATGTGATGGCCCGCCAAAAGGCATCCAGATTCATCAATTGCGTACGCGTGTCTAAAGCCACTCACAGTCATTTCAGTAGCCGTGCGGATAACCTGGTAGCTCGGATTCATGAAACTCTAGCCCCGAGCATAACACATTTATCAATGTCATAATTGTTCTTTTGACTGCAGGCTAGTCCAGAAATAAATCTGTCGAGCTGACGACGAGTGCATTTGGCATAACTTACAAACACTGATTTAAACTTTTTTTCCCCGAGAGAAGTGAGGGAAATAATCACAACGCTAATGCAGTAGTATCGCATCACTCGGAGACTTCAAGCGTGTCGCCATCTCGAAATTTAATGTTCGTCTGTCAGTCTGGCGTACGACCTCGTCCCCAGTTCCTATCGCTGCTTAACCAATAACAAAGGCCGGATCGATCACGTGTGGCCCTGTAGTTTTACTCGCAATAAGAGAAATTAGATACAGTAGCTGTGTTTACGAAAATGGAAAACTGGAAAACTTGAAACAAAACGGTCTCGCGAAGCTCGTCTTCAAAAGAGAAGGGAACAGGCGCGGGCAAGGCAAAATCGTGAAACGATCGAACAGCGCCAATTACGTCTATAGAAAAGACGACAAACATGCTATAACCGACAGCAACATGAACGGAGTGCGCAGTGCAAGCAAATCGGGAGCTTCAGACGCCGTTTTGTGTTAGACTCAGATACTTATTTAGAAAGCTGTGAGTGGCTGACGTACTTCGTCACGCAATCGACTCTTTTTTCAACGCAAAAGTATAACACACACCATTCTTTTTCTCCTTCCTTTGCGTGTAGCACTTGCCTTCGAAGAAAAGATTGAGTCAACATTTCGGTAAAACAAAGGCTACTCTTGTTGGGAGTACCAAAGTAAAAGTCCCATCAATGGCAGAGCGAGGGGGTATCTGCGATTATCGTATTTCTACTATATTATATACTGTTGTGCATGCATGGAAGGTAGAAAATGACCCTTTGACCAGCTTGTCGGGGAATGAACAAAAGCCTCGGTTAATATATCATACAGGAAAACTTGGCTTTTGATACCTTGCTCCGTTGAAAGATGATTAAACTTTCAATATTCATCACTTTCTCTACTTACAGTGTTATATGGAACAAACATCGCGATGCAAATAAACCGGATACAAATTTGAAATGGTACAATTCGTCTTTTGTAATTCTAAAGAAGCCCTGTTTCCGCCTGCAATTTTTCTAAAGACAAAAATGAAATGTTTGTTCACGACTGGTGTTTTGTTTTGTTTTGTTTATCAATGGACACTCATGCCTGATATTGCATATTTCGTTTTAGATTCAGAAAAAAGAAACAGGACGAGGGAAATAATTAACGTTGTATTCTTCTCTATTTTTTAATTTTGCCCGTTTCCTTTGGTGCTTACACAATGGTCAATGCTAACGCTTACGGTATAGTCACGATTTTAATCAAGTCTACCACAAAGTAAACGAAAAAGAAAAGATTTGACAGCTTTGCGGATATGAGATTTGCAGATCCCGATTAACGAAGCGATGTTACATCTTATTCAAGTTTAGCTACTCTATCAATGGCATGCTTTTAATTCCAAATGAAAGCTAAAAACTTAAAGAAAAACACATGATCTCCGCTAAACAACAATTGTGTACACTGTTGGTAGAATATGTTTTATTTAACAGTTCAGAAGTTGGAAGTTGGAAGTGAACACTGCTATTAGAATGTGCTCATTGAGAGCTTTCATTTGAGTGGTCACACCTCTATGTTTTATTTGACAGTTCAGGACTTGGAAGTGAACACCGCTATTAGAATGTGCTCATTGAGAGCTTTAATTTAATTGCTCAATCTTTAGGTTTTACTTGACAGTTCAGGAGTTAGCAGTTTTCTAGATTGAGTCAATTAGCAGTACACAAAGGATTTCAGGAAAAAATACTCTATTCTTAGAAAGGCAAAGTCATGTCGATCTCAAAAAAGAAATATGCAAGCACAAAAATATATGAACCGGTGCTTGTGTAAATATAAAGCTGTGCACGCTTGTTTCATGTAACATGTTACATCATGACGTCTGAAAGATTTTAAACTAGTTATCATGAATATACTTTGTGAGTTTTACTAGCTTTATGTATAATCTGCGCTATTTTCTGTGTTTTAAAAAGCAACCTCTTTTAAACCTTTTACTTGACTTAGCTAAGAAAGATATCCGTTGTGTCGTACGTTTTGTTCTGAACTGTACACTTAGCCCAAATTCAAAATATTGCTTTGATCCATAGCCTCGAAAACAATATTCTAATGGGAGTGCATGAAAGGGTGAAATATCGCAAGGCTGGATAGTTGGTGCCGTATCCAACGCCCCGTAGAGCTTGCAGGTCTGAATGACTGGTATAGTGCTTATTGCCACGATTGTTCAGACTATTAAAAACAAACCAATTCAGACGCATTGCGGCTTATTCACCAGGCTGAAATCCGAAACATTTTCGGCGGCTGGGTTTATTGTTATTTGAAAACATTCTTTTTTAGATTTCTTGTTATTTCTAATTTTTATTTTTTGAAGCACGTTTGAAGCTTTCTTTACAAAAAAAAAAATTATGTAGTGTGTTTTTTAATGAAGCGTTTTTGATCATAACTTTATTGATAACTGGTGGCTCCTAAAGAAGCCGTTTGTTTTTAGGGTATTGCTACACCGGGTACTGCAATAAAAATTCTTCCAGTTTGGCCGCGAACTTGCTTCCTTCACATAAATGCGTCTAGATACCCCGGCAGCATGTCGTTACGGACTCCCTTCATGGACTTCAGTTTCGTCTTGACGCGGTTCCAATACAGTTCAGTTGCTTGAGTCTGCACGCCGGTAACCGGGTCCACGAAGTACAGTGAGTGGCTCATTATCATGTGATTGAGGCCTTAAAAGGAACTTATGCTCCACCTCACAGCTCTCATTGAGTACACTAACAGCAGCGTTCACTTCCAACTCCTGAACTGTCAAATGAAACCTGAAGGTGTGGCTACTCAAATAAAAGCTCTCATTGAGTACACTCTGACGGCAGTGTTCACTTCTAACTCATGACCTGTCAAATGAAACCTAAAGGTGTGGTCATTCAAATAAAAGCTCTCATTGAGTACACTCTGAAAGCAGTGTTCACTTCTAACTCATGACCTGTCAAATGAAACCTGAAGGTGTGGCTACTCAAATAAAAGCTCTCATTGAGTACACTCTGAAAGCAGTGTTCACTTCTAACCCATGACCCGTCAAATGAAACCTAAAGGTGTGGCCATTCAAATAAAAGCTCTCATTGAGTACACTCTGACAGCAGTGTTCGCTTTATACAGCTCCTGAAGCTGCGAGCCTTCAAATGAAAGCTCTCAATGAGCACATTCTATAGCAGTAATCAATTTGCTGTTGAGCGGATTTCACGGGGGTTTTTTTGTTTTTGTTTTTTTGTGCGTGTCATTTGCTTCAATTCGGATAGCGAACATGGCAGTGCAATTTATGATCTCTGTTCATGCGGTTACTAGGATGATATAATCGGGCTAACAAACGCGCATGCACAGGAAACAAAGCCTTCGCGGGTTCTTCCAATTTACGCGCGGCTGCTTTCGCATTCTTCTCATATACAAACAGTCTCCCTAAAAAAGTCCTTTCATTTGATGCCACAGCTTGTTTAACATCAACCGCTTGTGACCAGTGCAAAGTACCTGTCACTAAGGTTCCCGTTTTATGACAAAAAGTTGTCCCGGGAATCAGGCGTATATACCTTCCTCCTCGAGTCACCATGGACCCGTAAAGTAGTCAGACATTTCTTTATATAGCCAGAGTGAACCGTTTACATGAAGTGTCCCTGGCCCCAAAGGTCACCCTGTCCACACAAGACAAGTTGTGGTTTCTCATGTTTATCCTTTGATGTATGAAGAAATGTTTCAATTTGACGCGCCCCAGTTGGGATCGCGGGACAGCTCTTCTTTCTACGTGTACAGGACCCCTCGGCGCAGTGTCGGTTTTATTGTGTATTTTAGGGTCAAGTGGGCGATGTAAGAATGATGAAGATAATAAAGATAACGATGATAATTCAAACAGTCAGCATTGTATTTTTATAAAACGTTTTTAAAGGGACTTTGCTTTGCCGGTTCAAAAATCACAGTATCGGGGAGGGTTTTTTTTTTTGTTATCCCGGTGTGATACTTGCTAGCATTTTAGCCGCACTCACAGTCCGGAAATATCTGCCGTTGTTACTCAAGAGATCAACCTGCACTTGTTCAAAAGGCCCCAAGGTATTCGTAATTGAATTCATATTCATAACAATACCTGTCATCCCTCCTTTCAAAAACCTGTGTGTATTATGATTCTGAATCAGTGTTTGTCTCTCCGCTCCACTTGCGTTCGCTCCGACAATTTTGTTCGGGTTCTAAAATCGTTCCAATGGGCGATTTGGTTTCGAAGCACCGGCTAGAAAGTATTGCTGTTTGCGTATAAACCTCGAAACCAAAACCTATTTAAACCGCACATACTTCTTCTAATATCCGCTTGAATAGCGCATAAATATTAAAATAGCGGGTCATTAACTTTCGAATGATTCATGCGCGCAAACCCAACTGTGAGCTAATGAAAATTAGTTTAATAATCAGCGCGAATCTTTCTTCTGAGTATCCACTGTCATCTCTGTTAAGGTTATGATCTCTACTGAGCCAACTGGACTGGAATAGAGATTATCTTTGGCAATTACCGTTAGCTCGGAGAGTAATTAATTATTCAGGTAAATACGTTGAATGCTCAGGGCATTGTGTTTTGTCCTTTTGATGTTTGGAATGATTATGGTAATTAAAGATTTCTAAAAACCCTATTGTTCACATGCAACGCCAGAAATGTAAATAGCTTTGTTGAATATTACACATGAAAACCATTGCCTTGTTCTTGGCCACAGAGAGTTGTCAGGGTTTCATTGAAGCGATAGTTCAGAGTAACAAAACGTTTGTCAGGGAGCGGATCAAACATGAGCAGTAAGGACCCAAACCACATCAAGCGACCCATGAACGCGTTTATGGTTTGGTCTAAGGAGAGGAGAAAGAAAATGGCGCAAGATAAACCCAAAATGCACAACTCGGAAATTAGTAAGATTCTCGGCGCGCAATGGAAAATGATGAAAGATGAAGAAAAGAGGCCGTTTATACAGGAAGCGAAACGACTCCAGGAGAAACACAGTCAGGAGCATCCCGATTACAAGTACAAACCAAGGCGACGCGGCAAGGCCAAGAACCTGCTCAAGAAAGCGCCATACCCAATGGGCTACCCGGCGTCGGTTGATGCTCCTGTTCACCCTGCACAGATGAAGATGCCATTTGGTCCTCCAGCAATGTCGCCAGACCAAATGTATACACAATACTACCAAGTCCCTGGTCAAGTTGGCTACCCTATGTATGACATGTCAGCCATGCATCACGCCGCAGCCGCGAGGCAGCAGCATGGCTTCCCCGCGCCCCCGCACAGTTCAGATTTTGCAAGCTACGCTCATACCGTCCGTCCGTCCGAGATGATGATGCCGGCGCACGGAAGCCATCTGTATGGCGCTTCTATGGAGCCAGGCCCCACTACCAGCGCCGTGTCGGCGTTTTCACACTCGATGCCCTCTCATGCCGTCCAACAGAACATTCACTCGCCCAATGTTGGTGTAGGAGAGAGCTCTTCGCCCTATCCACAAGTTTATACCCAGAGACACGTGTGAAGAGTTAGGTGGAATTATTCCCTCATTCTCTGCCGATTTGTGTATTTAACGGTTTAAAAACTGAGCTAATATCTCAATTCATTTGTCAACAAGAAAGAGCCTCGCGCCACTTAAGGTTTAATTATTGCTGAAGTTTGTATTTGCTGGTCGTGAGGCACTAATGTCAACATTTCGATATGATCGGATTATCACATATCCACTTGACGGTTTCTTGAAAGTTCTAACGTGCAAATCAGCCGCGGAAAGCGGGTGTTAAATCAGTTCAACAGAACGCTGGCCTTGACCCAAAGCAACGCCGAGCAATTCAATACAAAGTGATGTCTCCTCTACTTAATTGAACTCAAATTGTATTTGTCGTTTTTACGTCCTTATCTAACCGGTTTAAATTCGCCTGGCTTTGTAGCTATCGAAGAAGCTGATAACCTGAGAATTTGCCATTGTTAGTTTTTATTTATTCAAAGTCTTCACACCTCCTAACAAGATGGCGATGAGGCGCCATTCATTTCGGTCTTGTTGGTTCTCAGTCAAAGCCGAGTTTCAATCAGCTTTGTCTAAACGTACTTTTGAAATACGCAACTTGTTCGTTAGTTTCTCAAGAATGGTTACAAAGCCGTCGGCAGCCCTTCAGTGAAGTTGAAGAGAGTGTAAATTGAATTTGACGAGTCTATATAGTCATCATATCTTACAAAGCACTACAGCACCCACTCACGAATGTAAATTGAGTTGCTTTCAACTTACGAAATAAATATCGAACAAGTAGTTTCTGGCTGACGCGATGTCTATTTATGGTGTATTGAAGACGAGTTTGAGTCACTTTTGAGCACCGTCCATGAACTGACACGAGCTAGGAAGAACGTGTAAACGAGCTGGAAGCAAGGCTTTCACTCCACATCAAGCGGGCGCCGCGATCGTTTTTAAACAGTTTAAAATGCAAGGAAGTAAAGAAGCAAGATACCATGAAGCTTTGCTGAAGTTTAGTGTCTACCCTGCATTGAAATGCACCCTTGATTTGTCTGGCCCTTTGTTCACAGCCATTCAACTCAGTTTAATGGTAGAATTACGCGATACTTGTACAAGAAGCGATAAATACACACAATAGTGAGGTTAGGACTTTCAACAAACGCATTATAGTAATGTTCAAAAGTGATTTCAAAGGAATCGTTCACCCTCGAATGCTGTAGTGTCCTTCTTTTGTGAGCGAACTATAGGAGTTTAGTATTGCGTGGTGCGAGAAGTACGAGAAGTCGTTCGCTATTTGTGTAGACACAATTGACCGGTTCAGTGATTGAAAGAAGCGGTATCATTACGACAACGCGAGCATGATCTCCATTGAATCGAAACCGCAGATTAGGTGAGGGGTGAAGCTGGATAGACTTTGATGAACACATCACAGTGCGGGAGTGTTCAGGGTACGGGAGTTCATATGGAAGCGCGGGTAGCTACAGTGTGACTCGACCCTTTACACTAACGAGCCGTAATTTTAAGCTTCTTTATCAACGCAATCATTTGTATTGTTTCTTTCTGTTTTTACTCACTCACTTTTCCTCGTTTACATCAAATCAATACACTCCGGACACAGAACACAAGGCCGGAAAACCGCTTACTTTCCACATCGAGAAATTATAGATATAAAACAACCCGGACTATCATAGTTTCGTTGATGAATTTCGGTTGGCGTACAGATTTGCATTTTCCGGGTCGTTAAGCGATGTGACCGGCCACATGGACATAAAAGAAAAATAAAAACTAAAACTTGTGGATTCCTTGGCGCTGATTACTTTTTCAGATCTAAAACTTTGCAAAGGTCCTCAGCTACCAAGGTAGAAAGGCAAAGCTCTCTAATGAAGCTCCCATTGCCCATTTTCCCTGTCAGAATTAAACTTTAAAACATGCAAAAAATATGAACTTCACTTGACAACGACGTAAAGACCGCGGTTAGAATGCACTATAGCGTTCATGATTATCACTGCAGCCATCAAGAGGTTAGTGGAAATTCTTTTTATCGAGTCTTAAAACAAAGCTCAATATATCGCCTTGTTCTTGTGCCTTAGTACTGAGAGCCATTAAAGTAAAGAATAGCGCCCATAAGTTGAGAAAATAAAGCTCAAAACAATACTGAATTGGCCTTTGTTTGAAGCACGTTCGATAACATCGACACAATGTGACCCAAGCGTTCTTTGTAGAAGCGAACTTAGCTTTAAAAAGATGTCGACTTTCAAGACTAGAGAGGAAGAGGCTATCATCTTAGAGACAGTCGTGATTACATGCGTGTGATTTCTAGCCCCCTGCTTTGCGAGGATCCTTCGAGTCAAAATCGTATTGTGACGCACAGTTTAGAAGCGATCAGAACTAATCAAAGCACGGCGTGCGGTAATAACGTATATCCAGAACGCGCGCGCGGGAGGGACTGCTCAGAGGCGTCAAACAAAAGTGCGAATTTGGTAGGGAAATAAAACATCGCGTTTACTTTCGACCTGAGCGAGTGTACTTACGATAACAGAAGTCTAGCCAGATTGTTTCCGTGTGATTTCAGGCTAATAATAAAACTAACAGGGGGTAGTTTAAGAGACATACAAGGCGCCATATCACAAGTAAACAAAATTAACAATTGCACAATTGTTTTCGCGCGATTTCATCGCCAAAGTTTAATCGAGTTTTTAGGGTAAAATTTGGCGAGTAAACAGTTTTTAAAACAGTGTGTATTTTTTATTTTAATTTTTTTATGCTCTTGACAACCCAGCGCAAGCAACACGGCACAAATCGTTTCTGAATCACAACTGAGTGCTTGAGGCGACACAATTCAAACAATCTGAGTATTAACGTCGTTCTTAACGCGTTTCGTTCCCCTTGAAATTCACGTGAAGATATAAAGCTTCAGTCACCGACTTTTAGTGAGCTTAAAGAAGCAATTACCTTTGTTTCTAGGCCTTTGTGAATAGCTGCTAAGAGGATCGTTTATCTGCGCTCTGAGACAATAAAATCAAAGACAACGCAAAGCCACGAACGAGTCCAGTCAGACCTGTGTGTGCTGACAAGGCTGAAGCGACACTCGCTCTGGTTGCATCACACCTTTCTCGTATGGATGTTTTTCGAGACTTTTCAATATCATAGATGCTTCATCTTATTACCCTCGGGCGCGAATCCATCTGTTTGCCCGCCCTTAAAATTCAAACAATACACCAAGAGATCAAACGCTCCCTTTTAATTAAAAATCCTGACTACCGCTGTCTCACTTTTTAAAAACAATTTCTCGGAGCACTCGGCTCAGGGAACCAAAGGTCGACTTCTTTCAAAACGAGAACTATAAAGGTCTCGCATCAGTATGATACAAAACACTTTCTAATTGCGCATTATATCCTTTGTCGCTGGCTCAAGAGCCGCACACGAGCGCAAATATTTATCATTTTGTATATTACCATAGCTTTTCCGGTTTTCATTCTTATCCTTTCTAGTAATTCAACCGCGCGGTTGGAATGGACCACGGGTTTAGGCTCAAGGTGGTTACCACATGTGGTTTAAAACTGCCTCATTTAGATCAAAAGAAATTCATTACAGCGAATAAATTAGCACAGAATTGGCTCAGCTCAATTGACCATCCTTTTTTAGATATACTAAACTTTGCTGTGGCAAACTATAAATTTGACGATGAAACAAGAGCGAAAGGGAAAAAAAAACAAAACAAAAAAGAAACAGCAGAACTTGAACCTTTGCATGAACAATCAGGCCGATGAACATTAGCATAAACATTCATTCAACTGTTAGCTTCTAAGAGGCAAAGTGGTTAAAACACGCAGTTCCTACCGCCGTTATGGTATTGTGGTCTATTAAACAACGAGACAACATTACTTTCGGCAGTTGTATCTACTTTCTTTCTTAAGATTTCAAAAGCACCTGACCCATTTTATGTTCTTTGAGCAGCTAAACAACAGTTTTTAATTACAAGTAGAATGAATACCGCGAGAATAATGCGCCGAATAGAATGTAGCCCCGAGGACTGTTAACGTTAAGTGCTCTCATAACGACTTATTGGGTCACTGGCTTTACCAGCCACGCAGAACGCACGGCTTCCCGTATTATAATTACAAAATGACAAACTAAACTATCGGCCGAACACGTGGAATGCCGCGCCTTTTCTGTCGAATTAAAATTCTGTTTTCGAGATTCTGAATCTTTTCCTCTTCATTAAGAATCGCCGATAAGACAAACTAAACATTCTAGCAGCCTTTAACGAAATTTAGACCTTTTAACCCATTATAGGAGTAATCAAAAACAAACAATTCCACATGATCAGCTTTTATATGTTATTTACTGTAGAAAAGTGGTATTTGATCCGCTCAATTGTCAAGTTAGCCTCTCAATTCTCCTAACACAACTCCTAGAGTTTGTTCAGGGCAGGTTAGGAGATTTGGGCCTTGATCTTTGGGCTTAAAGGGATGAAGCTGTAACAATACTTGAAGACTGCGGTCTATTGTAACGCATGAGCAGCGTTGGGGGTTTAATGATTTATTGAGCTGTCGCATTCTCGTGTGCTGAACAGGAAACGCTATTAGAGTGGGCCGACATACTGTTCAGATAAACAGGAAACATATGTCTAGGCTTTTAAGGAAAACCAAAGAGGGTTGATAAGAAAACCACGCAGAGAAGGAGTGCCATAAAATTACAAGAACAGCTATTATTACCGAGAGAAAAAGAGTGAAATGCGTTTGGGTTCTTTACGGGTATGCACTCCGGCCACTATCTTTCACTGGATGAACTCGAAGATCATTATTCAACTGTCGATGATGCCTCATTAAAGAAATGAGAAAAACAAAAAGGAAACGAGATAGAAAATTCGACAGCCCCCCTAAGTTTATGCGGAGAAAAATTCAATTTTCTCCTTCACTTTTCTCACCAGAAATATATCATACAGTAAGGAGAACTTGGCTTTTGATACCTTGCACCGTTGAAAGATGATTAAATTATCAATTATCACTTTATCTCTCATGCATTTTCTGCTCGGGAGCGAAAGAGTTAACATAACATTTACACTTACCTCGTGTTCTGACGCTCTCGTTCCTCTCTTCTCACATCTGCAAAACAATAAACACGAGTGAGACGCAAACCAAAGCACGCGAAACTCACCGAACAAAACTTGGCGAAATAAGCGCGCAAAACTTTTCCAGTGCCGCGTGCGCGTCCGCCATCATTTTCCCGCCAAAAGTTGTTTCGCGCCCAGGCTTTTCAAGCCACGGCGTCCTTTATTGCAAGCCGGCCAGTTGGCCGCTTAAAAGCACTGTTATTAAAATACTTCTCGGAGCTCATATTTCACAATTCCATCTGCCCTTTCAGATAAGGCCAGTGACATTAAATCACGACTCCACATGTTTGCAGCTATTAATAAAAATGCGGGAAATACGAGACGATTTAAAAGTAAAAATGTTCACGGCACTGAAGTCAGTACTATAACATGTAACGGCGAGGATACGAGGAAATGGAACAAAAGATGATTTGAGAGAAGAAAAATATGATATTACATCAAGACTTCACCCGCGCGGAGATTACCTTGTGTGAAAGGAAAAAAACTAAAGAAATCCGGCTCACAATGGAATACAAGTTGTTCACGAGGAAATGGGATACGAGGGGATATGGTTACAGCTGGAATTGATCGGTGCATATTAACCACGACTCAACCGATCTTGAACTTGAACTTTTCGATAACTCAAAATAATTTCTGGGATCCCGTGAAGTCAATTTCCTATAATTCGCCCTCTCTAACTCGAGCCCGAATACTTTGTGCCTGGGAAAACTTCTGAGCTAATGAAGACTTTAAGGCTTTACAATATTCTTCTGCGACCAATGCGTTTTTTATGTTTGTTTTTTATTCGTTTGTTTTTATGAAGGGCTACGTGACCGTCAAATTCGAAACTGAGTTAGTGATCGAAGTACGGCAATCCTGACGGATAAACCTTAATTACAACAACAGACATTACAATTACATTTCGGATCCAGCTTTAGATAAGGGCTCTTTCGCACTAGAATGGGGTCATTTAAATTTTGAGAACAGTTCACTGGGAAGACGACGGCTTCTCAGTAAAGTTCGGTTAGCAACTTATGAAACATTCGTCGGCAACAATTAAGCGCCGTTTTGCACGCAAAAACTTGTTAATGTCGACATTATTTTCGTTAAATTTCAGGGGCGCAAACGGGGCCTATGTGGGCCTGTTTATAGGCCTTTTTGTACACATTCACAATAGGCCCCTTCACGGATTTGAATGTATGATGGCTAATCAGGGCAAATAGCTGCATATACATTCGTTTTTCCGATCGGTGGAACTTCGGAGCACTCCAAATTGTCATTTGCAAGCTTTCAGTGGTTCTAGATTGCGAGCGATTTCACTATTAAACCGAGACTTCTCGCACGCGTCGCCGCCATGTTTCTTTGTTCTGCCCTGATTACCCATCATGCATTCAAAACCGTGAAGGGGTCTATTGTTGAAAGATCACCGAGTGTTCGTTCATTCTAAAGCCTGGTTTTCACTGGCGCATAAGCATAAGAATAGAAACAATTTCCTTGTGCTTGTACTTATACTTGCACTTATGTCATTAGTAAAAATAGGCTACGTCAGCACTAACGCGTTTTCAAAAACTTAAATTTTTAAAATCCTCTGTTTTTGAGTCGCCCGTCCACACTAATTCGTTTTCATTTGAAAACGACTCCGCTTTGGGAACCGTTTTCAAAAACCACCGTTTTTGAGTCATTTTAGTGTGGTCGGAAAGCAAAAACGCATAAAAAAGTACGCGTTTTCAAACGAAAACAGATTAGTGTGGACGGGACTTTAAGATCGTGGTGGGATCGATTTGATTTTAGATCAATTTTGGTGCCGAAAAATCACGGCATCTCAGCAAATTCAACTGTTCTAGAAATGTATTTAAAAAATCCGTAACTGAAATAGAAAAATCATGTAAGTTGCACTTTTAGGTCAAAAGAAACTAATCTTCTCTTCAAACGAGTCATGATGAAAATGAATTGCTATTCATCTTTCGACTATCAGGTGCCCCAAAAATGGCGGATCAAGAATTTCGGCACGCAATGGACTGTGGTCTAGCCGGGCCCTTTTAACCCTTTCACTCCCAAGTGATCAACTTCAATTTTCTCCTTCAGTTTCTCACCAGTAATATATCACACAGTAAGGAGAGCTTGGCTTTTGATAACTTGCCCACATAAAATCTGATTAAACTATAAATTCTCACTACATCACTCATAAATTTTCCTTTTAAAAAGGTTGGGAGAATCTGTATTTTGAGCTTGGTCAACTGTTCACACTAGGTCCATCTCATATCAATCCACCACCCAGTGTTGCTTCAAGTGTTACAACTGAGTCATTTGTGAGTTCGTAATTGAGAGCACAGATAGTTGTGCATCTCCAAGTATCACACAGGCCAACGACAAAGAGCGAGTGAGATGACCAATATTTCCTGCAAATTGCTGCTATTTTAAGCCTGACGAGGTAAGATATTACATCTTAAAATGTCCCAGCAACTGAACTTTCAACGTAATAGTTCCGCGTGTAAATACAATTAAAACTCGTTTCCTTTCTGTGGTAAACCTTCAATCTTTTGTGGACATTCTGATGTGAAATTTACAAATTTATTATGCAGTAAACTGTAGAAAATCATTTAAACTTCCGAGACAAGATTTTGTAGATACCATTGGTCCCTTCCTATGTTGTTGCATGTCTTATAACCATTTCGCTCAAATTTCGAATGAGATGATTGTGCACTAAGGTCTTGCTTAAAGTTAGCTATTATTTTCTACTTACCGAATAGTTAGTTTTGGCAAGACCAACAAGGAACTCAATTCTAGAAACCTTTCCACACAATTCTATCTCAGACAGACACAGCGAGTTTGTTTATACCAAGTAAAACGAGCAGTATTTCGTGTGAACTAAAGAAAGGAGCAATACAGTAAAGGTTACCAAGGAGACATGGCTGTATAGCTAATCGCCGTTAGCTCGGAGCTAGTCTTTATAAAGGAGCAAAAAGCTAGTACTAACAAAGACTAAATTTATGTAAAAAATATACGCGAAGTTTCTTGGCTTTTAAACGATTCAATAACTGGCCCTCCCACACCACACGTACCCAGAGAAAGTCACGAAATTAAACGCGAAGAAATTCATATTTATAATTTATACACACGACAGAATATTTATAGCAACACAATGGGCTTAATTATCGTGACTCTTGCAATTTTGAAGCAAGGCAATGCGTAAGAAACTTGAAGTCTCTGAAGGTGCCAATATTTTATAAACGTGAGAGAGGCTTGAGGTGATACGCCTTCGTAAATAAACAACCCAATCAATCTCTGTGTTGTGACTGGTTTATATTACACTTACACAATATTATACGCTCTCCTATTGGTTCTCACTGACAGGGGCAAATATCTTGGTTACGGGAGCGGGTGGCAGGCAGCCGACCAGTAAAAACAGTCCTGGGTTAGAGTGACGTTGAATAATAATTTAAGGAGACGGTTTCGCATCGTTAAGGAAAAAAATTGACACGAAGTTTGGCTTTTTGAGCTAATACGGAGTTCTATTATATGGAATGATTTGGGCCGAGGGCCAAAGTGGCCGGCGCGATGGACGACATTAAACCAAGCGACCTGTTCGGTACCTGTGATTTAGATGGGAGCGGGTACATTGATAGGGAAGAACTCGCTGCCGTGTGTGATTTGGATCCGACGCTTCTCGGCGAAGTATTCAACAAACTCGACGCGGACCGGGATGGCAGAATTAGCATCGAAGAGTTCTCCGATAACTTTTCAAAGTTTAAGTCGGTCGTGTCCGGATTGAAGCAAATCAAACGCGAGGGATCTCTGGCGGTTGAGGAAGGGGAATACGATGAATTGAGTGAGCGTTTGGGAAAAGCGTACAACCTACTAAGCGGGTGAGTGAATTTCTCCATTTTTTTGATAGCATACAAAACTAAGATCGTGTCACAGCCATGCGAGGACAAAGACACTCGAGCAATATTCTAGAGGGATTTTGCATGAAGCACTAGGTTGAATTAGCTGCGATAGAAGTTGACAACAAGCATGACTGTTCGTTCTGTAAAGCTACTAACTTGTCTGTCTGATAAATCACGACAACGCTTAACCGACGCGCGTTTAGTTTTCTACAATCAGAAGCTCGCGCCTGCTACAGCAGTTTAAGAAGAGTGTTAAATCAGATGACTCAAAAGTGTCGTGGAAAAGTTTCAGAAGTCATTTGATTGACACATTAACCAAGATTTCGTAAGCATGGGAGTATAGGTTCATCACCTCAGCTCTTCGTCAGTGAAGAGTATAAAAGCAAACCAGCGAGCGAAACTACAAAAGCCTGCGGAAACAGGCAGATACAGCAAATGTCGAATATTGCAAGGCTAGAAGGTGGATTAATGGGAAATACCAAGGCTGCTAACAAAACGCTATGCGTGGTCGTCGTTTTTCGTCGCTGTGGTCAGTATACTGTGCCGTGCAAAGCAACACGATATTTCGATCAGTTAAACACGGACAAACTTACACCGTCAAATTCACAGTCGTAAGTCATCGGAAGAGACAAATTCAAGGAGAGCTCAAGTATAGCGCTGGCAGAGTTCCTAATCGGGAGATTGCCCTGGTTTAAGTTCAGGTCACACTTCGAATGAGTCATACATGAAGATGAAACTCCTCTTTTTTTGTTTTTTCAAAGATCTACGACATGTTTTATGTCACTAGCTCATCACAAGCTAGAGTTTCACCCTATAGTGGCGCGAGAGATAACGAAAACGAAAGGCTTATCAGTCTGTAAAAACAGAAAATGCCACCTCCGCACTTTACAACGCAGAATTCTCAACAAAATATAACAGTGTTTGTTTAGCTACGGAAAGTCGAACGCCTTTATTTAATCAGAACAGCAATCAGCAAATCTGTGGGGTTTCTCCTGTAATAATTACGAAACTTTTGAAAGCCTTCTAGAGTAAGCAAATTGTCGTATCAGTACTGGGAATAATGCGAGAGCAGAGCTTTAAATCCCTACTATGCAATTTAAACAAAAGCTATTGTAATAGTCCCAAATTGTAGCTAATAATGTCAGCCAAAGCCTGTTGTTAAAGTATCCCTCCTCATTTTTGCACAGCTCAGGTTTGTCCGATAATTATATGGACACGAGAAGGCATAAAGAATCTGTCTGGCTAACTCATGATCGAACTCCTATTTTTGGGTCTAACACAACATCTTTGTTAACTTCATATATTATTCATAAAGTCCTCTATCAGAACAAAGCAAATAGTATTCAAATGGAATAGGCAATTTAGCATTATTATCGGACGCAAAACGAGATCGCGCTACATTTTACAGAAAAAGTTCCGACTCTTTCTTGCTAAGAAAATAATTTTTCAGTTTTACCAGTCTTTTTTTAAAATGATATTTATCTGTAAATTTCCTCTATCAATTTTCCTTATTGTGTTATTGTCACCCAGCTGATCAATATAAGTTCTTGGCAGGCCCTTTGGGTTCTTAGCAACGTAAAAAGTATCTGCACCGACGAGAGACGAGAGAACGTGTGTACTTAATATTGTGCGCGTGTATTTGGTTGTTTGACGTATTCTAAATTTCCTGTTCGGTGAAGAGATCGGTCGAAGGCTGAAAAGTGTTTTATTAAAGCGATATTTTTTCTTTTGTCCGTTACCTAAGAAATATATCCACTTCAATAAGAATGCCGTTTTCACAACCTGAGCTGCCGATTCAAAATTCGGCGTGGTCCGTTCGATTGAAAATCGACAAAGCCGACTAAAAATAAATCAGAAGACAGTGACGCAATTCTAAAGCAATACTTTATATGATCATTTACTACCGTAATATTTCTACCAAAGTTAGATTGTTTGCTTTTTTGAGAGTGTGAGATATTACGCACGTAAATTCTAAAATTTGAATAAGTCTAAGTCGTTTAGCTGTCAGTGACGTACGGTCAGTTTGTCAAACTAAAAAAGAACACACAAATCCTGGTATCTTAAAAAAAGATCACATTCTAGCGACGGATGTCTGAATTTTGCAAGTGTCTACTGACAACATCTGCCCAAAATTATGAAAAAACAATACGAGCTGATAAAATATATTTCTAGAGTGCTTCTATAAACTAGATCGCATTTTAGCGACGGATGTTTGAATTTTGCAAGTGTCTACCGACAACATCTGCCCTATATAAAAAAAAAACAATACGAGCTGATAAAATATATTTCTAGAGTGCTTAAGGGCAGTTTCGTAGTGTCATCGTAAATGTATTCCAGCGGGATATCTTTCTTTAGCAAATGGCTGACGTGCAGAGCGCGCCACATGTTTTCTCTTCAATCCTGTGATTAGTGCTGACATAACTTTATCTATAGACCGTGTCTGTGCTTGTTGCAATACTTTTCCTGTACTTCTTGTAATAGTCCTTTTTTGTGCTTGTTAGTCGTAATTGTTGCAATCATCGTTTTGTGTCTATGCAATGCTTGGTTTGCATTGTATTGTTGTGCCTATGCTTGTTGCAGTGATTGTCTTGTGCTTGTGTCTACACCTATACTTGCTGCAACGATTGTCTTGTATCTGTGCCTATATACCTAGTATGCTTGTTGCAATGATTTTCCTGTGATTGTGTCTACTCCTAATATGCTTGCTGCAACGATTGTCTTGTATCTGTGTCTATATATACCTATGCTTGTCGCAACGATTGTCCTAAATTTTTAGTTACATATCTCAAATAACTCATCCCTTCTGGGCCCGGTTGTTCGAAAGCCGATTAAGCTAATCCAGGATTAACGAAATTCTTTCTCTGGACCTCTCTGCCAATAAATTGCGGCAGGGTTTTGTGTGAAGATGGATTAAAAAGCTTGTTCCAGCTTAAGAAGTATTAAGGAAGTCGTTTAGGACAAAACCTTCACATTTTGAAGCTTGTAAATGACAACAAAGTTTAGAACTAATCTAGGATTAGCCTAATTGTGCTTTGAGAAACCGGGCCCAGGGTCTGGTTGTTCAAAGAGTGGATAGCACTATCCACAGGATAAATCCTTATCCAGTTGACTGAATTAAGCTTAATGGTTAATACTATCCACTGGATAGCAATTTATCCAGCGAATAGCGCTACACACTCTTTGAACAACCGGACCCTGGTGTTTAAATGCTCTCAAACACCTTTAAGTTCAATTTAGAGTGGACTGGTCTAGACCACCTGATGTAGGTAGCGAATGACAAAAACATTATCTTTTCAGTAAGGAAGCAGTAGCAATGTTTTTAAATAGCACATTTAATTTTTCATCTCACCGGAAATCGTTTTTATAAAAACGCTTATGTTCATTTGATACACCTTTCACACGGTCTGTTTTTAGCTCGTTATTCTCCAAAACTTGGTTCTCGCGAAAGGCACAAGCACAAGGGGCCCGTCTTATTCCACAGTGAAACAAGCTCGACGAAGCGCAAGCACGAAGGTCTTTTTATTTCTCCTTTTGCTTGCGCTTGTACGTGAGTCTCTCGTGAAGACCAGACCAAAGAGTTCAGATAACTAACCTCAAGGAATTTACAGACAGCCTCCAAAGACGTTAGGCGGCAAGCTTATATAGATTATTTATATATTCGTGTGTCTACAATAAAGATCGGATTCACTGCAGATTTCTGTTAAGGCAAAAAGATTCTGGCTCGGATTTTGTCAAATTCGAGGACAATATTAATTCGTAATGCTGTATTAAAGAACTGCCCCCCCCCCCCCCCCCCCAAATACATAATCTCTTGGAAATCTGTAAAATTCTATTTCCGCGCCACTCTATGATATTGCCTTATCGGACACTATTTTCGATCAGTATCGTTGTTTACGATCTCTATAAATATCCACTACACAAGGCTCACGCCAGATGATCCCGTGGTAAATGGATTCTAACCTTCTTGGCCCAAACAACGCCCAGTGCTTCAAAGCTTAAGTGTACTTAACGACCTCGTATACCAATATTAATCAGTCCAAAACCGCAAAGATATCCTTACAAGGGGCGCCAAAAATCTTTACACGTGCATCTCAAAGTGTACCTAAAGTAGCAGGTGCAATGATTATACACATCTGCGAGCTATAGTCGACATTTTCTATGACGCCTTTAATATTTCGTACATGAACAAAGAATGTCCATCTCCTGACGAAGACTCTTCACTTGACTCTAAAGATGACTAGCACAGCTCAGGAGGTCATCAAAGAGTCAGTAACTAACAAAAGTCTTTCCAAAGACTAGTCTCACCCGAACGATCACACCACTAGACGAACAAGTAATGATAGTTGTATAGTGTTTTCTTTCGGCAGAAAGAAAATTTTTTTGGGACCGTGTTTGATAGATTCCCAAAACGCTTCAGTTGGTTTGACAATATTGGTCAAAATTGATACTGTATTCAGCAAGAGATTGAGAGAGAGAATTTGGTTAACAGCCGGGACCATATGGGTCATGCAGTCGCAAAACCGGAAAGATTACATCCAACATCCATAACACTCTTCGAATTAGACTGATCCTTACAGTTTGAATCTATATCGTGTTAGGTGCTTATCTTGTAATACTGATAGTCTACACTCGTACGGCATGTTGGCACACTGAATTAGCTGCGTAAAAAGCTGAAAACAAGCGTCACTGAGTGTTCTGCCCGGATGCATGTCGCAACAACGCTACTCCACGCGGATGCACGATCTTGGAATGAAAGTGGACAACACCCAGTGGCTATATTTAAAACCAACATTTTGTTTGGATAGCAATGTACGAATTGTTGAACGGAGTTCGAGAACAACCTTTTGGCGTCAAGTAAAATATAAGATTCTAGATCCATTTTTCGATAATGTGAAATGCAACTTTTTTTCTTAGCTCTCTGCTCAGATACAATACTAGAGTACTTAGCGAGACTTTTAAAGTCTACCTACCTTGCCACTTGTGTGCACAAAATCACCGCTACACGAGGGCCAACATTGTATCACATTCCTGAGAAGATTAAAAGGAAAAATAAGAATAAGCCCCGCATACGACCAGACAAGTTCTACCGGGGACTCGGCGAGCCAACTATCAGTACATGACTTGATAAATTGAAACGAAGCATAAGGTTTTCTTTCCCCTCAAGACAAAGTGTTAGTTTCTCGCGTAAGCTTATTGAGAAAGTTGGCGCGCCCAGGGTGCATTATGGGAAGGTAGAACTGGAGTCGGGTGTCTCAGGGCCTCGGGCAACGTTTCTTTATATACGCACAGCGGGACGAAAGTTGACCCTGAGACCATGCTCGTGTTATTGCAGCTAAAGGAAAATGCACGAAATGATTCTTCGTCATTTTTCTGTCTGAATATAGGCCTCATGTGACGGGATCTAGTTTGTCGCCGTTTTCATCGATTTAATCAGCAATTCAGTATATTTCATCAATGGAACGGATACTTAATACAGCATTATTGATCGAGTTCATTAATTTTACTGAAGTTTCGGCAACAAGAGCCATGAAACTGCAAACAGAAGCATCAGAACAAAGAAATTCAAACTATTACATCGCATGATCTTGTAGTCGAATTACACTGCACCAAAGAAAAGCTGATATTGATTATGACATATGGCAAAAAGCTCAGAATGGAGATTGAATAAATTTTATCAACAACACACTACTCGGCTTGTGAGCTCCCACAGTTTCAGTTTCTAATCCATTGTCACGACCAAATTAAACTAAAAATAATTTTACAGAAGAGGCATTGAACGAATTTGTCTCGACCTAAAAGAGTCCAACTTCTGAACTGTCAACTGAAACTACTCAGGATGTGATCACTCAAAAAGAAAACCTCTTGATGAGTAACAGCAATGTCCACATTTCTTGGGGCGTTTTTTTTTTTTTTTTTTTTTTTTTTTTGCGTATAATTTGAGCATATTGCAAACACCATAATTATAGTGTTGTGTAAGTGGCACTTGTTTCTCGCACGGAAGGTATGTCTGGATAGTTCTGTATGATCTGCCAGTAAAAAAAGGAAAAAAGGAAAAAAGAAAAAAAGGAAAAAGAAAAAAGACGATAGTTTAAAAGGCGCGATGCAAAACCCAGTGGACGCGAATTGAAAGCTTTTACCTTCACACATACAGTGCAGGTCATCATATTTGTGGGTGATGACATCATTCACAAGGATACAGTATCGTATGGAGATTTGTTATTTTAACCATTTCACTCTCAAGCTTGCACTTTCTCTCGACCTTTCGTTTTGCCTGATCGCCGCACGACGTGTACTTAATTCGGACAAAACCAAATGCATTAGATATTAGCACAAAAACGGATTTTTCTTAAGACCTTCTTTACTATATTTTATTTTTCGAAAAACCGCAGAGTTAAGAAAAAAGGCTTCTGCTTCAATAGCCATCACCCAGGCCACACTCAACAGCAAATGCTGTTTTTTTTTTCGCGCGGGCGAATGTCAACTGAAAAGCATTTTATCAGATTCTTTGGAACCAAATTTGATCACGACTTGTAACTCTTGCTTCATAAAATACACATATAACATTCACTGCTTTCGTCTTAATATTATAACCCTTGTATTCCTGAGCTCAAATTAAAGATTCTCCCAAGAAATGCAAGAGCGATGTAGTGAGAATTGATAGTTTAGTCAGCTATTATCTGAGCAAGGTATCAAAAGCCAAGTTCTCCTTACTGTTTGATTTATTTCCGGTGAGAAACCGAAAGAAAAAAATTGAAGTTGTCAATCTTGAGAGTGAAAGTTGGGTGAAGTTGGATTTTCTTGTTTACGTCCGCTTCTGACGCAGCATTCCACAAATTCTTTTAATAATAAATTCAAGTAATCAACAGCTAAGTGTATGCCGTCATAAAAGAAATACATCAATACAAATAGAGAAAAAAATGCCCTTTAAACCTTCCCTAAGCTGCTTCAAGTCCCTTGAGATTCCACAGTCACGTCTCAGACTCTAACATCTATCCAAGAACTTGGCGCTCAAAACTGACACAATATCAAAGGGTCACAGGTTCAATTCTGAACAACAATCATCGAAAACCGTTGACGTTAGAGCGTCAGTTGGGTTATCAATATTTCTCATTGTTATTTGTATTGTCTTAGATCCGTAAAAGGACCTGTTGAGTCCTTGTTTAACATTATGCAAATATTCCCAAGACAGTCAAGAGCATTTTGAGTCTGATTCAATGCTTTTCGAGTGAGCTATTTCTGGTCTGGTGTTGTCATAGCCAAGCAGCGTTAAAATGTAATGGAGATGGCGAAGGAACCCATTGAATACGGCGTAAATGATATATTCTTAGCCTGGGATTTAGACGGAAATGGCTTCATCGATAAATCTGAGTTCCGAAGCTGCTGTGGGGAGTTGAATCTCACAAATGAACAACTGAATACGATTTTCCGAGAGCTTGACGAAGATGGTGACGGGCAGATCAGCTTATCGGAATTTTCGAACGGTTTCCAAAGAGTTTGTTCGCTCTTTCATCTGGATACGGACAGTGTGTTGAACAAGGAACACAAGAACTTTGAAAAACTTATGGATACCATTGGAGTGCGTGGTCTATTGTCAGGGTAAACTATCAGTCAACAACATACATCTGATGTGGACCGTATGTCTGTACATATGATAATTCAGTTTGATGAAGATTATTCTTGGGGTAAACTATGTTTCCTTTAGACTTAACAACAACAGATCACGCGTAATTACTTCGCTTATACTGTCTGGCTAAGAGTTTAGTGGTCTTTCAACGCGCTTATACAAGACACATCGCGTTAATGTTTCAGCGATATGTCAATATTTTTCCGAGTCCCAATCTTTTTTAATAGCTATACTTGACAGTCAATTAAGTTCCACGTCATTAATAGACTTTGATTAATTTTTAACCAAGAGTTACATTATTTATTTCTTGTTTAACTTCCTTGAATATGCTTCGGCATGTCTATCATATGACTAGTCCATCGCTTTTAACTGCGCTTCTTAAGAGAAATGTCCCGAGACCTTGGCAAGCTTCAAATTGTGCTGGAACAAGCAGGTTTCAGGTGCGTTATTAACACCAACATTCCTGTGTTACTGTTGTCCACAACGGCCGCTTCCTTCGCCTGAAAGCATGCAGCTAGGAACGAGACGCAAATTCTGATTGCTTCCGTGTTCCATTTCTCGCCAAATGCACTTTACAAATCGAGCACGTGTAATTGAATCTGTATTTAAGTCTCCCGTCGCTCGTATAAGTGCCACCAATGTACAGTTTTTACTTGTGATCACCGATCGATTATTTGTTTGATTGTGTAAACTCACGCAACGCATAAACACTTCGCATGATCATTGTTCCGCAACACTAAGCCACATTGGCAACACGTTGGGTTCACAATGGACGTAGGACATTTTGATGGCCTCTAAGGTTGATTTGGTTAAGCAACAGCTGTAGAATTTACGTACTTTTATAAAATATAAAACTCAAGTGGGCTGTGACGTTTGATGTTTTAGCAGTTCACTCAATGATGTTATTTGGTATTTTTCTTTCATGTGCCATTGGACGTACTTCATATACCTCAGGCATTCTTCTGCACCTAGTGTTAATAATTAACCTGATGATTGAAAGCTTATTATATTCAAGTGAACATAATTTATAACATAATTGAAATTAAAATTTGTCATGACATAGCACATTTTCTTAAGGTTATAATAGTAGCAAGCTAGTTTCATATTTTTATTTTTAATTATTTTATTTCATTGGCACTTTTGGTTCAAGGCTGGTTGGGAGAGCTCAATACACCTTTTGGGGCTTTAGACCAGTCTACAGACCTGAAGTAATAAATATCACATTATCTTATTCTCCCAACCACTTTAGAAGAAAATGTATGAATAAGGTAGTGAGAATTGATAGTTTGGCCAGCTTTCATCTGGGAAACTCAAGAGTGATCAACTTCAATTTTCTCTTTCAATTTTCACCAGAGATATATCATACAGTAAGGAGAACTTGGCTTTTGATAGTTTACTCAGATGACAATTATCAATATTCTCACTGCATCACTCGTACATTATTTTGTGGAGAATCTGTATTATGAGCCCAGTAACAAATGTGGTTTTGTTCTTTTCTCTTAACAGACAGGAATATGTGGCTGAACTGTTTCAACAGCTTCATAGATCGACAGAGTCACCGCAGCTTCTTGCTCTCCTAGAGAGCTTTCTCTTCAGCGTCGTTCGAGATGTCAAACACTATTCCTCTGAAAATGAGCGCATGGAAGAAGCTCTCAAGAGGTGACCATAACTACTATCTTATTTTTTTGACATAAAACTGGGGTGTTTTATAATAAATGAATATTAGTTCTAAAAATTTCAGGGAAAAATTGGTGGCCCTAACAAGTTTTGCTTTTAATTAATAGGATGAAAATATATAATAATTATTAATAAATATTAATTGATATTAATTATTACTAAACAAATTAATTAGCTAAAGAGAATGTCAGCCATTAGAAGGAAATTATCATACAAAAGGTCTGGAAAAAACTTCAACAAAACAACACACTCTGACTTGATATTTGTGTATAATGTCCCACAGAACGTGTGAGAAACACAACGAACACATGGAGCACATGGACGATGAAGTTCAGCAACAAATGTCCGGACTGGAGACTCGGATCAGACAGGAGGTATGTGTAGCCACAGGAAAATGATCCCTCGCAAACGATAAAGTTCAACATGTGTTCAAAATTCCCTGAGTTTTAAAAGAAATATTAAATGTGTTCTTCATTTTAGGAGAGAAGCAAATATGAGAGAGCCAACCTGGATATTGTCTGGCAACTTGAAGCCAAGAACAAAGAAATCCAACAACTCCAAGCTGAAGTGCAGAAGGTTTGTAAAGTACTTCATGTAGATCAACATGACAGCTGACTATTCTTGCACAAGCACACAGTTAGTATTTATTTCAGATAGCAAAACAGACAGGCAAACAGAGATGAAAGAAAGTGAGACTGAGAAATAGAGGTGTGGGTGGTAGCAATTACATTCAGCCAGGTTGATATTGTGCTATTTCATAGGCTCCAGATAGTAAATGATTTGTAAATTACTGTGTCATTGACTTGTTTTATTTATCAAAGGTCAAGGGAAGATTAAAGAGAAAGGAGCCAGAGGAACAGAAACTTAAGGAGCAGGTGGACGAGAGAGTCCAGGCAAGTGACAGAGACTGCATCTTAAAATATCTTGTTTGATCAAGAGAGGTCAATTAAATCATGGACTACTTTGTTACTGAAGTATTGATTAGTTGCCTCAGGTAGTTCTAGATGTCATATGTACAGCATTTTGCTTGGGGGTATTAGAAAAAGCTTCCATTCAATTCACTGACACTGATTCACTAGTAGCTTGACATGAATTTTGATTTTCAAGTTAGGCCCAGTTCAGACACAGCTCCTCACGTGCGCCAATAGTTAATTTGCATCAGGTTTGGCGCATGTGAGTAGTGGCATCTGAATCGAACCTTACTCTCTGCTTACTGGTAAATTGGCTTTCCAACCAGGCCTCTTCTAAATAGCCTAATGTAAAATTTACAGGAAATCAGGTATCTCCGAAGTCAAATAACAGATGCACAAACAAACCACGCTGTTCTGAGGAGTGAGCTGGCTCAAATGAGGAATGACTATGAAGAACAGACAGAGCTGCTCAATGTGTAAGTAACACAAGTCCCACATGTAAACAGAGTATGAGTAACATTTAAAATTTTCCACTTAAGATTGAAACCTGAACCATAACATGCAAACTGTAGTTTCCAGAAAGTTTGCAAAGTTCTCAGTAAAATTCTACAGAGCTGATCTTTTGTATCTGTGACTTTCTCACACTGAATTTATGATTTGTCCACAGAGAGAAGCGTACAGTCATGGAGTGCATTCAAGAACAGGAGAGCCTAACAAGGCAATTACAGTTGCTGCAGTAAGTTGTAACATTTATACTCTCACAGTGTTTGTTTATTATTACCTGTTTATATTTCATTTTATAAGTTACCATAAAAATCTTTACTTCAATATTTACCCAAACTATGATGATAATGATCACATGTGAATTTATTGTATTGTTTATTGTTCTTTAACTTGCAGTGAAGCAAATAAGAAGTTGCACGACACAAATGATGACCTCCGATCAGCCTTAGAGGTGAGACTTTTTTGTTTTCTGCATGGTCTTTCTAACCCTGTTTTGTTAGTTTGCTACTTAATAATATTTTTAGATAAAGTTGTTGTTGGTATTTGCTATTGTTGTTGTATCATGACATCCAACCTCACTCATTTTGATAATTATTTTCCCATAAATATTTGACAAACACTGATGATACATTTTCACTGTTTTAAAGATTTTGTTGACTGTTTCAATTCAAAGGGGAGAAAATACAGTGATGGAAGAAGCCCATCTCCCAGCAAACGGCATTCCATATCAACGCTATACTCCAGCACAAAGAAGAAAAAGGCCTCGAATCTGTAAGTATCTCATATGATGTTTCATAACGTAAATTAGTCTGGTTAAATAGTTTGCACATACATGTAGTTTGTTATTAGTCAAATCTTTGGGCAAGCATATATTTAGTAAGTTGCTTAACTTTGAAGTCAAAGGCAAAGTATCTGACACCATGCAAAACTTTGAGTACAGCTGGAGATCTAGATACACAATCATTTAAAGGGTTATTTACTTAGGTAATCTGTGTAAATATCTGCTGGCACAAAAGTTAAGCCCATAGCAAGCCATTTCTGATGATTCAGGTCTTACCTGAGGATTATTGTGTGACAATTAAATATGGTAATCAAAAATAATAAAATGTAATGTTACAACATCAGATTTCAATTTAAACTATCCCTACTCTCTTGTGAATATGTTTAATCTGTCTTATTATATATCTATAGACAGTAACATGATACGCCGTAAAGAATTAAACATACTTACTATATCCTTGTTTCTTCATTTACTAAGGGATGACCAGTCACCAAGTTCCACCCTGTCGATGACATCAACGCCACACCCCGGTAGTCGGAGGAGTTCATTGCTACCAACTCAACAGCCTTGTGAGGTAGATGGAGAAGGTCTGCTTAATGAGAGCTCATTAATGACGGAGCTCATGCAAGTGAAACAACTTTCGGTGAGTACATTAATGAGATAGGAAACCTCTAGGCAGCTGTTTTTTCTCTCAGAATAATAAGTTAGTGTTATTGCTCATGTGTTGTCTTGAAAATTCATCTTAACAATACAAAACTGTTGGCCAATAGTATAGGCACTATCTCTGGTTAAAAACCTGTGTCAAATGTAATCATAAAACAAGACTTTTGACAATGAAATGAAGAAATCTTCTCAGAACTCTGGATGGGAGTGTGCCGCACAGTTCTCAAAAACTTTCAAAAAGTTTCAGTAAACTAAACTGGACGACGTGTTTTGTACACGTTCATGCATATAAATACAAACGATAAATGTTCAAAAAAGAAACATATACCTTAGTAATGCTGAACGGTTAAAAATAAATCCTTTTCCTGATTAAACAATATCGTACTCCGAATAAAAGATGTCCATACATTGAAAAGCGCAGAGATACGTTAAAAATTTTCAGCTGTGTATCAAAATGGCCGCCACAGAATTTTGCAGACGGATATAATCGCCTTTCAGAACGTAAACATTAAAATATAAAGGCACTTTTGAAGTAAATACATGTTCGAACATTAACTTACTAAATAATGGAGCAAATAAGTCTAATCTAAAGTCAAAATGCTTCAAAGGGAATTTAAACGTACCAAACTCCCGCCATTGTGCCGCAGCTTCTCTGGTTCCCAGGCCACTCTCAGCGTAACGAATGGGGAAAGTCTGGACAGACAAAATAATTTAAAACGTTTAAAATATAACTCATAAATCCTAAACTAAATCATAAAAATGTTAACAATAAACTTACAGGTCTCTGAAGACGGCTCTGAAGATGAGTTAGATTATAACAACAATGCCAATGTACTGAATAATTCGGGGAGTTTGCGTGGCATGGTTCCGCCAGCGCTTCAATCATGCGAAGTCGATGATGAACTTGTCGACGACTCGCTCTCGAGTTCAATAGATGAGACTTTCCTTGAGAGAAGTTCAAGAAGGGTAGGATTATAACAAGCATACTGTGAGGCGAAATACTTGTATCTCATACCCAAGCGTTCCCATTTTATTGCACAAAACAAGCGTTCAGGTTGCTTAAGGAAATGACAGACTTACATTATTGCCGGTTAGTGAAGAATTACGTGCAGAAATTCGACTCAAAACAACAGACAAAAAGACAACTTATGGAGCAAGCTCGTACCGACCAAATTAGGGCGCATGACGTAAGTTAGTGACGTGAAGATCCAAAAGACGCGAAAGTCCTGCTCAGCAATGTGCGTTTTTGCCGTAAAAATGGGAAAGCCTGGTGCGAGTGCCACAGGTTTGAGCGCGTGTTTGTCACGTTTTACAGGAGGAAGGTTCCCCGATCAGCTAAAATTTCTGTATAAAAAACACACTGTACTAATTCCTGTTACGTGGCAAGCTTGTGGTCAAGCCTGCTGTTTTAATATAACTGCACTAATAACACTGAATAACAAACTTGACAGACAAACAGCAACAAAGACAAGGGAACGCCCCCTCTGACGTCAGACGACACAGACCAATCAGAGACGCCGAGAGAGAGCGACAAGTTGTCAAGGCATAAAACTAACTCAAGACTGACTGACAAACTTGAAAAATACTTTCGGAGGCGTTCGAAATATCAAATACCTCAAAACGAGGCTGGGAAGGAAGTGAACACAGCAAAGACAGCAGATGCAGTCAAACTGGACAAATCAAGCGGTTTTCATAAAAACGATAAGTCTGCTCTTTCACGTCTTAAAAAGAGGAAAAATAGCCTGGAGGGAAAGTCCTCAAAAGCGAGCGAGCAGAATTCCTTGCGAAGCAAACTTAGACTGTCCGTTTCTAAGACCGACCCTGACACGAGGAAACAAAAACAGACAACTGACAGACTGACTGCGCAAAAGACTGAGACGAGCAGCAGACAACGCAAGCAATCGTCCGTGTCTTTTTCGCCCACTGTGACCTCTCACGTGACATCCACGTGCACCGCACCTACGTCACTTGCCCTTAAAAGGACAAGAAGTCTCCCCCACGCGCCGTCATTTACGCGCTCTCGCAGACATCGCGCTGTGGAAAGGGAAACTTCCGATACAGACTCGGCACAGCAGGAGTTGAGATTGGTGGGTTAAAACGCAAATTCTCTCAACCACTCACACAGAAATTGTACGAGTGACGCAGTGAGAATTGATAGTTTTATCAGCTTTTCCGTAGGCATAACGCTATGTTCTATAAAATGTACTACAAATCTGTGGTTAAAGTTTGAAAGGATAAACTTCGGTATTCAGGGAATATTGGCTTGAAGGAAACAGTGTTCGCTTAGTCTCCTCTCTGGATTCTTATTTGATACTCGTAACACGATCATTTGTGGTCAGCAGCCCAAAGCTAATTCCAGGCGTAAACCCGTCATGACTCATGAACTCTTCAAACTAAACAACTAAACTTCTTTTAAAATCATGAAATATTCTTTTAAAAGTTAACTTCTAAAAGACGCATATAAAAGCTTTTAAAACATTTTAAAAAGCAATGGCTCTTCATAAAACACACAAACGACACTAAAATTACAACAACTAAGGGTATGTTATCAATAATTGGTGGAGTTGTTCGACGCCTCTGATTGGCTATTCCGTGTGGCTGTATAGAGACAGAACGACGGGGAAGAAGATGAAGCATATGGAACCATGCCGCCCAGCGAGAGGGAAAGCTTCAAGAGTCGTATGGACATGTTGCAGTACGTACAACTCTTTGATGTATACGCTACATTAACCCTTTCAGAGATACAGTCATCTCTCTCTTAACGGACCGGCCCTCTAAGACAGACACCTGCCGTTTCTTCAGTCATTTACCCCAACTGAGCTCTCTTAAAGACGGACACCTCTCTGAAACGGACAGTTGGAGCTGGTCCCGTGGGTGTCCGTCTTAGAGTGAGTCGTATGTATACTATTTTAGTCTTTCAAAAACATTTGGGAAATGAAATGAAACAAAAAGGAAAACAGATAGAGTGCTATGGATGTACGCATCTAAAGTTTTCATTTGATCACATTGATTTCATATAATTATCTGTACCATTGTATATATATATATGGCCCGTTCTAAACTTTCTAAGGCCCGGGTCAAATGCCGTATTTCACATGAGCCGAATTAGCTCAAACAATGCACTTGAGTTCGGCTCATGAAAAATGCGGCGTTTGACCCTGGCCTAGGTTTCTGATTATATTTCATTCTGCTCAACAGAGAAACAAACAAAAGATTGTGCGAGAGGAACGATGACCTTAGATTAGCTCTGGAGGTAAAAAAAAAGACATCTGTAGTGCTGCACAGTTGAATATTCTCGTTATATATTCGTATATTCGAATGTTTGTAATCGAGTACTTATGCAACGTTTTCCCATTTTGCAGGCAATAAGTGGCAGAAAACATTCTGCAAAAGTAAGTTTGTCTTTCAATTTTCTTGTGCATTCACCTACTAGAAGCTCTTGTCCAGGTTGTTGATTGATTGAATTGTTGTATGAATAGGTCATTTCCGAGATGCCTGTTGCCTCTGTTTTAAAACGAGGTCTTGCGCGAAATCCGACTTTTTGCATGAAAATTAACTAGTTTTCATAAGAAAATTTTCACACTGGACCTCGTTTTGAAACAGAAGGAACGGGCATCACGGAAATAGCGAATTTGCACTTTTATTGATGAGCATGTACCTTTACAACGACCAAAAACGTTTTTTTTTTTCACTAATTACAAACTCTTGTCTCGTTGCTACTGGTTGATGTTTTTGATGGGCCTTTGGTTGCTACCTGCGTAATAACCGGATAATTAAATTCTTCTTTGTTGATTTCCAGGTACGGAAAGGCGACAAAAGTCGGAGGAATCCCAGCGTCCATAGCGACTACGGCTCCGTTTCTAGTCGGAGTATAACACCGAATCAGTAAGTTGGTCCGTGCATGTGAATCAGACGAGGGAGACTGGGAATGGGGTGGAAATCATAATAGAAGCATTACTGTTACTGGCGGACTAAAAACAGAAAAACGGTGGAGAGACGCAAGAAGTTGAACGACAGAGAAATCAAAACGGACAGACCAAAAGAATAAACACACACAACGCTGAACTACTGTAATGAAATCGAAATATGATCGGATGTTGCCCCGACAGCTTACAAGGTCCCAAGTCTGAGGAGGATGTTGCTGACGGAGCCGAAGCCGATGATTTGTCGGGATACGACGTGGAATCCGACGGCAACACGATGACGGTATAGATACCATATAAGGATATAGATACATATATGGAATTTCATGGTGATGTGACGTGTCTGTTGTATGCGACAGCAAACACTAAATTAGACCATTCTTTGATAAAGATAAATAACAACAATGATGATAACTGCTATTTCCGCTGTCTAAACTTTTTAAAGATCCTTCCACTGTGAAGATAACTTTTGATTACGTTCTTCGACTGTAGTTCATATACGAACTAAATCAAATATAAATCATTTCAGAAATCATCTAAACATCTAAAACATCTAAACATAAACCTTAAACATAAACTTCATTTTAAACCACCAGTGCACGAATCTTAAATACTCTTGCGTCCATTATAAACAGACCAGTGCTCATCATTTTGAGGGGCCCCCAGAGCTTGGCAAATTGGGCGCCACTCCACATGGCCGCTTAGAAATCGCGGGAGTCGAATCAGCCGGAAATGACGTCGAGTGGGAGAATGAACACGAGAACGATACCGCTGAACATGAAGAGCAGCAAACAACAGATTCGAAAGAAAAAAAAATTACGTCAGACACCTCGCCATTCGATCGTAACAGCAACCTTAGACGGCCTTGTCGGCACAAAAGCTTGGAGCAGTTGTGTGGAAGCTCCAGTGGGAAAGGCGACCGATCCACGTGGCCAGAAATCGCGCGCGCGGGAAAATGGAACAGTATGGAGCAGATGAGGAAAAAACACGAATATTTCGGCGGGGAGAGATCTAAATCTTTGCCGACTTCTCGATGGCAGAGCTACGATAGAGTTAACAGCAGCGACGGCTCTGATACCGGACTGTGGCAGTTGACCGAGAAGCTAAACTCGCTGAGATCCAGTCGAAGTACATTGGAGGATTCTGCAGACGAGTTGATAAATTCCGGGGAACAGTCGTTGAAGCCACCAGCGTATTTGGTAGCTGTGGAGAATTTTAGAACTGAGATTCAAAATGAGAATTCCTCTTCGGTTTCGAAGCCGACTTCTTCGAGATTATTATCGACACAAGGCGCGGATAGTAACCATGGTGATGCTTCGCTGCCTAGCAACGGTGGAATTAAGGGGGCGCAGAGTGCACGTGGAAAGAACTGTGACAAGACTTCACTAGAATCAATATTAAACCATGCAAAGGTATTTCCTAATACGATAAATAAAAGTTAAAAACCAAATAATTTACAGAACAAAAACGAAATGAATGTAAAATTTGTAAACGCTAAAATTGAGCTCGTCGTAAAGTTTTTTTCCACATTTCTAACAGGTTAGTCTAAAGATTTTAGCTAAAATTTAAAATTATCATGAATTTAGATAAATACGGGGTAAGCTTTTATTTTGTCAACCTATTTTAATGTTCTTTTTAGTTCTTGTTAATGTTTTTTATTTGTCTTAAATGTGTTGTGTTTACTTTGTTTCATTTTACGCTTCATTAATTTCTCAGAAAGCCCCACAAGCAAATCCTTTCCCGCCCTGGATACAAGCAAACCTGTTTCAATACTCGTAAAGCAGGTTCTTTTCTAGGCATATGATCCGCCTTTGTTAAAAAACGTTCATATACCACTGCTATCAACCAATATCACAAGTAAACGCGAATAATGATTCCACGTAAAATAAATTAATAATAAAATAATAAAATAAAATAATAAAATAATACTGACGAAAGAAGACTGGATTAGTACCCTCGCAGGGCTCGGGGATAAACAAACTGAATCTGAATCAATTTATAAGTAAACTAAATAATTTGTTGGAATGTTTTGTAAAACGCGTTGGCATTAATTCCTGACGAATAATTTAACTTTAATGTCGGCAGACTGATTCCCTTCCCGAGTCAGAGACAAGCCGAGCAGAGTCATTACTAAACTACGCTGAACTTGAAGCGCAGGTAATTTTGTGTTATCTATTAGAGGTTAAACTCCTATAAATGTTTCATTAAGTATTGGTTTATGTCAACAAATGGGGTCATTCTCCATACATCACTCGACAAGAATCAGAGTCTAAAAACTACACAAACATCATTTGGCTCGAGACATCAGAAAGTAAGTTATTTAACTAGCTGAAAACATTATAAGCACTTCATGAAATCTAAAGTAATCTAAAGCTGGTAATAAAGCTTTGAACACGATAAAAATTTACAAAGGAAACTTCGTACATTATCTGGCCCATTCTATGCAAGTGATTTTGACTCGCTTCTCAGTTCTGCGCTTTTTCTTTAGTTCAAGAGCGTCATCGAAGAAGACCCGGACGACATTGACGAAGATGACGTCAGAGACGAGGAACTGGCGAAGCTCGTTGCGATGGCGTCCGGAAACAGCGATTCGGAGACGGAAACAGAACCCGAGACACCCGAGGGAGAGCGACTAGCTGCCGTCGGTTCCGACTCCTTGTCCGACGGATCTATGTCCATGCCTTTGAGTGTAAGCGGACTTGCTTTGAATCTCACATAAGTGCCAGAGAAAAAGTAGAAGAAAAGTATCCAAATAGGCTAGCCCTGTGAGCTTGAGGGCTGGCCAGATTATAAGTGGGAAGTCGGAAAAACAAATAGATAGATAGAGCTGTGGATTTGTTAATCAGCTTAACCTTTGCTTCACAGGCGACTGTTTCTCAAGACAATGTCCCAGAGAGAATGTACAAGCTGGTGCTGGCGGGTGACGCTGCTGTGGGCAAGTCCAGTTTTATTCTACGACTCTGCAGAAATCGATTTCACAGCGCCTTGAACTCCACACTTGGTAATGTAAACCAGCAATACTACCATCAAACCATCACTAGTACTGCCATACTACTACAACTACTTCTACCACTACAACTACAACTACAACTACAACTACAACTGCTACAACTACTACACTACAACTGTGGTCTCCTTTTACATAATAAAGTCTACATAGCAACTTTATAAAATCTCAACTTTATACTATAAATTATAGTTTTTTATTGCAGTTTAATAGATTGTAAAGTTACATTCAGACGTATTTAGTTTTAGAATTTGTATTGCGGATATCATGTAAAACAGTTAAGTGTTTCTTTACCCACGGTGAAATAAAGCTACTTCTAGTGCCTACCTATAACGCATCCTTACCTTCTCCCCCCAGGTGTTGATTTCCAGATGAAGACCCTGTCAGTAGACGGTAAGACCATCGCGCTCCAGTTGTGGGACACCGCAGGGCAGGAGAGGTTCCGCAGCATCGCCAAGTCCTACTTTCGGAAAGCTGATGGGGTCCTTCTCCTGTATGACGTCACATACGAGACGTCCTTTATTAACGTGAGAGACTGGGTTGAGGCAATTGAGGTATGCATATTCATGTGTCGTAAAGCTGGTGTTACACTAGTCGATTTGCAACGATACGATGTTGCGCTAAAAATCTTTCAGGTGTAACACCCCATTGCGAGCGATTTTTCGCGATGTTTGCAGTGCTGCAACGCGTTGCAAGTTTTTGAAAGCGATTCAAAAGCTTGCAACGCCGTCGCGCAAATTTAGAGCAAATTGGCATTGCAAATCGACCAGTGTAACACCAGCTTAAGTCTCCTCTTGTATTCATGTTCACAATGTTCCTTGTTCACTTTCGTATGCGTGTTGGTGTTAGTGTCCATACTTGTAGTATGTACCATGTTACCTAAGGAAATTCTTTCTCAACATCGCCAGAAATTCCGGACATTTTGCGTCCACGATTGCTTCCGGTCTTTCCCAGCGGCGTGCGGTATGAGCATGCGCCATTCACACATTCAACATTGTTACGTACTTTGCCTCAGTGGGGTGGGGGAGGGATGGGTTTCTCCGGTTCAAAAAGAGACTGCTACGTTTAGGAGACGAACCGCTGAACGACCTAGTTGAAATTAGCTTTCGTTTGGTACAATTTTCATGCGATTTGGAGCTTCCCAGCCCAAAATATCAACATCCGAAGTCAGCGTATTTCACGGGAGGTATTCGCCATGGCTGGCTGTGAACTGCAAATTCAAACACAAAAAGTACACATCGAATTTGCTCCAGGGGACTGACTGAGGTTTCACAGGAGATGTTCAATCCTTCGACAATCAGGTACGGGGTAGACATTTTGCGTTTTACCCAAGGTTCTTGTATTAAATGCAGCTTAAAAAGTGACAGTAGCCGGTTTTGAGCGTATTCTGCTATCAATCCCTTCTTACGTCGGCCGAAATTTTAAATTCAAAAAAGTACACATCGAATTTTACCGGAGATAAATATTTTTTGTACTGTTGTGTTTAGGAAGCTTTCCTCTTCCGAATGCTGCCCAGACATTTTTACGAACGTGCTTCAGTTAAGCGAAAAGCACAATTTATTATCAGATCCCATACATTTCTTTGTTATTTCTTGAGCGGCTGTCAGCGTGAAACCTGATGCCTCTTCCGAGATGGCGCAACCGGATGTCTGAAATTTCTGGCGATGATATACCAGTTCGTTTCCGTGTTCGTGCCTGTGCTCGTGTTCGTGACTGTTGTCGTGTTCGTGTCCATCCTCGTATTCGTTGCCGCGTTCGTGTTCGTGACTGTTTTCGTGTTCGCTTCCGTGTTCGTGTTTGTATTCGTGTCTGTGCTCGTGTTCGTTTTCGTGACTGTTTACGTATTCGTGTTCGTGTCCATACTCGTGTTCGTGTGTTCGTGTCCATCCTCGTATTCGTGTTTGTGTCCATCCTCGTGTTCGTGTGTTCGTGTCCTCGCTCCACTTTACAAATCCCGAGTCTAAGTTATTCCAAATTTTTTTTCCAGGAAAGCTCCTCCAAATCAATACCCATCATGCTGTGCGGGAACAAGACTGACTTGCGCGAGTCCCAAGTGGCCGAAGGCAAGTCGGTCATCACAGAGGAGAGCGGCAGGAAGCTGGCCAAGGTAAGGGACCTGTTGCTATGGCTACCACTTCTACTTGCAGTAATGTTGGAGAAGGAGCAGTCAAAACATCAGTCTTCTTTGAGTTAAAAGATTTGGGGATTTTTTTGCTGTCTGAATGACGAAGTAATTGTGTAAGCCGCCATTATCCCACAAGGGTCTTCAAAATCAAGAGGAGACTGGAATGACTTTCATGCCAAACATTTGTCTTGTGTTACAGGAATATGGCGCCTTGTTTGCAGAGACAAGTGCAAAAGACAACAAGAACGTTGCAGAGGCGTGCATGGAACTTGCAAGGTATAGATCATCCTGGTGATCCAACTATAAATTCTCTTTATGTCACCCACACTATCTCTTCATGAATGATATGGAGAACTTATCGCCTGATCACTTCACAGTAGGCAGCTGATCCAACTATAAATTCTCTTTATGTCACCCACACTATCTCTTCATGAATGATCTGGAGAACTTATCGCCTGATCACCTCACAGTAGGCAGCTGATCCAACTATAAATTCTCTTTATGTCACCCACACTATCTCTTCATGAATGATCTGGAGAACTTATCGCCTGATCACTTCACAGTAGGCAGCTGATCAAACTGTGAATTCTCTTTATATCACCCACACTATCTCTTCATGAATGATATGGAGAACTTATCGCCTGATCACTTCACAGTAGGCAGCTGATCCAACTATAAATTCTCTTTATATCACCCACACTATCTCTTCATGAATGATATGGAGAACTTATCGCCTGATCACTTCACAGTAGGCAGCTGATCCAACTATAAATTCTCTTTATATCACCCACACTATCTCTTCATGAATGATATGGAGAACTTATCGCCTGATCACTTCACAGTAGGCAGCTGATCCAACTATAAATACTCTTTATATCACCCACCCTGCCCGTTAGTATTAGTTCTTGGATGAATTTAAATGTTATGGTTACCACCACTACTATTATCATGATTATAAATTTATTGATTAATTAATAAATTTCCACTGGTTTGCCGTGGTGTGGACTCTTATTTACCACGATTTACGTCATCACATGGTCAAAATGTTGTGGACTCACGAGGCGCTTCACCGAGTGAGTCCACAACTAATTTTGACCAAGTGATGACGTAAATCGTGGTAAATAAGAGTCCACACCACGGCAAACCAGTGGAAATTTGTTTCTTACCACAACATTTAGAAATATACAGGAAATTTTCGTTGTATTTCGCTGCAAAACGTGACATGCTGGCATCAGCATCGTTGTCTGGACTCTTATTTACCATGGTAAATCGACCAATCAGAGAGCGAGAACCTAGTGTGTTGTGGTAAAATCAATTTTTTTACTATTGGACAGATTGCTGTGCACACTAGAAGACCAAGAAGTGGAACAGAGCAGCGGATTAAAACTCACGGATATGAACGGCAAAAGCAAAGCCAAGCCCAACTGCTGCCCAGCGTAATCACATACGGGGATTTTAAAAGCCGCACGTATTGGCCCAATACGATCTCATTCCCAGGGCCTTGTTAGTAGCAACAGTTTAGTATGGTAATCGAATTACCGACCAAATGATTATTCATAACAATCACGCAGCAATCACATTACCGACCACATACCGACCATTTACCGACCACATACGACCACTTACAAAGTACATTACCAACCAACCACTGTAAGTTCACAATGATATTTAGAAGAAATACCAAGGGAATTATGTTGGTTTTTATTAATCTTTCGGCTTTCACTGCAGGGCGGTGGTTAAAGAGTTTTTAGTGCGAGAGATTAATCACATGTACATTGTGTGTTTTTATATTCTTAATTTAAGAGCATTATTATTGTACATACTTCCATCATTATTTTATCTAGTCGCAGAGCAGTTTCAAGGTTTTAGAATGCTTTGTATTAGAGTACATGCAGCCACCATTTTGTCACAGATGTGTCGTTCTTCAGACCCCTCTCATCTGGTCAGAACGAAAAAGGACTGGGGAGGGAAGGAGATATTGTGAATAGAGAGGAGGTCTGGAAACTAGGCTGAATCAAATGTACATAAATTATTTACAGTCTTGGATATTTCATACAAATAACTTGAAATCAGACATAAAAAGTTTTAAATTTTATCCATCCGACATTGTCTTTTTAAAATATATGGTTTTCATTATGGTTGCTACGTTGAAGGAATTAATTTATTTGAGGGCTTCATCTTTCTCATGGTTCTAGTTTAATGAAGCTTGGGAAGAAATATTATCAGAACACTGACATCTACAAGAATGTGAGCTATTTGTTAAATTATTATACTGAAAAGGACTGGTTTTATTTGAACATGCTCATTAGCTTTGGCATAATCGGGTTCACTTGTTTGTTTAACAAAAAATAATATATCATGTTTCGGTATGTAGAAAGATTTGTTGGCCACAGTGGCCCAACTTGCAAAAACCTGAAGTGAACAAAGCGAGCAATATATTAATTTATTAGTTATATCAGTAAGCTACCATAGAAACTACAACAGTAAATATCAGGACATTTTATGTTTTATTGTTTATTTGTTCTACAACACAACTACAACAAAACCTTTAGAGGAGTCATATTATGATTTACTTAGGATGTGAAAAGGTGAAAACCTTGTTGACCACTACATAACCTACATTATATAATATATTGACCAGTTTCCTTTAATGTCTTTAACTCACTGTAAAGCAGTTGTGTTCACTTAGTTGAGATACATTTGACCATAAACATTGTACACTGCTTAAATGAGCTGTATGAGATTAAAGTGAATCTCCTTCAACCAGAATACTTTGTGCTTGTTATTTTTGTTGTTATACCTGGAAACTTTGACAAGACCTTCGATGGGGCCTTACTTTTTTTTAATATTGTATAATCAAATTATTTTCTAAGAAAAAGAACATAGTATGTTTAAAATGATTTACTATGGACATCACAAGTAGATACCTTAAAAACAGCTCTTCTTCTTCTTCTTCTTCTTCTTCTTCTTCTTCTTCTTCTTCTTCGCCTTCCCTGGTCTCTTCTTTTTCTTTCTCCTTTTTCTTCCTCTTCTTCTATTTCTCTCTCTTCTTCTTCTTCTTCTTCTTCTTCTTCTTCTTCTTCTTCTTCTTCTTCTTCTTCTTCGCCTTCCCTGGTCTCTTCTTTTTCTTTCTCCTTTTTCTTCCTCTTCTTCTATTTCTCTCTCTTCTTCTTCTTCTTCTTCTTCTTCTTCTTCTTCTTCTTCTTCTTCTTCTTCTTCGCCTTCCCTGGTCTCTTCTTTTTCTTTCTCCTTTTTCTTCCTCTTCTTCTATTTCTCTCTCTTCTTCTTCTTCTTCTTCTTCTTCTTCTTCTTCTTCTTCTTCTTCTTCTTCTTCGCCTTCCCTGGTCTCTTCTTTTTCTTTCTCCTTTTTCTTCCTCTTCTTCTATTTCTCTCTCTTCTTCTTCTTCTTCTTCTTCTTCTTCTTCTTCTTCTTCTTCTTCTTCTTCTTCTTCTTTGCCTTCCCTGGTCTCTTCTTTTTCTTTCTCCTTTTTCTTCCTCTTCTTCTATTTCTCTCTCTTCTTCTTCTTCTTCTTCTTCTTCGCCTTCCCTGGTCTCTTCTTTTTCTTTCTCCTTTTTCTTCCTCTTCTTCTATTTCTCTCTCTTCTTCTTCTTCTTCTTCTTCTTCTTCTTCTTCTTCTTCTTCTTCTTCTTCTTCTTCGCCTTCCCCTTGTCTCTTTGTCTTCTTCTTACCTCTCCCTCTTCTTCTCCTTCTCCTCTGTCTTCATTATTATCTTCTTCATCATAATCTCCAAAACACAAAAATTACACTCTTCCTGCCTCTCGGAATAAACGGAGTAGTACATCCTTCTCCCTCAGAATGCATGGCAGAGTCTTCTTCTGGTAGAATTCTGGCTGCACATTCTCTATGTTATCAATAATGTTCTGGAGCAGGTGTGCCCTCCCTGCACTTGAGCCGGGTGCATCGAACCTCAAATGAGTGAAGTGGACATGGAAGTGGTAATAAGAGGGCTGATAGTGAACATAAATACGAAGCTGTGATGGTGGGACTTGATACTTCATCTCTATGGCTTCCTGGGTAATAAAGGAATAACAAAATCATTAATGAAATCTTGCTGACAAGTTTATGTTTATACCATATACCCCATCCCCAAGATCCAGGCCATAATTCTCCCAACCTTTACTAAATAAAATGTATGAGTATGTGTTGGGAGAATATTGATATTCCGGTAAGCTTGAAGCCTAGAGAAACTCAAAGTTGATAACTCTGCAAAGAAGTATCAAAAAGAGACTTCTCACATACCGCCCCCTTGGCTAGAATGTTTTTCAGAAGCGGTAAGTGCTTCCCTGTGAGGTCTCTCAGTGACTTGATGCCACGCTGATGACACATCGCCACAAGATACAAGTTTTCTGTTTGACGCTGGTCCCACTTCATGTCTGGCACTAGGATGAAGCCTGTGCCAGGATCACTGTCCTCAAACACAATCCTCTCCTCTTCTGCTTTCTTGTCCAAAATATTGTAAACCCACTGAGAAATAGACAAACCAAGTTGAATTTCCCCTCATCAGACATGCTGACATCAACAAATTTTCAGGTGGGAGATTCATCCCAGAGGTCTGGGCTCCACTCCATCAAGGGTGCAATTCTCTGGGGTGGGGAGTAGGGGTAGACTTTAGTTGATAGAGTATGACACTTTTTTAATTTTTTTTACAGTATTATAGCATGTCTACTATTAACCCTTTCACTCCCAAGTTCAAAATGCAGATTCTCCCAACTTTTAAATAGGAAAATGTATGAGTGATGTAGTGAGAATTGATAGTTTAATCAGCTGTCATCTGAGGAAGATATCAAAAGCCAAGTTCTCCTAATACTATATGATGTACTTCTGCTGTGAAACTGAAGGAGAAAATTGAAGTTGATCACTCTTGGGAGTGAAAGGGTAAAGCTATTATTAACAGTAGTTAAAGGGGTTAGCAGAATAAGGGCCCAAGTGACTATTTAGGTCAAAATTTTACTTCTAGTTTCATGCATTACACCGTAGTTGGAAATTAAGGGTGTGTTCAATTGGATCTATTCCGGAACAGGAATTAGCTAAAATTTCCCAAAGTGTTGCTTGTTCTGGGGGAAATGTAGTTGGGAATTGTTTTGAAAACCTTCACACTGACATTGTGAACAGCTACCAATGCACCTTTACCCAAGACAGCTTCAAACCATAGAATTTTACCAATCAACATCACTATTCTGACCTATTCTAGAATAGGCCCAATTGAATGCACCCTAAGACTTCTAATAGCTATCCAAAGCGGGAGATTCCTGTGAGATTGACATTAGTTCACACTTGTAGACATGTGAGAGATATTGGTCTGGAAAATACACAGTTAGAGAGAACTTGGTAACCAATACTATAGCTAAAGCTGGCTTTATACCCAGACAAAGAAAAGCTGGTACACATCTCGGACAAAGAGCATGTGCTCGAAACTTCAGCTCAAAAATCTTAACAGCATCCAGTTTTCAGACATTGACCACTAGTCGATTCATCACATGTCTTACCAGACAAGAATGATTCAACTATGAATCCTGACCTGTAACAATAGTAAGGACAATCTGTATATAGGTCAACCCTAGTCCTACCTGTATACTGAGGGATTTCCCAGTGACATAAGGTTCTGTAATTGAGTGGTAATCTTCAGGGGTTTCATACAGCAGAAAGGTATCTTGTTGTGCATATTTTTCAAGGTGTTTTGCAGTTGCTGGGAAGACCACGGTGCTGTTGATAGTATTGATGTCTGGATTCAGTCGGCATGTGTACTGACCATAGATGTCGTTCTTTAGTTCAACAGACAGGCTTGTCTCTTGTGAGAGGACCTTTGGCAAGGTTTTCACAGAGAAAGGTGTCTTTTCCAGTATGACCACTGCATCCTCTTCTCTGTCTTTGAATCTTCCTTGACACCATATGAGAAAAAGGAAAAAAAAAACAACTTTAAATGAATACTAATCCAGACTGCTAATAGGGTCTAGAGTATAGATTTGGTCTTTTGGTGTATGTTAGAGTATGTGTGATTTTGATACGAGACAAATATAAATATAAAAATATAAAAGATTTATTGAGAAACAAGAAAAACAAGAAAAGCTCTACCCGACGCACAGCAATTACAGGAGTTTTCCATTATTTTAAAGTCGTTTTGATGATATTTAGTTTCTGCATTTCAAGTCTCCCCAATTAGTACGGCAGTGCTAAATACATTGAGACTTAAGTAAAGTGATTTATTTATTTTATTTTAACACCCGCCAGTACATATCTAGAAAATGTGCGCGCGTTACCTTGGAGAAAAATCGCTTTTCTTTGCGAATCTTCTCTCAAAACCTTCACCAGCTCAAAGCCTGCGAAAGATGCAAGACATTCCTCTTCAGCCAGTACGTCGTCCTTCTTTGCTTTCTTGTTCTCCGTAACTCCAGACAAGTCATCGCTCGCGTTTCGCTTCTTTCCATCCGCCATGTTGGAAATACACGTCAATACCCAGTCCCCCTCGACAAATACGAAGATGCACGATTGCCTACTCGATTACTACTCGGATTTTTTCCGTTTTCCGAAAATCTCCGACACGCTCCGTGCTTGGTAGCCGGGCCCGTACGCCCTCGAAAGCAGCCTCATATTTTGATTTGTGTCGACACGCCCAATAAGACACGCAGAATCTGAAACATTGCTCCATAATACTCAAGTCATTTACATTTGAGTGTCTTCTAGGAGTGTTCTCCCAATCGACGGAGCCGCCTAGACTGGTTTACCTTCCCGTCTGGTCAAAGAAAAAAGGTAGGCTTCCGACTACTCTCTTCGACTGTATGAGGCAATTGAGTGCTGTTTAGTGTCGTGATCTTGTCGATTCCTCGTGAACTTTTGAATATTGCCATTGAATTTTGTTTTCCTGGGTGCAGAATCTCTGCCGTTTTGTTTCAATCCCAATAACAACAAAAAAGCTTTCGGAATGATTGTTATCTGATTGCAGCCGCATATTTCTTGATGATGTGTATTCAATTCGGTTGATATAAATTGATGTGACGTACAAATGTGAAATTGAAGGTATTTTTTAAGGTATAGTTCTATATTGATTGAAGTTAATTAATGACAACACAAGGCTGCTCTATCGAATCATTGCATTGCAAGTACAAAGGCGCCCTGGATTTTCTCAGAAAGGCCAAATTATTTTCGTTTATGACTCATACAGCGCTGTGAATAACATCTGAAATTCTAATCTACCGGCATCGTATGATTTCTGAAGAAACAAGGTTAATTTGTGACGAGAGGAGACCGAAATAAATTTGTGTTTACGTGTAAATAGTAATATAGTTTTAATTTAGGATATAGCTGATTTCTTATGTATAAATAAGAACTGACCATCAGTCAACGAGTAAGTTTAACTTCCTGTTGACTGATAGTCGGTTTTAGTTATTTACTTGTGTAAACACTTGTTATTAGTTCCTGGACCAGTTTATTATATTTTCTGGCATATGAAACAGAAGATCTATGCCTGTTCAGGCCTGGACTACGTGAAAAGTAAATGCTATGAATATTCTTTAGTTCAGTCATTTAATAATTCATTATTGTTTAATATCATATAATTTGTATTGGTCATAATCAGATTTTTTAGATTAGCCCAAGGGTGATCAGAGTCAAACTTCTCCTTTCAACCCATAGTCAGCTGTATGTAGTTCAGTATGGAGAAAATGGCAGGTGATATCTTCCTTGGGTCAAGAGTGATCAGAGTCAAACTTCTCCTTTCAATACATAGTCAGCTGTATGTAGTTCAGTATTGAGAAATTGACAGGTGATATCTTGCTTGGGTTCAAGCTGGTCATACTAGACACCAGTAATTATCCTTACAAACCTCAGACTTTTTGTTTAGAATTGATTGATAGAATTAGACCCAAGATATGAGAATCACATTTTAAATGGTTTAGAAAAAAAAAAAAAACAAAAAAAAAATAATAATAATAATCAAGGTAGAAAAAGAGATGGGCAAAGATGGAGTCAAACAGAGAGATAGGCTGAGAGAAAGATTGATAGGGACACACACACAGAGGCAGAAGCATAACACAGACAATAACACAGACAGGCCAATATCATGATTAAACAACTTATGGCAACCTCTGACTTAGGGCCAATTCAATAGAGTCAGACCAACTTTCTCCGATGCCGCCACATACTGTTGCAGCTATATGTACTTGGGACCTGTATCTGTAACATTTTGCAGACTTTTGTCAGATTAGAGTCCATTTGGGTGGTGTTTGAGTAATGGACCTTTATACACTAGTGAATGTTTTATATTGAATTGACCTCTGCCTTTGCAGTACAACAGTTAAAGATCTGTTGTGGTTATTGATAGTTATTCTGAGAAAGTTGTCAGGAAAATCTCCCAGCCCGATGGATAAGTCTAGTAGCCTTGGTTATTAGACTAGACAAGACTTTTGTAGCATGCAATAGAACATCTTTGTTATTTTTTTCACAGGCAACATCAAGAGTTCAACATGGGGAAACTCATGTCCAAGATCTTTGGCAACAAAGAAATGAGGATATTGATGCTGGGTCTTGATGCTGCAGGAAAAACCAGTATCCTTAAAAACAGAATATCTCAACTTTAAAACTGCCATAGTGGTCATAGAAGTCAATATTGTAGGTTGGTTGTGATCGTCCGGGTTAGAGTAGTCTCCAGAAAGACTGTTGTTGGTGACTGACGTTTCGACTACCTGAGCGGAAGTCATCTTCAGAGTCAAGTGATACAGATATAGTCAAGTGAGACACTTGACTCTGAAGATGACTTCCGCTCAGGTAGTCGAAACGTCAGTCACCAACAACAGTCTTTCTGGAGACTACTCTAACCCAGACGATCACAACCAACCTACTGTTCACACTCCTGGGTTCAAACCATTTGCCATAGAAGTCAATATTGTGACACATTGGGACAGATGTTTAAAATGTCACATATAGCACATCCTCTGATACTCGACTTGTACTATTTGTGCAGTAGTTCTGAGGACTAGTGTTCCATTGCATTTTTTGTGTTTTGATTTGAATTTGAAGGGGGGCTAGGAGCAACAATTTGTGAACACCAATGAATATTATTGATGATGTAAAATGCATTTGTTCCTTTACAAACCTGCAGCTATACTGTATAAACTAAAACTTGGTCAGTCTGTCACGACGATTCCAACCGTAGGATTTAACGTAGAGACTGTTACTTATCAGAAGGTCAAATTCAATGTTTGGGTAAGTCTGTGGAACAGTATTTAGCATGAAGCATGTTTGCAGTACATCTGTTGTTTACCACTGTCAACATGTATGGAGCAGTGATCAGAGGCAATTTTCTCCTTTCAATACATAGTCAGCTGTATGTAGTTCAGTATGGAGAAAATGGCAGGTGATCTCTTGCTTGGGTTAAGAGTGATCAGAGGAAAACTTCTCCTTTCAATACATAGTCAGCTGTATGTAGTTTAGTATGGAGAAAATGGCAGGTGATCTCTTGCTTGGGTTAAGAGTGATCAAAGACAAACTTCTCCTTTCAATACATAGTCAGCTGTATGTAGTTTAGTATGGAGAAAATGGCAGGTGATCTCTTGCTTGGGTTAAGAGTGATCAGAGACAAACTTCTCCTTTCAATACACAGTCAGCTGTATGTAGTTCAGTATGGAGAAAATGACAGGTGATCTCTTGCTTGGGTTAAGAGTGATCAGAGACAAACTTCTCCTTTCAATACATAGTCAGCTGTATGTAGTTCAGTATGGAGAAAATGGCAGGTGATCTCTTGCTTGGGTTAAGAGTGATCAGAGGAAAACTTCTCCTTTCAATACATAGTCAGCTGTATGTAGTTCAGTATGGAGAAAATGACAGGTGATCTCTTGCTTGGGTTAAGAGTGATCAGAGACAAACTTCTCCTTTCAATACATAGTCAGCTGTATGTAGTTCAGTATGGAGAAAATGACAGGTGATCTCTTGCTTGGGTTAAGAGTGATCAGAGACAAACTTCTCCTTTCAATACACAGTCAGCTGTATGTAGTTTAGTATGGAGAAAATGGCAGGTGATCTCTTTGGGATCATACTGATGAAACTCAACAATTGAATTGATATAATTTTTCTCCTAGCACTATTCATACATTTTTTCTTTTTTTTTTTTTTTTGTGGGACAGATTAGGAGAATTTAGAATTAAGTAATCACAGTAGATTTTGTCCTCTTCAACCTCTACCCACACTACAGTATAAACCCTTTCACTCCCAAGCTCAAAATGCAGATTCTCCCAACCTTTTAAGAAGAAAATATATCAGTGATGTAGTGAGAATTCATAGTTTAATCAGCAGTCATTTAAGCAAGGTATCAAAAGCCAAGTTCTCCTTACTATGTGATATATTTCTGGTGAGAAACTGAAGGAGAAAATTGAAGTTGATCATTCTGGCATTTGATACCTTGTCCCCCAGACAAAGCTGGTACAACTATCAATACTCTCACACAATAAATGGTTGGGAGAATTCATTATTTTATTTCTCACAGTCCATACTTGTTTGGTTTACAGGACGTCGGTGGTCAAGACAAAATCCGCCCTTTGTGGCGCCATTACTTCGCTGGAACGCAGGGCCTGATTTTTGTTGTGGATTGTGCTGACCATGACAGAATCGATGAAGGCCGACAAGAACTTCACCGGATCATAAATGACAGAGAAATGAAAGAAGCACTCATCCTAGTGTTTGCAAACAAGCAAGATTTACCAGGAGGTGAGTATGGGACTCTAGATTTAACAGTAATCCAACAGAACCTATGACTCACAGTAATTCTCAAGATTTTCGCACATACCTTAAATGATCTAATAAGGAAAAGATAACAGAAAATACTGTGGCCAGACTTCGTGAAAAGGAATATTCTGTAAAAGCACTGTTTGACAAACTAATCAGAGCATGTTGTATAAAATGGTTTTGAACATAAAACAGCGATCTCGGTATATAGGCTGACAACAGTCTGTCACAACTAAAAAATTGAAATATTGTTGCCATCCAACCTGTGAAACCAGGGCAAATTTGAGCTTGTTTACTTGCAGCACTAAGGCCCCATGAAGTTCAGGAAAGGCTTGGCCTCACACGTATCCGAGACCGGAACTGGTATGTACAGCCGTCTTGTGCGACAACAGGGGATGGGCTTTACGAAGGCCTAAAGTGGCTCAGTTCTAACCATCCAAAGTCCTGAGGCACCATGGCAGCGGAACAAGCACCAATTTTACATGACTGTATAAAGAACGTACTGCGGCATGAAGTGGTTGCATTTGAATCACAGTGTGTAGCTGGACTACTCCAACGTGCATCAGGAATGTAATCTTTTGCTGAGTTGTGCAAATGTGTCAGTAACAGCATGTTTTGCCTGCCAAGATTTGTGAAGTAGACTTTATTTTAATCATTACAATAATTATTGTATGTATGACATTACTTACAGATTTTTAAGGTAGTATATACCAAAATTAAGAATTAGCTCAGTGTAGAATAATTCTCACTAAATTGTTAGCAATGCATTTTGAGAATATTTCCGTAGTGAAAGGGCAGTTTAAAAGGACATGCTCTTTGGAATTTGTACTGTAGCTGCATCCCTACATAACAAAGTTTGTATTTCTCTTGGTAATCACTGAACCTACATACTGTGTTGTGTTATTAGTTCATGTCAAAAATGTTAGGATGGACTCAAATAATAATTATTATTATCGTAATATTGAGTTAGAATGAACGTCCTTACAATCCACTCATCCCAAGATGCTATTTTGTAAGAATCTAAGGGCAAGGTCGGCAGGGGAGGCGTGGGGCACATTCCCCACCCATTGTCTTGCACAGAGTTACTATAGAGTTGCAATTTTGGGCAAATTGTTTTGGGCATTTCACCCACTCTCCTTTTAGGGTTGTAAATTTTGACTGTTGAGGACATCTGGCACTCAAGATTAAATCCTTTTGCCTCTGAGCTCACAACACAAATTCTTCCAACCATTCAAGAATAAATACACTGTATGAGTGATAGTGAGGTATAGCTCAATCAGACAAGCAAGTTACCAAAATAATACTCTGTAACTGTACATTAGTGTCTCGAGAGAGAGACCAAAAGATAGAACTTAAGTTGATCAATCACAGGAAGGCAGAGATCTGACTGTCTGCACAGCATTGTGTTAAATAGAAAGAAATAGGAAATGATTCTTTCACTGGGAGTCAGTGTTTCACAAGTATTGTCCTTGATTGCAGCTGTCTCACATTCAAGCTCCCTCAAAATCGTCGTCTGTATTTTTAGTATGCTGTATGTTATATAAAATTAACCAGGAATGGAACATTTTCAAATTGCTGTGTTTTTTTTTTTTTTTTTTTTTTTTGTTCTTCCTCTTTTTGTTTGCATTAATTTTGAAAGTTCTATGTGGACAGAAAAGCTTTAGATCTGACTACCAGGAACTGTCTCTACTGCCAAAGACACACTGGGCAAGTTTCACAGCAAAATATTATTTTAGCCTAGGCTAGGCAAATGCAACTAGCAAAAATAATAATTAGATTTGATGGAGAAAGTATCTATCATTATTTTCTTCAAACTGGAGTTGGATAATTATTTAGCTAGATTTATGCTATGTCTTAAAAAATATCCTGCATTTCCCAGGAGAATTACCCACTACCGCATCAGAAGAGGCGCTGGGTTATTTTAATAACAAATTTCTCTTCTTTTACTAAACAGAATAGAATAAAAGTGGTGGTGTCAGATTGCAGTCATTATATATTATTATTATAAGATGTAACACAAACGTCTATGGTGCATACCTTGACTGAGGATGACGCCTGCTAAGGTAGTCGAAATGTCAGTCACCAACAACAGTCTTCCTGAAAAACACTCCAGCTGATCACAACCAACCTAACTGTTCAAACTCCTGGGTTCAAACTCTTTGCCTTCTTCATGCTCTTGTTACCACGGCACATTTCACGACTTTGTAACTTTTTCTTTCAACAGAAATTTACATGACATGAAATATAAAAAAACAACCACACATAGGAAAGGGTGTCATTTTGACTCTTTGGCAAAACTTTGCTCAAAAATCCACCCCTAATCTGCCTAAATATTGTTGAGATTGCTATCTGTCACATCTGCAAGGGTTCAATGCCATGGATAATGACTGGTTGACATTTCAAACATTCATAAGCCCTTTGTGTTTTAGTTAGGTTCTGGTATTCTTAGCTTAAGTTGAAGTCAAATGGCTTAAACTTCTTTCTAAACTCTGTTGCATTGCTCTTCTCCTCCTCCATGGGTGATTTGCATGCTTTCCAGTCCACCCTGTCGGGTGTATCGAGGACGGCAGGACTTGCCAATACTTCCCTGTAACACAGCATGAATAATGATAAGTGATGTGCAAAAACTGTGCCAGTCCCTCCTCATCTGGCCAAAGATTGTATGTCCCCCCCCCCAAAAAAAAAGCAAAGAAGATGCATGAGAGGCTGGCACATCGTCTGATGTGCAACGGTAACTTGTGAATGCATTGGTAAATGTTTGCAGTGAGTTTGTCAATCAATGAGTAAATGGGTACTATACAGCAAGAAAATTATTCATTCAATTTCTAACCTGCCAAACTGCAGTGGCATCTTTCCCCGAACTCTATGAAGAAATCTGTCACCATTATCAAATTCAACAACAAAATATGGTGCACCAACTGGGACAGACTGGGGAAAAATAAAACAAATCAAAACAGATTAGCTACTGACTCACAGTACTACTGAAGTTTCCTATGAAGACAGACTGGGGAAAAATAAAACAAATCAAAACAGATTAGCTACTGACTCACAGTACTACTGAAGTTTCCTATGAAGACAACATGAAAAACCCTGTGAATATTTGTAGCATTTTCAAAGCAATGCCATATAAGACCCTAGGAAGGTGAAAAAAAATTGGTATTTCATAGCATTTTTGTAATGTGCTGTGAACTAAATGAACCGTTGTCCCATTTTTTAGTGCTATGGGACACTTCAATGATAGCTTGATTCCAGAGCCTTTTCATGTTGTCTTCATCATTAGGTAAATTCTAGTATTTTTCTCAGAAAACACAATGACAAAACTCATCATGGTGCAACACTTGAGCTCACGAGAAAACAATCTCCAACAGAACTGCAAATACATCATACTGTACTGTACCTCTTTCAGTTCTGAGTTGCTTGGGATGTCTCTCAATTCCAAAGACGATGCACTTGCACAATCTCTGAATGCATCTTTTAGTTCCTCCACGTCCATCTTTGGTACAGGGACCACCTGAAAAACAATATATGGGAAGACCCAAAGAAAGTCAAATATAACACAAGATCACAAAATCTTGACCATGGTGGTTTGAATAAAATATTTTAATCCACTGATGAAGCAAATGGTGAATATGTAAAATAATGCCTACTTTGTTGAGAAAGGTGTAGCGGTACAATTCTGCTGATTGAGTTCTTGTATCGAGTATGGTGCATGTATTTCATGTTATGTAAGTCATGTTATACAAGTATCACATAGTATCGATATGGTCTTGTTCATACCTGAAGTTGCAGGTGCTGTGTATAGAAATTTCTTTCAAATATGATGCAGGACTTGCCTTCACTTTTGTACAGCTGTTTTAGGGCAAACTTGTATCTTAGTTTATAACAAGTCAAGGTGGAGCATTAATTTTATGATAGAGCATTTCTAATACACCAGTAGTAAATTGATATACCAGTCAAGATAAAACATCTCTCCCAAACCCATTCAGTGGTCAAACTAAGGTTCTGCTGCTATGCAATGATACAGATAAAATAAATGACCAAAATAATTAGTTTCTTTAATTTTTATCTTCTCACACACCATAAAACACACAATAAATATAAATGAAGGATACTTTTCGATCTCCATTAAGATGTCCTGCAGTATATTTAAGAAACACATAATATTTTTAGTAATTATGTAATGAAAGAGAATAATCCAACATGTGAGTGTACAAACAGTTGTACAGATATACAGTATTACAAATAGATCAGACAATAATTATTGGAATGTTCATACATGTATGTAGGACCAGTTCAACACTTTGCAGTGACTTGCAATGACTTGCAGTTTAAGTGTTTAAGTTTTCACTCACCTCTGCCAGTTTGACCGTAGATTCAAAGTGTGCTACTGGACAAATGAGAACATGGTCGGACACTAAACCGCCCTTGGCCAGAGCAACATACGACTGTAAAAAAGTAGAGAAAAAAATTGGGTATGGTCATACATTTGTACCAAAATACAGGGTATTGTTCAGCAAAGGTTGTGAGACAATGGACCAGAGGTACTCTACAAAACTTTGGGTGGGGTTTCTCAAAACCCTGACCCTATTTTGAAGGGTCGAAATACAGTCTACACATTCAACTGCGCGAGAAAATCTTACCAGTTTTCCCACGCTCACAACAAGATGTTTCTCAACTTCAGGGCTTCCAAGACAAAACCAACATGAACCCTTCATAGGAGCTGTGAACATGCATGCAAGAGAATGATTTTAAGATGACAGTGTAAGTCATCTTTAAATTGCAAAGATGCATTATGCTTTTAGAGTTGGTACAGCAAGTCACAGAAGTCAACATTCTTTCAATCCAAAGTTCAAAGTACAGATTCTCCTAACAGACTGCTCAGTTTATAAAAGTACTGTACTTACGAGGGCCTTTTCGCATTCTTGGCTGTCTGGCATCTTCTAATTGATTTACAGGTGATGGAAAGAAGAAAGACTGTTAACTATAGCCAAGTTTCATGAGTGCATGACCCATATATTTTACTGGGCAACTGGTGTGGTGTAATTCGGAGTTTTGAAACAATCTGGCAACATGACAGTCAGTCCTCACCATTCTCTCTCTTTCGCTTCTGCTGCTGTTTTTCTATTTGTGCAGCATCAAAGAAGAAATTTTTCTGTGGACTTCCAGCCTGAAAATAAACAAAAAGCCTTCCACCCCTGAACCCAATACAATATTCTCAAATGAGAGATGTACAGTGGGAATATTGTCAATACTTCAAATAGCTAAGTTCTCATCGCTGTATCATTATATAATAATTATACTACATTATCTGTAGGAAATAAGAGTGACCAATTCCATTTTCTCCCTCAATACAGTATGGAGAGCTTGGTTTTTGATAGTTTCCTTAGGTGAAATTGATTAAACTATTGAAGTGAGTAATTCTTACTACATTACTGACACTATTACATCTTCTTTGTAAAGGCTGAGAGAATCTGCATTTTGATCTTGGAAATGAAAGGGTACTAAGAGAAGTTGAGCACTTGTAAGAGAGACTGCTAATCTGGATAAGCTTGTTTACTTTCGTGCGATTCTATGATCGATTTAGCACATTTTCCACATAATGTCAAGCCTGACCTGCTGTGCATTTGTGCTCAGTATTTTTCTGTAGGGCATTTCTGTCACATCTGTTGGTTGGTTCACTAACTCCACTTTATCCATGTGGCACAAAGGAGCAATGTTGAATGCATACATGTACTGGAAAAACAAGTAGAATGAAACAGGGTTTGAGTTTCTGGGGGTACTGTATTCTAAAGTATTTCAGTCTATATAAATTAATGTTTACAAGAAGTTCTGAACTGATACTGTAGCTTCTCAAATTGTCTTCCCTTTTATCATAACTTGATTGAATCATGAGCTTGCTCTACCAGGTATAACCTTAACCAGGCACTTACTGTGGTGGGGTGAGTGCACTTTTATAACTAGTACCACTGGCTGTCAGCCCTTGGCTATTGGTGTTTTTCATTACCAAAGGATCATGGCTAGGACTCAAAGACCATTTTGGAGACAAAAGGGCCACAAGCAATACCTTCTTCTTGTTAGGATTACCAACACTCGCCAAACCTATGAATCTTGTGACATGTCTGGCAGCTTCCTTTAGTACTTGATGATTTCTGTCCAGAACAACAACAAGACAATTTGCATAATTTATTTACTTCAAACACAAGTCAAAATCATACTGAATAGTTGGCCCTTACAGTTCTGAAGGAGTGCTTACCGATAAGGGGCCCTCTCATAATGGATCTCTTGGTGACCAGCAAAATGATACCTGGGCCTCAGACGTGTTGCTAACCGAGACACCAAGGCTGACCCACTTGAGCTTGAATCAAACTGCTCCTGCAGGTAGTACAGGAGTGATCAGAGGCAAACTTCTCCTGTCCATATATATAGTCAGCTGTATGTAGTTCAGTATGGAGAAAATCTTTTTCAGATCCAAGCTGGTCTATTCTCATCATCAGTATTTATATTCTCCACACACAACCCTAATATTTTGCTCAGGACATGTTGGGAGAATTAGGGTACAATCAGTAGTAAATAATAAATTATCAGCTCTCAACTCTCTCCACCCACCATAGGTCGATGTGCATACTCAGCAACACCTTGTGGCCAGTAGAATGTGACAAGGATGTCGACACCAACAAACTTCTCCTCTTCACTTGCTTTTTCCAAGTCCTCAACATCTTTTGCGTCAAAACACAATCCTTTCACTTTGGAAGAACCCTTGAGCAATAAGAATATGTGGAAAGCTAATCAGATATCAGCTCACGTAATGCAGCTTGGGTGTGGCCACATTCCATTTTCTCTTTTAGGATTGCTCAACAGATACATTTTTTTAGCATGAAGAACCATGGCATAGTACAGCATTGCCCTGATTGGTAAAATATTTTGGTTTCTATGGGTCTTGAGCTCTCATAAATAGAGTGTACTTTATACATTGTGTGAATGGCACTTTGCCATTGGTGAATTTTTAATGCAAGCTGCTGGCAGCCTTTGAAGAAGTTGTAAATCTTATCCAAGATGATTTAATTAGTTACAATCAGGGGGGACTATCTGGCCGAGTGCAAAGAGCCCTTAGAAGGCATTCAAAATAATCTGGAATTGAATGTTCTAGCCGCTCTTCCTTTTCCAGAATATTGAATAGATCCAAAAAAGCAGCCTACTACCACAAGATGAAGAACTGACAAACCTGTGCTTCTGGAACTCCACCCAAGTATACAATTTGGAGGCCAGAAGAGGTTTTCAGAATTCCTTTTCTTCCTGAAGATAGAAGGAAAAACAATTTATTAAAAATTATCATGTCAAACCGCAACATACATACAGGTAAAGACATGGACCAATATCAAAGCATTCTCAGACAACAGAGAGCAGCAATGGCTTTTCAGCTTTCTACACAATGTACATTCCACTATAATATAATATTGTGTTTAAATAAATAAAATTGTTATAATTTTCTATGGACTACATCATCTTACCAAGATAAGTGAGATTCTTGCAGAGCTCGCCCCCGTCTTCTGCAAAAGTCTCCCCATAGAATGTCTCCTGATCAGGTGCAGTTGGGCCAAGGATATATGTTGCTATGGGAACTGCCAATCAATTGACATTTATTGTTATGACAATGACAAGAGGAAAGACAAATAGAAATACCATTGACTATTCATATTGATAAAGTAACTCCTCCTCAGCCTTGCACTGTGAGAACACAAATTCTCCCAACCATTTAAGAATAAACTACATGGACGATGTAGTGAGAATTCACAGTTAAGTACCATTTGCAGCACCCGTCTGGTACTGCTGCCAGACACTTTGCGCATCTGTCCCTGATCCAAAGAAGCTGCCAACACAAAGAAGAAGCTGAAAAAATAAATAGTTCAGTCAGTTCACTCTCAGATATTATCAAGACGAAGTTTTATCCTATACCATAATAAATCAGATCATTCCCATATTTCATAGCACCACTTGACTAACAGTCTACAGTATATTGACAAAACCATGTGGCTTCAGAGCTCAGTGATTAGAGCATCACAAAGCTCATGGGTTCGATTACCATTGAAGCCCAGACTTTTCCTGGGCTATCTAACTGGTTAGCCTCCGACCAGTTGGGATTCTTAACACATTTGCATTCGGTTTATGATATTGGTTTCTGCATTTCAAGTCTCCCCAATTAGCACGGCAAGTGCTAAATACATTGAGACTTAAATAAAGTAATTTATTTTATTTTTTTTATCCTTGCAACACTTCATAATATTGTGATGATCACTTTAGTCGACTGTGGACAAAAAACTAGTCACACCACATGGTTGCACAATGTTTCACCTCAAAGTCGCTGTTCTTTTTAAGAATGGCTCTCACACGTCCAAACAGCTGATCGAGTTTTCCATGCACACTGCCACAAACTAAACTGAGGTTTAGAAAACAAAAACAAACATCAGTCACCCATGCCTGTTGGTATTAAACAAACACAAGCGTGGGACGGAATTTCTTTTCTTCTTGCTGTTGATCGCCTTAAATTTTGGCCACTGGGAACCATTGCTCCCTAAACTTTTGAGGTGTACGAATCGTCTTGTCCATAAGGGAGGGGGGGCGGAAGGACATGTAACGTCCCCGCGCGCGTTCGATGCAGCGAAAATAGTACCCATTAACAAACTAGTCTCTCATTTTATCCCTTAAATATAGTAAACCGAGTATCATTGACATCATGTGAGGATTATCGCTACGTTTAAATGCCCAAAATTATGCCTGAATACTCACATTTTTTGAGGTTTAGACATCTTGGCTTTATTTTGCCGCCATGTTGGATGCCTCTCTTTCGTGCCCGTGACTGCGGTGGATCGTGGGAAATAAGTGCTAGCAGACCACGTGGTATCGTCCTTTTTTAGCGGCGCCATGGCTGAACAGGTCGGTTGAAATTTTCACCTGAAGATCTTTTGCCTTATGTATCGCTCCACAAACTTTCTACCGACTTGATCATCTAGTTAAAACATAGATTCTTCATATTACAATAGACTGGAGTCGAAAGAATCTGACTTGTTGCTTTAATATCGATATGTTTTCCATACATCGTGCGACTTGATCTTCCTTTTAAAGTTCCGATGTTTTTGCTGTTGGCATTCACATCAAGGTCACCAACATGTTGAATCGATAAGTTTCTCTGGCATTAGTATATCCTTTAGTTTTGAATTCGTGTAAACAAAGCAGCAGCAAACTGTCGGCAAAATGATACAATAAATTGATTGCCAGGAAATATATAGAGTAATGCCATTGAGTCGGTTCATCCGTTTGCATTTATGGGGTATGTTGATGTGACAAGAACAATCGGTATATTTATTACAGAGTTTTTGAAAAATTATGCCCCCATCCCCCTCCCCCAGGTAATTCGCTAAAACCAGCTGTGGTCAAAATTTGCATTGTTGTGCAGATATGTTGAATGTTGTAGAAAGTGTGTTTGCATACATTTTGAGCATAGTTGTCTAACATTTATGCATTTCCTAACTGTGGTATGCTTTTATTAGCCTGTGCCACTGTCTCAAACTGAATTGTCTCTAAAGTGTCCTTGTTTTCTTTCTTGAAGACGGAGAAAGCTTTCCAAAAACAGGCTCCAATTTTCCTGAACAGGAAGCGAGTCCTTGGCCAAGTTGGCAACAAGAAGGAGAAAAACATCCGCTTTGTAAAAAATGTTGGATTAGGATTCAAAACTCCTAAAGAGGTGAGATATACCCCCCCCCCCCCCCCCCCCCCAACAAAGAAAGTCCCAATTCTACCAGCCTTCATTGAGCAAAAGGAATGAACAATGTTACGACCAGCTTGAACTCAAGGATCCCAGAAAATCTGGTTGTTCAAAGGAGCCATTTTATCCACACTAAAGTACACACAGGACTATATACATGTCTCCTGACCACAAATTCTATATCCTAAATTTGGACCATTGTTGCATCTGCCTTTCCCCAGGCCATTGAGGGTACCTACATCGATAAGAAGTGTCCCTTTACAGGGAATGTGAGCATCCGTGGCCGTATTTTGACTGGAATTGTGGCCAGTCAGAAGATGAAGCGTACGATTATCATCAAGCGGGACTACTTGCATCACATCAAGAAATACAACCGATTTGAGAAGCGCCACAAGAATCTGGCTGCACACATTTCTCCTTGTTTCAGGTTTGTTAAGATGTTAAGTACCAGAAATGTTCTTTTATCCAATTTTGCAGGGTAGTGTTCTTGATGTCATACTGCTGTACTTGTAAAGTTATTAATTAAAACATTGTAAAATGTACTAAAACCAGATTTAATCAAATACCATTGCGCTAATGTGTGCATTTAAGATTTTTTTGGGCTTTTATCAGATTAAGTTCTGCTTTGATGGTGCTGGGGTTTGTTTGGGTATATTCTGGAACCAAAATGTTAAACATTTGATCTGTTGATTGAGTGTTTGTGCTTTCCTGATTGTTATTACTTTGTAGGGATGTATCTATTGGAGATCTTGTGACTGTGGGTCAGTGCCGTCCCCTGAGCAAGACGGTGCGTTTCAACGTGCTGAAGGTGTCCAAAGGGAAGGGTACCAAAGAAAAGAAGAGCTTTGAAAAATTCTGAGCAGCAGCGTGTTAAGAAATAAAATGTTATTCTGAAGGCAGTGTGATCAGTGAAGTTTTAGATTCAGCTGTAACTTCTTCAAGACTGGAGGGGAAGGGGAGGGGGTACACTTGAAGACAGAGGGACTTACCGGTGGCTTACAAATTTAACTAATAGTTGAAAAGAACAATCAACTTGGACAAATCACTCCAGTTCAACACTGTTTTTTGACCCTTTGAAGAACAGGCAAACAATCATTTTACCACAACACAGTAGTTTCTTGCTCTCTGATTGGTCAATTTACCATGGTAATTAAGAGTCTAGACAACGATCCTGACACCAGCATGTCATGCTGTGCAGCAAAATACAACGAAACTTTCCTGTATGTTTCTAATTATTGTGGTAAAAAACAAATTTCCACTGGTTTGCCATGGTGTGGGCTCTTATTTGCCACAATTTACATCATCACTTGGTCAAAATTAGTTGTGGACTCACTCGGCAAAGCGCCTCCTGAGTCCACAACATTTTGACCATGTGATGACGTAAATCGTGGTAAATAAGAGTCCACACCACGGCAAACCAGTGGAAATTTATTATGAGTGATTGATAGCTTGATCTGATCAAAAGCAAAGCTAGCCTGCGTAGCGGCCTCGAGGGACTGGGAGCTAGGAGGGGAGGGTGGCCTTCCCTCCCCTCCTAGTTCCCAGTCCCTCGAGGCCGCTACGCAGGCTAAAGCAAAGCTCGCTTACAAAGCTTACTGCATGATGTGTTGGGTAAGGAGCTGGAGAAGAACATTGTGTGTTGAACATTCCTACAGTATCGGGCCTTTGGGGGCCACACTAGTATTGGAACTGGCAAGCACTTTGATGTGAAACTGATTGAGAGTTCAATCAGCTTTCACCTGCAAATCTGATGCAGAAGATACAAATATTTTGATCAATACTAAGAAATCCAGAAGAGCCTGTCAAGATGCTGCAGTGGGAATGTTCTTTTATTTACGAGTAGATAATCAAAACTGCATTTACATGTACAACATATAAATGATAAAAAAACCTTTATGATTAGCAAAATATTTAAACAACTTATATCCCTTTATAAGGATGAGTAACAAATTACTAAAAGTCAACAGTTCTTTGTAAGTTAGATATGGAGCTTAACTTAGAGGAGGAGTGTTACAGTGTTTGTTTCTTGCTTACTGTCATGTTAGTTCATCAACTCACTTTTGTCTTCAGCACTGTTACCATTCAGTTCTCCTGGGGGGTGCGGATGGTGACTTTTTACTCTTTTTGCCATATTCTGCTCCATTCTGGTTACATACACCTGAGTAATGTCATCTTCTGCTGACAATGTCAACACCTGTGGTATTTTATTTCGCGAGCCATCTAGATTGCCTTCATCCGAATTCCCCACTTAGGCATCTGAATTCTTTCCAATCTGTTGTTCACCATTTTCTGAACTGACAGCAGTTTTTTCCTCTGTGTTCTTAGCCTCCAATTCCTTGATCATTTCCTTTGCCTCTGATAGTCCCTCTTCAGGTGGTCCGCCATTCTTAGATTTTTCTTCTGGCAGGGTTATGGCACACTTCTTATCTTCCTGAGCTCCTAAACTCTCTTTTGCCTCCAGCTCATTTTCTGACAACTCTCCATTTTCATGGTCTCCACTGATCAGATCAGCAACATTAAGTTTCCATGGACATGGGGCCTGGTCTTCGCACCTCTTCAAAGCAAACTTGAACACCATGAACCCGCTGAGTCCATTGGCTTGCCAGAATCTCTCCACTGTGTACAGTCCATCATATCGATACCCCTCCTCTGGGGCATAGGGACTGTCAAGCTTGTACCCCCTAATGACTCGCACAGGTCGGCGGTTTTCAACGTTTCTACTCAGTGCAAGATTACTCCTTGTTAGTGTCTGATCTTTCGACTGTGGTGCAGTACGAAGGTTCTTTGGGTTTGCTTTGGTTCCCTTCAAGTCTCTCCCACCTGCCCCGGTGTATGTAAATGCGAGTCCAAAGTCTAGATCATCTTCATAGCCGCCTGACAATGCAATGGAATAGCAGCCTTCAGACTCATTTCCATGGATACCTGCAACTGTCGGCCTATGCACCCCATCACGTGAGCAGTCTAGTCTGGAAGCCCAGGTAGTACCAACAGGAATTCCTGGAATTGAGCCAAACACATTCTCAGAAATTCGAGACTGTCTCTTTATTATTGGCCTCTCCTTGTCGTCTTCGTCTTCCAACTCAAAATCAAGGCTCCCATAGTCTTTGGGTTCTTTCCCCTCCAGCCTCCTCGACCACCGTCTCGTATAGCAGCCACTGAAGCCAATGTTTGGCTCTCCAGGACTTTCATATGAATTTCCTTCTCCTGAACGCTTTCTTTTCACGCCTTGTTTACGATGCCGCCCGTTGTCTTTACAATCGCCCACCTGCCGGCGTTTAGGAAACAGTCCGCCATTTAGCAGCCCAAGACTTTGAAGTACTTTTCGGTTTTCTTCGATGTTTTTTCGCCTCTGTTTCTCGTAATCGCTAAACGAACTCGCCATATCGCCGCCCCTCGAACGCACGCACGTGCTGTGGGCCCTCAAAACATTTGGTCAGTGATTATTCTGGTTACGTCAGGGACGAGTACTTGTTGCATGTCGACCAATCAGAAGTGCACAAGAAAATGGCGCGAAAAAACGAGGTCATGTAAAGTGCATTCGATTTTCTGTCAGTGTAAAATATCAGTGAGGCCAGTCCCGACAGGAGAACGGGTTTATTGTGCTACTGTGTATAAATACTTACCGTCGTTGTCATTCGAAACAGTTCCTTTCACTGAAATATCGCTTCATTCGCCAACTAATTAACCAAATATAACTGGAGTATTTCCACGCCTGCACTGTACAGCAACTCTTGGCCGCTAGCTCTGCGGTGAACACCAGTTAATATACTGGTTGGAGGTCACAATACATCGGAACATCAAATTCAACTGAGCCGCCATCTTTTACGTTACCGCCCCAGGGCTTCTCAAATGGCCGTGGGGACAAAGGCCGAGAGCAATACGTCCCCAGGGCCGCCCGCGTGAACTACAGGCCAGCAATGCTTTTTCGCATGTTCAAAGGGTAAAGGAAACTCAAATTCAACAAATCGCTACAGATGTTAAACAACACTAAAGCCCGGTTTTCACGACCAACACGAGCGCAAGCGCGATACATGCATCGAGTGAAAAATGAGTGAAGCATAACAACTCACAGATTGAAAAAAATAAAATAAAAGAAAGAAAGAAAGAAAGAAGTATCCAAAATAGGGCGAGCCGGCTGTTCGAAAATGGCCAAGAGAGAGAACCTGGAGCTAGTGAGTGACTGGTTTGTTGGGGTTCTGCTTGCGTCGGGCCTGTCTGAACAGGGGACATTTCCGGAGCTGTTGAAAGAAAATCGCGCTTGTTTCGTTTTAGACGCAACACATGTAGCCACAAAACTGTATGTGTTATCCATTTGAAACAAATAGCAGGAAAGAATCCGTTAGAACTATCGGTCGTACAAGGTTTTCTGTAAAAATTAACCTATAACATAATTTACATTTCAGTTTGATTTGTTTTGTATAACAATGTCAACTTGTAAGCTAGTCCAACGTTTGCAAACGAGTCTAACTAAAGCATTAAATAATGTCCTACTTGAAGTATTATCAATTGCAGCATGACGTCATTTATCAGTTGCCGACTGAGTGCCAGTACTTGATCATTTGTCGCGGATGAGTCATCATTTCCGTCCAGTGTTCGCACTCTTTCCCTCTTGCGTACATCATTCCCCCCAGGAGGACCCTGCCGATCAATTTGTCCTCCTCACCCTCCCCCCGGCTGTGCATCACGGACACCAAAAGGGTGCTTGTGCCCAGGTCGTCCTCGGTCGCTGTGAAGTTGAAGGCTTCGTTGAACAGGGGATCCCTGGTGTGTTCATGGATAGAAGTTCGCTTGGTTTTTCTGATTTTGTTGCCGATGGAAAAGGAAACTTTGACAAACGCATCTGAGGGAAACGTTAAAGTTGGATTAGTGCACATCGTAATACAGTACACGCAGATAGAACAGTGATGGAACAACATAAAGATTTAACACGAGTATAACGCAGCACAACACAACACGACACGATAACACAACACTGCAGAGCGTTGCACAACACGACACAGCATTGTACTGCACTGCACAACACTGCTGCCAAGGCTGGAAAGACTAAATTGATGCAGTTAATTAATGACTAAATTAACGCATGCTACGGTACAGCCTCCTAACAGCAGACCCGGCAAGAGCAGCTTCCGTTTTACTTTGCCGCACGTAAAACGGAAGCTTCCCGTGGGTCTGCTGTCTGAAGACTGAACAGGAAACCGCGGTAAGGCACGGCATAACGGCAGAGTGCGAAGAAACCAATATAAATTCAGACAGAACAGAATACCTGTTCCATGCGAGTCCATCTTGCGCAAATTCACCGCCCTGAGCACAATGATAGTGAGCCGGTCTAGGGTGGGGTAGTATGACAAAGAGATGTGGATTTGTCCCCCGTCAGCAGAATCCTGGACAAAAACAAAACAAATCAGTTTTAAATACGTTACATTTTAAATCATAACGTTTGGACACAACATAATAAAGCCGTACTATCGACGTACGTTTGATATAGAGGAGTTACAACGCCGCGCGGAGATATGAATTATGCGGCTTCGAGTGTTGATGCATCTCTCACGAGTGAGCGGAGTTCTGTTTATAATATAGATATCAATAAAATATTCAGAACAAAAACATATCACAAGCCTTTATTTCCTGTCTAAACTTGATGTCCTCAAATAAATCGGGCGTGCAGTGAATACAACATCCACGATATGGAGCTTTTCGAAAAACGCTAACGTCACGATGATCGCGTGACACTAAAATGCTATGGAGAAATTTTCTGAAAATGGAGGGAAAAAATTCGTTTTCGCTTACATTTGGACGGAGCCTCAGCACAAAAGTCCATTGAGATTTTTGTGTTTACAAAAAGGGATAAAACAGCACTGAAACAAGGCGGCCGCGTGGGCTGTAGCCTGAGTACGAGGCCCTTTTCAAGGGGACGGAGGAGGGGACATGTGACTAAGCCAATCATAGTAAGAGTGCGGCTTCCGTTTCCAGCTTCCGTTTGACTGACACTCTCGGATGAACGTAGTGGTGGGATTAAATGGCACCGTCACGTTTACAACTTCAACACGAAATTGCGTCACACCTCTCTTCAAGCAAAGATCCTTTTTTGAGCAAAAATTGAGAAGACGATTCTTTAAAAAACTAAAAAAAGAAAAAAATTATTTGTTTCTCTCGACGCTTCTGTGGGACATTTTCTGTCCATTTTCACTCGTTTTTCTTCTGCCTTTTTTTCTTTTTTTTTTCTTCTTCTTCTTCTCTCTCTCCATCAAACGAAATTTAAACATCATTGTTTTAAACATATCAAGAAATATTCAGTCTACCCTCCTCTCTTCTGTTTGCGAACAGCTGCATAAACAAGTGAATTTCGCAGGCGACTTTTTACATTGGTGATATGGTGTTGCCTGGCAAATAGTTAACGAACGGCTCCACAATGACGAACTGAAAGCATACAATTGTCCAAAACACAATATCTATTACCAAACAAAACGAAAACAATGTGGGCGTTTCACTAGAATATTCGAGTTTTTCCCCACTTAATGGCTTTTCCTCTTGGCGCCGAATTCGTCACCGAAAATGAATTCATTATTACTGACAAACATATTCGCTTTTTTGAAAACAAACACTCAAAAAAGCCTTGATCCCAAAATAAACCAAAAGTGCAATTTTAAAGCTATAATAATCAGTGGAAAAAAAAAACAAAACTTGTGTAACATAAAAACAACAGATTAAAAATTAAATTACCTCGATAGGTTCGGCTAGGTCCCTCCAAAGCTCCATCTTCCCGTCAGCATCCATTTCACTTAAAGGAAAACTTATCTGACCAATTGTACACTGCTCACTCGCCCGGTACCCATTGTAGACCGTCAGCTGTAGCGAGCTTCGCTCCAATTCAGTTAGCGGCATATGGAAACAAAAGGTTTCGTTGTAGTCAGGTCGGTTGGTTTTCCATTTGTGTGTTGTCTGGTGGTCGTGAGAAATTCGCTTTCTCTTCGGTAAAATCTGTAACTTAATAAACGGATCGTTTGCCTTGGCGGCGCGACCTCGCGTTGACAGATTTCTCGCCTTTACGATGCATACAGACAAACTCTCTCCCTTTTTGTCGTATTCCAAGCTAAACCACACGCGCCCAAGATGGTTTTCGCCGTATTCGACCTCCTCATCCTCCTCCTCGTCCTCGTAAGGACTCGAAGGGCTTGCTTCTCGACTCGACATAGATCGTATTGACGAAGAGCGACTGCCAAATTTATCCAGAGCGTCGTAAAATGTGTCCTCGTGCTCGCTAGACAACGGCGACACGGATTCTTCCGATGAGAAATGTTTAGCAGGCCGTATTCCGTAAGATCCCGGATGAAGGTGTTGTGTTTGAATTTTTTGAGTTGTAAATGTTGGAGGTTTGACTGACGTATTGGTTATCTCTCTGTAATGCCCGTATTTTTTATCTTGACGCCGGCGCCAAATGACGACATAAATTATGGCTAGGATTAGAATCACAACAAGAGTGGATAAACACGCTGATAAAACCACAGGGAGGACAGGAACTAAAAAAAAAAAAAAAAAAGTGCGATAACTAAGTTAGTATATAAACGAAAAACAGAAAACAGAGTTAGTTTTATTTAAAACTGTCACGAGTGTAATTGAAGAAAAGTATTTTAAGTTTGGTGGTCGTGTCATCACTTTGGGCGTAGCTCCAATACTTGAGGTCCAGAAATTAAACGCCCAAAAGCTCACGAAATCCGCGGATTGATGGGCGAGGACATAAGTAGATCAACAGAGCGCATTTTAGGGATAACGAGTATTTGATTACCTTTCATTCCAAAAAGCGTGTAAGAAGTGTTTGTATATACATCAACTTTGATCGCTTCCGCTCGCTTTAAGAGGTTAATAAAAAAAATTAGGTTCGCTATTAAAACCGTTTGGAGATTTTATGACTATCAGTTGCTTATCTAATCTTTTTTTTTTTTTTTTTTTTTTTTTTTTTTTTTTTTCAGAGGGCGGTGCAATTTTATGCCAACATCGCAAACAAAATTTCAACCTTAAAATTTGTGTCTCAAAGACATAACATTCAGGCGAATGGCGGTAACCTAATATGGAAACTTGTGAAGGACAGTCGAAGTGTAAGACCCGCCATTTTTCGGCTAAAAATGAGTTATCTTTGTATGTCTGTGAGACGCTTAATTCTACCAGACGACTTCAGGGTCCTTAAAAACCGTAGGTTGAGTCCATCGCCAAAGGCATTGACCCAGCCCGGAAAAAAATCAGCTCAAAACCTGTAAAATCTAAAGACGTTGTTAACGAGACTGTTTCATCTTCAGTATTTTGCGGGTTCTTTTTGTCCAACAGTTTTAGCGATAATGAAAGGTTGTTGTTGCTGTTTTTTAACTTAAAATGAGTGCAGGTGTTTTGGAGTGTCAGTGGGATGAAAAAATAAAAGCGTTAAAGTTTTAGAAAAATGAAATAGGCTGTTCACGAATGAGCCAGTATGACGGTCGAATTACTGTCTACCCATGATTATAAAACACGGCCAACTACCTTTCAAGTTTTGAATTTGTTTTACCCGAGATATTTGACGAACGTATATAACACGCATTCAGGAAATATTGTGAGAGATCAGATTGAAATAAATCTAGTGTCATCTTGGCGATAGCAGTTTAAAATAAACATTGGAATATCCCACGCGCGTGGGAGACACTAAAAGCTGCTTCAAAAAAGAATATAGTTTCGATATTCGCGAAGCATTAGTTTTAGTTTTGTTCGCCCTTAGTTCCCTAAAAAGAGATCAATCCGAGATCGAATTGGCGCGCGTTCACTGTTAAAAATCAGTCGATTTAACTATTGTACTGCCTTCCCAACAAGCTGCACGGTAAATTAGCCGCGCGCTCAGAACTGGCAGACTGAACAACCAGGTATGTAGCAATATGCTTCCAATCAAATTCACCATACGTTCTACCACGTATGCTGTTCGCGATTACGTGAAAAAAGATCAAAAGCAGTTGAGTCTACAAAGATTTCAGTCGACAACCGGCGAAAGTCTCTCGGCCCGACGCTGCCATTGAATACACAACAGTTGATATTGTGACTAAAACTAGAAAATTGATTTAGTAAAACAGGTCTTTAAATCCAAAATTAAATTTACTTCAGAATGGCCGTTTAGAAAACGCAGGGGACAAGAAACTCAGTTCAGTAATTAAAAAGACTTCCCAGTTTCACAAGTCTGGCAACCACGTCGGGTGTTGTCCGGCTTACATAAAACAAAGCCTTACTCTAGTGCAAGCAGAATATACGGTTCACTTACCTACTGCCTACGAACTATGGACAAAAAAAGGACTCAAATATACTTACATTTCGAGTCCGAGTGCTTCTCCGTTGAGTATGCGATTGGATTCGCTGCGCTACGAGTTGGTTCTGTTCCTTTTACCGAGAACCCGTCAAGCATTTCACTAAAATCAGGCGACTCACATAACCTGAATACACACCACTAACAGAAAGATTTTTAAATCCTAAAAACACATGTCACCGACGCTTAATTAACTCCAAATACATTTGCAATTTAAATTTCGCCTCGTTGTTGAAACCAAAAGCCTTTTTTCGGCGCCATGCACGAAAGACATGAGACAAGCTGTTAAAAAAATTAGATCGAAAAACGAAAATTCTTCTGTCAGTCTTGTTGACTTTTGTCAGGCTTTCCCACATATATTCCGATATATATATATGTATGTGTATATATATATTTTTCCTTCCTTTTCTTCTTTGTCTTTCGTGGGCTCAGAGTCACGTGATTAGTATCACGATGGCAACGGTATTCTTCGACCGCGTGTCAAAAGCTTGTCACTTAATTTCCATCGTTTCAGTCATTCATTCGATAGTTTTCCTTTATTAAATCAACAGGTATTCTTGACTTGGTGGATCAAAAGATTTTTTTTAAAGAGCACTGGTCTGCCCAGCAAGGCGAGGAGCGGACACAGCGGTCAAACAAAATGGACAATTAATCACGTTTACTTCAACGAGCTTCCGTTGGAGAATGCACCTGTGTTCCGCCCGTTACGAATAAATAAATAAATAAACAATACCATAATGAATTTAACTTAGAAAAAAAATAAGCGGAAGTATGAGAATTTACACAAGCATAAAAGGCCTCGGAAAATCGTTAGTTGACGATTAGACAGTCGGGTACTTCCGATTAATTTACGATTAAGAGCCGACGCAGGATACGTTTGACGAGCAGAACGAGAGACGATTACCAAATGAAATGAAACCTAAGGGTGTGACCACTCAAATGAAAGCTCTCAATGGGTACATTCTAATAGCAGTGTTCACTTTCAACTCCTGAACTGTCACATGAAACCTAAAGTTGTCACCACTCAAATGAAAGCTTTCAATGAGTACACTCTAACAGCAGTGTTCACTTCCAACTTCTGAGCTGTCAAATGAAACCTAAAGTTGTGACGAATCAAATGAAAGCTCTCCGCAATGAGTACCTTCTAATAGCAGTGTTCACTTTGTTATTGATTAAGTGTTATACAGACAAACAAACGTGGCAGAGTATAAGCACGCACAATATAAAAGAACAACGTATGACAGATCTATATGTGCACATAGAATACTGCATGGATAATTACAGCTGCGTTTTTAATCATCCAATGACGTTCACCTGTGTTGGTGTATTTTTAGCAAACGAATGTTTGGACCAGGGGGGGGTCCCCTCATAACACAGCAACACTCACGCTGTAACTTGTTCTCTACTCTAGTAAGTACACAGTTCGGATATTAGGCGCCAAGGGGGCCAACATCCGGGATATTCAGTGCCCAATTTTGAAGCAATTTGGCGGCGATTTCATGTGCCGTCTGCCTGGCATTTTTGGGTACAACAATTTAGCAATAAAATATCCCCCTGCAATGACAGACAAATAATACCAAGGCTGTAACAGGTATAATGATGGAAAATGACTTGAAGAAAAGTGAAAGTTTGCCAAGTTACAATTGAGTTTCCATCCATTTTACTTCCAAAGCGGAGAAGGGAGGTCTGTGTTTTGTCGCACACCTTCCTTGAAATGATTCTATACATGGGTCACATATCGTCCATTTAGTCAAAACAAAAAAGTAAAAGCGTACAACAACATCTTTGTTATGCATTTTGCGTTTTACAACTTGTTTTTCAGTAGGTAATTCAGCCGCTAACGTAGAATTCAATTTCGCTCTTCGCCATCGCATCTTCGTTGATCGCGGACAAATGCCAACAAGGTCGTTTTTTTTGCTGTGAACTCTGTGTGTCACGGAGCAGATTCTACAATCAGTGACAAAAGTTCTTGGGACACTTTCAAAAATTGATGTATCTCAGACACAAGTCATTGACTAAGCGTACTGAAAGGCGCGAAACCATTTTTCTCCCCCCTCCCCTCTGTACAATGTTGCGTGTGTTTGGGAAAACAAGTTCAGGCCACTTCAACATTGAGCGGGGGGGAGGGGGGTTGTCTTTCAACTGAAACCGTAGAGAAATTACTGAAACTGTGCAAGTGTCCCAAGACTTTTGTCACTGATTGTAGTTGACTGTGGAAAGGTAAGTTCTCTTCCCGGATGTAGGTTTATAATGATGATAACACAAGGCTCAATTCCAGACGAGTCTTCTGTCGTCACTGAAGGGCCTTGACCCCAATTACAAATCCCAACCGAGAAAGCAATCTGTACCAGTAATCTTAATTCAACTTTTTGTTTTTGCACTGAAGTGATAACTTGGATCCAAAGTATTAATCTTAAAACCGTCAAATTGACTTGGATGGGCTCCAACTCCAAGTTGTCCCGAGTTGTCCATCACTAACAAAAGTTACAATATTATAGCCCTATATGACAGTTTTAACTAGACAAAAACTAGCTAACTGAGACATTCATCCTACCTAAATGTACCCTGATGATGTGAACAAGGCTGACCAAATAATTCCCAATGGCCCATCACGTACAACCTTGACCCCATTTATGAATAAGTTCCGGCACATTTCTCTTTTTGACCTGAAGTGTTAATTTGGATCAAAAGTACTAATCTTAGAACTGTCAAACTGACTTGGATGGGCTCCAAGCCCTAGTTGTCCTAAACTGTCCCATCAATAACAAAACTTACAATCCAATAAACTACTCTGGTACTTTAAAATGGACCAAAGCCAGCAAAGTAAAGCATTGATCTTACCTAAACTTAAGCTGACTATATGAAACAAGCCGGCCAATTCAGTCCCAATGGCCTATTACGTACAACTTTCAACCCAATCATAAACGAGAATGCAAGATGTTCCGAAAGTGGTAGCCTTAAATCATATTTTGGCTTTTGAATTAAAGTGACAACTTGGATCCAAAGTACTAATCTTAAAACTGCCAATAAACATGTATGGGTTCCCAGTCCAAGTTCTGCAAGGTGTCCATCAATAACAAAAGTTCCTGTCTTATATTTTGATCTTGCAGTTTTAACCGGGCCAAAACTAGCAAAGTGAGGCATTGATCCTATCTAAATGTACCCTGATGCTGTGGAGCGAGTCGGCCATTTCAGTCCCAATGGCCCATCACAATCCAATGTTTCGTTCAGATCTGGAAATGTTTTCAAAAAACTCAAAGCCTGGCTTTGGTTCTTACCTCATCAAAAATCACAATAGATCTATAGCAGACCAGGGAAGCGGTACTTTTAGGCCAAACGAAACCGATCTTCTTCTCAAACGAATGCTAATTGCTGCCGGTTTTCGGTGTCCTTGAAAATGACGGAGCGCGCAAAGGCTTCTGGTTGCGAGGGCCCCTTTCTCAGTCAGCTCAAATGGATATCCCGTCATCCTATGCGCACCTCGTTAAAGATACAAGCCATGCCACTGTTCAATCCCTTGAGGAGCAAACTTGACCATCTCGCCCCAGTGACTGCGGGTACTGTCACAACTGAACAGATACGGCCCCAGGACCACTCGGCCCACAACTTTGTTACCTCGCACCAGGCCATGGTCGAGTAAAGTCACAACGAGGCTAGTGTCACCCAGGCTCTCTTGCGGAACTGAGAACGCTAGCGAGTGTTTGAAGACTGGGTTCCCGTCTCGGTAATTCGTCGGGGTTTTGCGGGTCTTGATTTTTTGTCCGTTCGTTATTTGAGTGATCTTTACAAAGTATTCTGCAAAGAAATACAGATAATTTATTACGTAACTTTTGTAAATGCTGACCAAATTTCGCAGAAAGTGCACGATGCTTTTCACGCGGCTAAGCGACAGAAACTATGCAAGCCACGCGAGAGCTCGCGTGTGATCGAGCGTGTTTCAGCAAATAGGCGCGAGTTTGTAAATTTGCTTATCGCGTTTGTGCGCGTCTCACGAGAGCTTGCGCGAGCGTATCACGCGCGTCTATGCGAGCGAGCGCGTGTGAAGTGTGTCTAACCTTATCTGTGGTGAAGGTGCGCGAATAAAGCCGTGCATGGTGACGGCCCACTCACCTGGTCTTGAGAGGGAGACGTACATGAGTTTGTGCGCCTCGATTCCTCCGATAAGAATCTGCTCCGACGCGGGAATGTACTGCAGACGAACGTGGATCAGACCTCGACTGTGTCCGGATGCCTAAAAGAGCAAAGGAGCGAGTGAGAGTTCCTTGAAACCAGGGACACGAGACTAGTCGTGCTGGTCTGCGCTGCGATTTGCTGTGCTGTTGCGTTCTTTGCTGTGCTGTGCTGTGCTGTGCTGCATTGTGCTGTGCTGTACTGTGCTGTGCTGTGTTGTGCTGTATTGTGCTGTGTTGTGTTGTACTGTACTGTGCTGTGCTGTGCTGTGCTGTACTGTGTTGTACTGTGCTGTATTGTGCTGTGCTGTGCTGTGCTATGTTGTGTTGTACTGTGCTGTATTGTGCTGTGCTGTGTTGTGTTTTACTGTGCTGTGCTGTGCTGTACTGTACTGTGTTGTACTGTGTTGTGTTGTGTTGTGTTGTACTGTGTTGTACTGTGCTGTGCTGTGTTGTGCTGTGTTGTATTGTGCTGTGCTGTGCTGTACTGTGCTGTATTGTGCTGTGCTGTGCTGTGCTGTGTTGTGTTGTACTGTGCTGTACTGTACTGTGCTGTGCTGTGCTGTGCTGTGTTGTGTTGTACTGTACTGTGATGTGCTGTGCTGTGTTGTGCTGTACTGTGTTGTACTGTGCTGTACTGTACTGTGCTGTGTTGTGCTGTTGCGTTCTGTGCTGTGCTGTACTGTGCTGTGTTGTATTGTGCTGTGCTGTATTGTGCTGTGCTGTATTGTGCTGTGTTGTGTTGTGCTGTGCTGTATTGTGCTGTGTTGTGTTGTGCTGTGCTGTATTGTGCTGTATTGTGCTGTGCTGTGCTGTGCTGTGTTGTGTTGTGCTGTGCTGTATTGTGCTGTGCTGTATTGTGTTGTGCTGTATTGTGCCGTGCTGTATTGTGCTGTGCTGTGCTGTGTTGTGCTGTGTTGTGCTGTGCTGTATTGTGCTGTATTGTGCTGTGCTGTGCAGTACTGTATTGTGCTGTGTTGTGCTGTGTTGTACTGTGCTGTGCTGTATTGTGCTGTGCTGTGCAGTACTGTGCTGTGCTGTACTGTATTGTGCTGTGTTGTGTTGTACTGTGCTGTACTGTATTGTGCTGTGTTGTGCTGTGCTGTGCTGTGCTGTACTGTGCTGTACTGTGCTGTGCTGTGTTGTCTTGTACTGTCCTGTCCTGTCCTATGCAGAGCAGGCGCTGTATATAAAGCACTAAATATCTCACCTGTGAGTTTGGCTTGATGTTTTTCTCCACAACTTTCTCCCCAATATGCACTTTCAGGGGATATAACACGTGACCAATCGGAGTGAGCACGTGACGTATTTTTGAGTCATAAACAGTGAAGCGCAAAGTTTTCGACACCAGCTCAGCCAACGAAACCTTGAACACAAACATCTCGTCAAAATCGGGTTCCTGTGTCCCATACTGCACATACGAGTCCACAAACTTATCATCAGGCAACAAACAGACAGAAACAACGGGATCACAAGGAATAACTGCTCCGTGTGACGTAACCCCGACCTGTGAGACCGCGTGGCGTGTCGGTAATCGTCGCGCGCCGATCACGTGAACCCAAAGCTGAGCCTCGTGCTCTTCGTAGTTGGCCTGGAACGACAAGGAACCCAGAGGGGGAGGGTCGGGGATAGCTGAGTCGTCGATGCCGATTTCCAGTCTGGACGGGCAGCGGTAGATCTCTGCGTTGACGTTGCCGACATTCTTGGAGTTGTTCGATTCGCGGAGTTTCGGTGACTCGTAGCGTTTTGGGATTTCGAATTTGTACTGGGCTGAAAGAAGGAGGAAGGAACACACATCTTGGTGAATCGTTCGAAACAAGCCGCACGCAAGACGCGTTATTCTCACAGCCATGTTTTCCTGCCCATAAAATACACTTGAAAATGCAACAAAATAGATTAACGGCGCGTTCGTTTGGGAATATTCCGGAATAATATGCATACGCGGTCGTTTAGCAATTATTCCTATTCCGGAATAATTACGTCATTGCTTCAGTCATCGGTAGCGTCTTCGGACGCAAACAAAAACTCGTTTTTCTTGAAACAGAGAGAATATTCTGTTCCGAATTGCGGTGCTTAAGTAGCATGAAGCCCTTTTGCGTCAAAGAAGGCAAGCTCTTCAGAGTAATCGTTGCTTAGGAAATGAAAATCTGTCTATTCAACGCGTCCTAAACGACTAACTAATTAAAAAATTGAAAAATATCACAAAAGCACTCAACAACAAAGTGAACACTGCTATTAGAATGTATTCATTGAGAGCTTTCATTTGAGTGGTGACACCTTTAGGTTTCATTTGACAGTTCAGGAGTTGGAAGTGAACACTGCTATTAGAATGTATTCATTGAGAGCTTTCATTTGAGTGGTGACACCTTTAGGTTTCATTTGACAGTTCAGGAGTTGGAAGTGAACACTGCTATTAGAATGTATTCATTGAGAGCTTTCATTTGAATGGTGACACCTTTAGGTTTCATTTCATTTCAGGACAGTTCAGGAGTTGGAAGTGAACACTGCTATTAGAATGTACTCATTGAGAAGCTTTCATTTGAGTGGTCATATCTTTTGGTTTCATAGACAGTTCTCGGCAGGTGAACGTAGAAAAACCTGATTTTAAAGAGGTGCGATTAGCGATAAGGAAAAGAAGGAAAGAAATATGACGAGACACCAGTAGCAAAATTACACATTCAAACAAGAATCACTGCAACTTGATCATGAACTTTAGGACCCTACATTCACCAGCCGCAAACAAGAATTGGCAACAATGGAAAGATAGTGCTTGGGAGAACTAGTTTTGAGCCGCGTTGGTGTGGAGAAAAACGTACGATGAATCGACTAAGGGTCGATGTGTGAAAACTAGACGCCGCAAAGATTTATGGGCTGACGTTTCAAGCGCTGGCCCTTTTTGGACAAGGCAAGTGAAAGAAATTGCGAAACATCAGCTCAAGAATATTTACGGCGTTAGGTTTTCATATATCGAACCGTAGTCGATTCATCATAAGAACTGGCAAGACTTGCTTGACACCTAAACGCGAGATTGATTTTTATCTCACTTACGTTGCGCTTGAATCTTGGGCAGCTTTTTCCCAAGTAGATTGTCCAGTCTTGACATCTCTAGTCCCATGGCTCGCTGGCGTTTGGACTGCTTGGATTTCTTTTCGATTTGTTATCTTGACATCTGAAAGGCGATAAAAACAAGACGTCAATGAGAAAGCTGTACGTGTAATCGGCTATTTTTCTGGAAAGTGCATCAACATTCTTTCCACTTCATTACCGTTGCGAAGTGACATAAAGTCAATACTTCCTGCGTGCCGACTTCTGAGACCAAACAGTGGTTTGTGAAAACAACGTATAAATCGTTTCTGGTAGCAGAACTCTTAAAAGCTGAAACTATTGAGATGAATCCAAAGAAAACACCCACAATACGAACTCGAAACACGAGAATTACATATTATTTGCGAACTGTGTGCATTTGAATATTATTTCTGTTTGGTTCTAGATAACGTCAAAAAAATTAATTTTGAAGGTTATCAAAGGGCAAGATCGGTACAGCAAGTGAAAATATCATGTGAGCTAATTTCGTATTAAGCTGTGAATTCAAAACTTACCTTTATTGGTTATAGGTTTTTCATGTTCTTATTAAAAGCTGAAAAAGCGGGAGCGGACATTCTTGTAACAACCAAAAAATGGCGCATAGATTGCGCCCACAAAGCATGGGGAAGGCAAGTGGGTGATTAAATAGGTTCCTCGACGTCTTCCTTGTTTGTTATGGTCTTATCAATGTTATTCATTTTCGCTGCACGTTTGTATGATTAAAACAAAACATGCTGCGCGTACATACAATTAAGTGACGCCGTATGTAAGCCACCTGCCGCAATAAAGGGCTGACGTTCGAAATGTAGATTCAAACTTCTCACAGTCACATCGTACTTCTTTCTCCACGCCGACGCATCCCTTCCGTAAATACACTCATCTTCTGCAGCGGCATCGCCCACGTCTGAAACGTGATCGTGTGACACACATTGGAATAATTACCGCGTACGAAGTGCCGCGTACGAAGTGAATTTAAAATCATTCGAAACAGGAAACATCCTTTGGATATCAAGATATTTCATTAGATATCTTGATATCTAATGCATCCCTTCCGTAAATACACTCATCTTCTGCAACGGCATCGCCCACGTCTGAAACGTGATCGTGTGACACACATTGGAATAGTTACTTGCCGCGTACGAAGTGAATTTAAAATCATTCGAAACAGGAAACACCCTTTGGATATCAAGATATTTCATTAGATATCTTTTAAAATATCCAGATATCTAGTTTTGGCCGTGATCGCCCGCCATAGTCTTACCCATTCGAGATTCGTCTTCAGAGGCTCAAGCACACCAATTTTGATGATAAAATAAAACTTATAGAAACTCTAATCTGTTGTGTGACGGAGAATAGGATTGATCGTCGTCAGTCTTATGACGTTAGCTTTTCGATAAAAGAAAACAAATTATACAAGCAATTTTTATACTGTAAACCCTTCACGTATTTCGGTTTGCCGTGCAAGCGATTACGAAATAACATGCGTGCAACTGATAACCAGGAGAAAATCACAAAATAAACTTTTGATCTCACCTGCAAAAACTAATCTTGAAATTCTCACTTGGGTCAAATATCACCTGATTTTCCCCACGTCTCGGAAGCCAATGTCAACAGAAAAAATACAAATCACACTATAAATTGCCAAGGGAAGACTATGTTCAAGAAATTCTTAATTGGTTTTTCGAAGCAAAGTGAAGCGATTACTGGCGTCTTGTCTCAAACTCCTTTAAAATGGTAATTAAATTCAAAGTGGCAACTTAAGGCAACAATAATAATAACTTAAGGCAAACCGACTTTTGTTAAAAGTGCAATGGGAGATGTATTTTTGAATATAATCTGCCATCTCAAATGTAAAATGCGGTGCTTTTGATGCTGAATCGAAGTGACAGTTGTTACATCATTTGAATTTATCGTGAGAACTGAAGCTAATAGTCAGCCTGGGGTTGTTGACACTATTCAAGCTCGAGATACTCATCGTAATAAAATCAATCTTTAAAAATGAAAACCCCAAATTAAAGAATTAAAAAACCGTGTAATGCTGTTGATATTCTGAGAAAAAGACCAGCTTTGTCATTATTAATATGTTTTTGTACACTTGCTTGGCACAAAGTTTCAAATTTATTTGAACGAGGTGACACGTCGAAAACGAACACCTCGGAAATTCATTCTGACGTCACTTCCGTTGGTAAGCGTTATTCGCCATTTTGAGCAAGCGCCGTTCTTCTCGTGCACAACTTTTGCTATAAAAAAACATATCGAACTAACTTACACTCGAGTATGGATTCCACGTTCCTTGCCTAAATCTTAAGTTTCACAAGCATTGCATGAACTACGAAGACTAAACTTAAATTTGTTGTCATTTTGTGTAATGACCACTGACTCCAACCTCGTTCCCAGGCTCTTTCGTCTCCCGGGCCACGCCCCCGAAGAAAGACCCTGGTTCAGGCTGGTCACGTGCATCGTTAACAAAAATAAATTGCTGGGAGGGGTCCCTTTATCAAAAGAATTTGTCGTGCTGTGCGTTTGTCGAAATCTAAACGAGGCTGGAACAAACGACACATCCGCCATGTTCTTTAGCAGTCTTCATTACGCTATTGTTAATAGCAGCTACTGGAACAAAATTCTCAAGCCGAAACAAGTTAAGTGCTTGGAAGCAATTTATTCTGGAAGAGATACTGTCGCTGTGCTGCCAACGGGATACGGAAAGTCTATAATTTTTCATCTCCTTCCAGAACTTTTGTTCGACAAAATTAACTGTGAAAAATCGCAAACCTCCCGATTCACCCGGTTGTTGTTGTCGTTTCGCCGTTAAACGCGCTAATCAGCAATCAGATAAGGAGGAGCACGCAAGGAAAAGTTAAAGCCACCATCCTCAACGTTAAAAAGAAAGCGAATAGTGATGACTTGCAGCTGGATTCTGGCAGCACGGATTCGTCTTCGCTGAAAGATGCGAAATACGATCTCGTCTTCACGCATCCTGAAGCCGTTTTGTCTTGCAAAGATGGAGCAGAACTTTTTCAAAGCCCACCATATTTTGTTTTTCCTTGTGCTTGAATACCACGCAAAACAAGATGTTGCCTCACGAATTTTCCATCACATAAACATTCATTTTGAGTGCAATTTGAGTAAAATCCAAGAATAATCTTCAAAGCAAGAAGTTAAATATTCTTGGTGCGCAGCCATGCGTCGCATTAGACCGCGAAATTCAAAATGTATTTTGGCAGCCAAAAGCAAAGTTTCGTTTTAGAACTCCACATTGAAGTTGCCCGCATGTCTTTACGTTTAGGTATACTTTTAGTCGCCAAGCTGCAGAGAAATTGTATTATGGGCAGCGCGACTTCTGAACGCTGCAGGCGCACGTGCGATTCAGCAAACATTATGCAAATTTGGTGTCGAAAGCGGCCAGGCCAAAATGTTTCGTTCCCTAGTGGACAGAGTACAGCAAATTTTCGACTTAACGGCCCCTCCCTCGGTTTCTTTTTTTGCAACCGGCCAGATTCTGGCCGACACGTGACCAGCCTGAACCAGGGTCTTTCTTCGGGGGCGTGGCCCGGGAGACGAAAGAGCCTGGGAACGAGGTTGCTCTGACTCAAAAACCTAGCTTGGTGATTGCAGGATTTAAATTGTGAGTTTTCACAGATAGCTCTGGGAAGTTCAGACACTGCTGTCCCTGAATATTGTTACAGCCATTTGGCTGATGCTGATGCTGAAATTGTAAGGAATCTTTGGATTAATCAGCGTTGAACGAGCCGTGATCCCTATCATGTCAAAATCAGTTGCCATAGTAACAATAAAAGTGATAAAACACGTTTACACTATACCGGATAGCTTTCTGCAGCGTCACGAAAACATACCGGATAATCTTACGTTTTTTGCTTACTGATTGTGACTTAATTGGGAGGGGGGGATATGTGGCAGAATTGAAGTAATATAAGTGAAAAGCGTCTCAAAGGCAGACTGAGAATGATCTGAACAATCAAGAGCCAACTGCTGTATAATTCCAACTTTACTTATGTTTAACAAGCTCAACTCCCAGGCAGTGTTGTATTCCGTTACGTAATTGCACTAGGCCAGTCAGAAACCTTCGTCAGAACCAAAGTCAAACCAATCAAATCGTACGTAGCATTTTCCCGCCATTAGCGGGCGGCGTTCAAAGCCGATTGGATTGACAGGCGGCGCGCGACGGTGTTCTTTGATAGTCGTACCTTTGTAAGTACCCGAAAAGCGATGCTTCTGTTGACAAATTTGTTTCTCGTGTTCAACGGACGCCTAAATAACCAGAAAATTCCTTCTACCAAACTGAAAAGTTTATATTTCGAACTTTGAGCTCCATGATAGCTTTTTGGTCGAATGTGCCGATGTACATCGGTTTCCCTCGAGCGAGGCATAGAGACGAAAAGCGGTTCCTTTATTCAATATTTCTGATAGTTCTACTGACAACGGCAGTTTTACCGACACTTCAACTTGTAATACAACACAACACACAGTCAACGGAAATAACCACAAGAGACAGTCACTGATAGTGGGTAAAGTTTAAAATTTTGGAACCGCTTCAAAATGTTGCCAGGGATACCCTCGGGATTTCTAAATGTTTGATTCTGTATACTAAACTCCTACAGAGTACGCCAGGCTGGTCGATAACACATTCAAAACATATATCAGTTTATTTTGGAGTTCTACTTGTTTATATCAAACGATTCTCTTTATCAGTGTTGCACCAGAGTGTTCCGTTTTTTGACAGAACTCGGCCGATATTCTTGATTTCGGTTCCTAATGACACAACGATATCGGTTTGTTGGCCTGTGATATGAGACAAACTGATACCTAACATATGTGACCAGATCTTCGAATCGACTTTTTCGCTGCTGGATGTTAAAAAAGCTAGAATTTGGTGCATCAGGGAAAAAATTACGTCTTGGAGACATCCCTTCAGTTACACGAATTAAGCTAAGACAGATCTAGCTGCAAGTAAGGCATTAATAAAGACTTACCACAACGAAACAGAACTTCTTCGCCTGTGCAGTCGATCGCCCGCTCCAAATCCTACAAACAGTAAAAACGTCGTTTCAAAACAAGCAAATGATTGACAGGTGATGATTGACGAGTGACGTCAGACCCTAACGCAACCATAGGCCTTCGCGGGCGGAAAGGGGTCGAATTGGCGCCGCGTTGCTGCTGTTCAACGGCTGCATTATTGATGGAAGCACCAACATTCTTATACTTGTTACACAGAGACAGAACACTAGTTTCTGCACATTTAATTACTTCCCAAAAGAAGCATTTCTTCACTCTGTCCGCCAAGTTTTACCACCAGGTGAACCAAGTTTGATTTGTTTTTCTTTTTTTAAGACAAGATAAGATTCGCCTTTATCATGATTGCACATAATAATTAATATGTTTTTTGAATGTGTTTTTTATAAGACAAGAGGCCTCATGGAGTATCTAGATACTTTTTCTAGCTCTTTCAAGGTGTTGCGACCACAACAACGGCTGCGAGGAGACTAATATCACTTAGGCTTCGCATAAGATGAACAAATATCTCGTCTTTATTATGAAAATAGCTTATATGTTTTCTGAATTTGTTTTCTATAAGGCAAGAGGCCTCATGAAGTATCTGGGCACTTTTTCTAGCACTTTCATATCTCTTAGGCTACGCATATGATAAACGAATATCTTGTCTCTTACACAGCAAATAGGACCAAAGAAGTGAAGAAAACTACCAGAAACTGAGAAACTTGTTGGCAACCAACCACTAAACACGACCTATATTTTAGACGTGTGCTCTACGAGTGTCACTATAAACAATCAACTATTGTACGAGTGTACGAAGTGTTTGTGCCCTCTTTTACATTTCCGCTTTATGTTTTTAAAATGGCATGTAAAGACGGAAATAAAACATGATTACGATCTACGATACAATCAAGCCTCTCCGGCCAACATGCTGACAGAGATGAAACGTAGCGATACTTTAGTGACAAAAATCATCCCTTTGCTGCCAAAAGTCGCATTCTAATTGGACCTTGAAATAGTAGGTTATCACGATCCCTATAAAAATTGACAAGTGTTGGGGAGTCCGTATTGTTGTTGTTTGGCAGCCAATTCTAGGTCCTCAATAGTTTGTTATTTCGAATCAGTGTGTTTTGCAACCAAAATTTCATTACAACCGGTGACCGAACATGTTCCTTTTGCGGTTAATTATTTTACCGCAACGACGGCAAGGGAACGGCATCGGATGACGTCGGAATAACTCGGAACCGTTCGGTGTCACGTTCGGAAAATATATTCCGACGACTCAATGCGCAACGCAGGATTTTCTTTTACCACAACGACGGCTAAGCGAACGGCATCGGCTGAACGTGGGAATATCTCGGAACCGTTCGGTGTCACGCTCGGGATATAAATTCCAGCAACTCAGTGCGCAGCGCAACGAGATTTTTCTTTTACAAAATGCAAACTTTTAGTCTGCGTCATATTTTGACTATGTTTAAAAAACCTTATTGGAAATCACAAGTAGGCGTAAAAGACAACATACTTGAGACAATCGCTAAGTTTGAACGAGGGGAAATCGTCTATCACTTACGTCACTCAATAAACACAACTGTGAATACAGTCTCAATATCCTAGAGAAAGAAAACCGCCTGGCCATTATACGCCAAAGTTGACAGAGAGTCTACAATTTGGCAAAGCATTGGATTAGAATCTTCAAGAAAAAATCCACAGACCTAAGAAGGACTTAGAGTAACGTGATTGCGGTTGCGAATACTTCAGGCGTTGCCATCTGCAGGAATCCCAAGGAAACTTTCACGCCGGTAAGTTTAAAACGAATTATAGCCAATTACCCTATTTAGAACTTAATTTGCTTTTTCGTTTAATTTGTTCTGATTCCGCACAGATCAAGCACTACTACCCTCAGTAATTAAATATCTCTAAACCTTAAAATAAAATTTGAGTTTGTCGGGTTGTTTGGCGCTAACGCAACTTTTATCTGAAAACAATGTAATGGATGCCTGGCAAATGGTTGGGTTGTGTAATTGCTCGACATTCATGTCTCATAGAGTTTCCTCAAATGCTGATCTCAAACGCAATAATCCAGTGGCTTCTAATTTAGTAAATTTGAGACTGTTGTAAAACGGATAGTTATGTCTGCTTTTATTAATTCGTGCTGTGTCTCTATCGATCTGTCATGTTGTTTCTTTTTTGCTGTTTCACAAAGTCACAAGATCGCTTCAGAAGTATATGGAAATATTATGCTAATAAAACAAACGCCTTTTCCCTCTAGTGTCCCTCCCTCCCACACCCTTCTCTGTCTGTCTTTCTCACTGTCCCTCTCTTAATTCTTTGACTGTGTCTGCCTTTTTCCGCTTATCGAATCTCGTACAACATGTCGCCCTGACTGAAACACCCAGGAAGATCAAAGCAAACGCGAAGTTCAGGTAAGAGTGGTTTAATTACGCCAATATTTGATACTTCGCGCGAACATCTTAGTTTTGAGCCTCAATTGTAATCGTAATCATAAGCAAGGCTTTGCTTTGGAGATCAATTTTATACGAAATCGTAACTGACTCCGTGAGAAAGCTGTTCTAAGCATGTAGTATTGAATCAGATGAATGCAACGATATTTAACTGTTCAGAACAGAAACAAAAAACGGGAAGTATATCAACAACAAATTCCTCACATTTCATTCTGCCCTTTAACTCGAACGCTTGTCTCAATATAGCAAACCACATCCGCTCACAAAAAAAAAAAAAAAAAAAGCCAAAACCGTATTAGGAAAACGTCGTTTATATTGTCCACTGATGACACGATTTGCACTTTAAAGCGTTATCTCCGAACTTGGGTTTTATATGGATGCAACTTGGCTCTGTGGGAAAGGAATTAAACAGTATTTAAATTATATTTTTAACTTGGTTATCACTAAAAACACTCAATATTTCAGGAATTCGTCCACAGAATCTGGCAAACCTGCACAGGCATTCCTTTATGTTATTATGTGGACAACGTAACTATTGAAAGCAATATACAACGTGGGTAAAGATTGAAACTGTTGTAAGACTGTGTAAATAACCACGACGCCAATCTCAAAATACAGATTCTCCCAACCTTTTAAGAAGAAAACGTATGAGTGATGTGGTGAGAATTGATAGTTTAATCAGCTTTCACCCAAGCAAGCTAAAAAAAAGCGAAGTTCTCCATACTGTATTATATAATACTGGTGAGAAACTGAAGGAGAAAATTTAAGTTGATCACTCTTGGGAGTAAAAGGGTTAAGGCAAAGGATTGGTTAAGGCTGAAGCAATGTGCATGAAGTAACAGTGATATTATGTGTTTTAAACCATTTTTTGCGGTCATATTTGGAAATCCGGAAATTGCTGGGCCGGGCCAAACTCAGCTTTCTATATCGACAAATTCAGTGTCCTGGATGCGCAAACCTATTCTTCTCTAGTTCTGTACACGACCTATCGCGCGACTCTCATTCTATCGCGACTGTTTGTCCACTGAATGGAATTGTAAGAACTCATGAAACCGCGCTAAAACACCGATATCGAATCGTGAATTCGAGTACTACTCCCAAATTAGAAGGGAAATAAACACTTAAAGTAAGTTCAGAGTGTTCTTTAAAGTCTGACCTGACCTTGAAAAACTAATTGTTCTTCCCTACTTTTCCCTGACCGTGACAACCTTGTAAGCATTTACAAAAATAGTCTGGGAAAAACTCCGGGCTTCAAACCATTTCCTTTGTGAAACAGGTACGACGCTCAGGGGACTGAGCTGTGAATTCTTATGAGAGCTCGTCAAGGGTAATATCATTTAAATAAATGCTTATAATTGTGCGGGCCAACTTCGAAAAGGTAGGCCACCAATGTTGAAAGTGCTACAAATTCGTTCCGAGATTCCCATGGGCATCAAACTGAGAAACAAAGCTTCAAACAGAACGTTTTGGAATAATAAGTTGCGTTCACGCGAGTACATGCACGTACACGCGAGTTCAAGGCGAACATGTTGGTATGCAAAGAGCTCTCAAAGTGACTTGTCTTATCGGAAGATAAATACGTGCTTGAGGCGCCCAGATACTAGAAACGTAATTTCCGAAACAATATTCTACGAATTCTTAAAGCAATCGATGTTTGACATCACTTATGATGTTTGAACCATTAATAATAATAATAATAATAATAATAATAATAATAATAACTAATCATTCCTTGGAGTCGTAGTTGCATCTTTTTATTGACATCTCAAAAATCAGTCAAAACACACTATAAGCGCACTATAAATTCTCTCGACCTTTCAGACAGAAAATTTATGAGTGATGTAGTGAGAAATGATAATCAAACGTCATTTGAACAAATACCAAATTCTCCTTATGTTTTATGATATATCCGTGAGAACTGAGGATGATACTTGAAGTTGACCACCTTTAGGACCCCCCCCCCCCCCCCCACGGGGAAATGTTTTGATATTAAATACAAAATGGCGGAATGAAGAAAGCAAACAAGAAGCCTCTCGCTTTTCTCCGCACAAACAGAACCGTCAACTAAATAAACGGTTTTACACAGCAATATTTACGTTACTAAATTATTCTACAATTGGTTTTAACAATTCATTATTGTCTTGGAAATCGCGAATAGCTGGTTTATGGCGGGACAAAATTGAACCTTCCATAAGTGCTATAATAACATCAAGTTGCTGAGATTTCTCTTTCGATTCAAGAAGTCACTCGGATTTCATTGGTCAAATTGGCTCCTACAGTTGTGAAAGGCTACACGGTTTATCATCGGAACACTGCCAGGCTCTGATGTGAGAAACAGGAAAGAATAAAAAGGAAAACCTCCATGCAAACTCATGCAACCGAAAGCTCTCTGAGACTAAAATCTGCAGATCTATTTTTTCCGGATCCAAAATGGCGGGTTTCGACATTTTTCGGCAAACTTTCGGAACATATTCGGAAATGACGTCGTGGCGCAAAGTTTAACCATAAACCCATAAACAAGAACGTCCTTAGTATGATTTCCAGTATAAATCATACTCGTGATTACAAAATCGGATTCCCGCGATACCCGTGAAAAGTTTGTTTGAATTGAGGGCGTGGTTTATGCACGTGTTGGGTAGTTTTCACTGGCGGGAAATTTTTGGGGCGGGGCTTAGTGGGGACACGTGCTGCAATTTCTCTTTTCCCAAGACGACGGTAACATGTTTTGTTTTCCTTTGAGAACTAAGGCAACGGAATGAATGTGAAGGAATTCTGCTGACAGAATTTACGATAAAGCGCCCGATAACAACCTTTTGTATTGGATTCGCTTGTGGTCAAATCTGTCAAAGCACTCGGCAGACTTTTAAAGTGCATAAAACGCAAACTCATTCTTTATTGTAAGAATATTGGGTCCAAGATGTCTCGGGTCTGCTGGATCTTTAAGCCTCACACTTAAAAGAACGTGAGTTGACGGTTACGAAGTTCAAAACGTCTAAAAATTGATAGAGATTTACCTGGTGCCACAAAACCAAACTTCCAGCTAACATCTCGAGCTCTAACTTTTGATTTGATCTGGTGACCGGCTGTCATTTGAAATGTCAACCAGCATAATAGTTCTCACGGCCACAAAACGACGTGTGATAAAATCTCGAGTTGGTGTCCATTTTTGGATGAAGCCTAAATTAACCGGCCAGAATAATTGTTTCGGTTTCGTAAGGAGCGATGTGCGTGCAAGGCAAAGAAAAATAAGTTCATACTTTGTGAATGTTCTATCACCAAGAACGTGACGTCATAAAGAGTCCAATTTCTGTATTGTTTACCCGTTTTGTGTATTTCTTTTTTTCTGTCTTTACGTCTGTCTATTTGTGGTTTCTTTTCTTGTCTCTCTATATCTGTTTTATTTATCTGTCTGCGTCTCTCAAACTCCTGACTTCCAATTCAACATCAATGTCTTTGTTGCCTGTCCACGTATTCTCTCGCGGGGGTGTGAACAAGAAATCGCATCACGCTAACTCCATCACGCCCAGGAAGTAAACAAAAGGTGCCACATGCATTTTCCTAGCGAACTAATCCCACTGAATTCCGAAACGTACGCAAATCGGAAGCGAAGTTTCGTCGACTTTTTTTCCCGTGTGAGTATCCCACAGTCAATATCGGGTGAAACGCAAAAAAAAAAAAAAAAAAAAAGAGAACTCTAAAATAACCGCTCAGTAGAAGTGAAAGCCGTCTATGGAGAGAGTCAAAATATCTTGTGAGTAGAAAAGATTTTCAGAGATATGCAGAAGAGAATGAAAACCTCTTATTCAAAAGCGAGATTATAGAGTAAGGCGCAATATCCCTTACTAATATTAGCCCTACAGAGTGGCCTCACGCATTTTAAATGGACCGAATATGATTAAAGTTTTCTTTGCATACGAACTGAAATTATTCTGTATTTCCACTGCTCGACTCATTTCTCTTTCGACGAATCAGACGCGTTAGGTTTTCGCTGCCAGAAAAATCCCTTCCAACACTTAACATGCAGCTGGAAACTCTAAAAACGAGAAGGAAACTGACACAGTACTCAAGAGAAGTACTCCAACAAGCATTACAACAATTCTTTGATTATATGCCAGCTATTCTGAAATATATAAAAATGGTTCCTAAATATTGCCAAGACACTTTTATCAAAGGGACTGGAAGTCAGTTTATTCGATGAAAAAGAAAAACACGCCTCGCGTTTTCTCCTCCAGTCTTAGCAAATGGGTTCGGTTAATATAGAAACTTTACTGTCAAAGACCGGGCGTTTGGAGGCATTCTATTTTGTTGGCTTGACGCCGAACAAAGCTGTCCGGCAAAGTGTTTTCCAAAAGCAGAACAGCCTTATTTCAGACCTAGTCTTCGCCTTTCGTGAGTTTTCCCGGTTAGCACAGAAGGGTTGTGTTATATTGCTTGAGCTAAACACACAAACACACTTCACGTAAATAGAGCAGGAACACTAAAGAAGAATTGTTTTCCCCTGGAGGTAGGGGGTGGGGGGTGGGGAAGCTGAAGTGTCACTTTGAAATATCATGTCAAATATGTTGGTGGAAGCTGGGGCCAGTATTGTGACTCTTCGGGAGCGGGTAAAGATCCCTTCGTTTGAAGTTGCGCTTTTTCCCGTTCTCCTCCGAATACGTCCCCAAAAAACGCGACCAAACGATGGTAATTTCTGATAGAAAAAATTAAGGTGAGTAATGAGGATGCGCATAATTGCAACTTGACACAGATTTTTGTCGAACGCGGTTTTCTCGTCTAATGAGCATGTCAGCGGAGTTTGAGTGCCCGACCTCAAACGTATAACGTACGGCCCTAAATTACGCCTAGGAGTTCAATTTAGCCTTTAGTCAATACAAAAACGCATTATAGTTTTCGAGGAAGCAAGCTTTAACGCATTAAACATTTCCGAGCATTTTACGTGCGATTGCTTCGCATATGTTTCTCAACACCTCTCGAAACGCCACCGGGGCATGTCAATATTGCCTTTACGTGGGCAGGCAATTCCTCTTAAATGACGAGTTTCTTCTCTCGGCAGCTCTGTCAACCAGCAAAAAGGAAGCACGCACTGCTACTAACTGAAAATGGATAAACATGATCCTGTGTCGCCGACTCCGGCATGGGGTAAGTCTCTTCTAACAACAGTCGTCGCGTGATAATTGTTTATCTCACTCACGAATTAACGCTACGATAGCGCTTAATCAAAGCAAGGGATTCTTGTTGAAGGTTTAAATGTTAGAGCGAGGACGCCTGAAACTAATTTTCTTGCGAGCAAATTCGTCGAGGTAAAAATTAGCGCCACTTTTGGTATAATGGCTTGATCGCTTGCTAATGTACTCAACTGGAACAATACTACAAGATCGATCGACTAAATCAACACCAGCTGGTCACCACACCCGTAGACTGAGTTCTCTTCAAAGCTAAAAACACGGACTCTAAATATTCACGTAGATGATCTTTCGTATGCACTCTAAACGTGCTTTTGCGCAAACTCTAGCGAGGAAGGCGCAGAAGTAAAGAATCAGAGCTAATACGCACGAAAGTTAGATTGGACCAATCTATTCCTTTCTCGTCTAACTCTAATAAAGTTTCATACACGAATTTTACAGCTGTTTGATTCGTATAGAAACACTTTTCAATGCTTTGAGGTGCTATGTAAGCATACGCCAGCTCTATATTCAATTTTGGTCTTGATTTAATTTTTCTAAACTTTTCTTTCTTTAAGTTTTAATCTTCATTTTAACATTAACGCAAACTACTCACACTATTTAGTTTTCACTTTCATTAGCACAAATCAAAGGAAATGAACAACATTTTTCGGATAATTTTTTCGTAGATAAAGAAAAAGGAATAGAAAATTAAGGCCATGCCAATATTAAAGAGAAAAGAGAACGGTTCATTTTCCCGACAGATCATCGCGATGACACAGATTTAGAAAGGAATGTATATTGGACAGATGTCAATAGCTGAAAAGACTCTTCTTCCGTCCCAATATTTAGTTTTCAAAAGAAAATTCAAAAACCGCACAAAACAAACGGGCGACTTAAATGAAAGAACCAATCACATTCCAGAACAAATCGGGGTTTTTTTTATCACAATACCAACACATCCGCGGTATATTGTGTGTTCTATTTGTTAGTTCTTTAGAAAATAAGATGCCCGAATTATATTCCTATATTTGGCTCATTAAGACCTATTAATAAAAACATAATGTTAGAGGTTTAGCAATCTCTCTTTCTCTTTTCTCTTTTTTTTTTCTTTTTTTCGAAAAGAGGCCGCCTTTACAAAACGTGATCTCCGGCGGCCATTTTGAATTCATTTTGCGGTTTGCGGTTTTAAAAAGGTCATAGTCGAGGTAGATTCTTGAACATGGGTTGGGCTTGGGTCGGCACCACAGGTCACACAGCGGGTTTAACCCTTTCAATCCCAAGCTTAAAATACAAATTCTCCGAACCTCTTAAGAAGAAAATGTTATAGTGAAATAGCAAGAGTTAATAAGCTAATCAGCTTTCATCTAAGCAAGGTATCAAAAGCCAAGTTCTCCTTACTGAATGACATATTTCTGGTGAGAAACTGAAGGAGAAAATTGAAGTTTATCATTCAAAAATGTACCCTGGTTCCTTACAGTACTCCTTCGAGAGTTTTCCGACAAGAATGTCGGCGACGAAACGAACAGAAAGGACCTCTGGGCGCGCGAGGTAGCAACCTCACTTCCATGAATTCAACTGAACTTCGTCGCTGATTGGTTGATGTTTGACAAACGCGATGACGCGCGAGCGAAAAGAACTGGCATGGAAGTGAGGTTGCTACCTCGCGCGCCCAGAGGTTCCCTCGCCACCGTTCGCCTTTGCCGCTCTCTGCCGAGCGTTCGCCGCTTCAATGGCAAGCGAGGAACCTCTGGAACCAGGGTATCAAAGATGCGCAATAGTTCAAAACTTTCACAGCGTACTGTGGCTGTCGAAAACTAAAGCCAAAGTAAGTACACCAATCACAAACACTTTCAACCAATCAGAAGCCAAAGTAATTCGTAGTTTGACTGCTTATTTGTCTATTTATTTATTTATTTATTTATTTATTTATTTATTTGTTTATTTATTTATTTATTTGTTTCTTTATTTCTTTATTTCTTTCTTTATTTCTTTATTTGTTTGTTTATTTATTTGTTTATTTATTTGTTTATTTATTTGTTTATTTGTTTATTTGTTTATTTGTTTATTTATTTATTTATTTATTTGTTTATTTATTTATTTATTTATTTATTTGTTTATTTATTTGTTTATTTATTTATTTATTTATTTATTTGTCTATTTATTTATTTATTTATTTATTTATTTATTTATTTATTTGTTTATTTTTGCACAGTTTTAGCCATGGCGGTAATGGGAGGAGTCGTCTGTGGAGTGGTAATCCTCCTCACCGTATACAAAGTCAAGTCTTGGTATCAAAAGCGCCTCCACAGAATCGCGCTGCAGGAAGAACTGACAAAAGACGCAAGACAGGCTCGGGTTACATTCAATCTCCCGCCACAGATGACGGCAGAAGAAGGATCGGTGTTTACAGAGGTGAAGTATCTCCAACAAGACGAAGACTTGTTTATGCTGGACCCCGAGTTCTACAGGTGAGGAATTTTGATACAAAACACTAAAAAACGGAAACTTGGATACTGAGAAACAGAAGGAGACAAAGAGAGCGAAGACGATACCCTATACAATAGAACCCCGCTCTCTCGAACTCGATTACACCGAGGCTCTACAGGAAGCCGTAACTACCAAGAGACGGGGATAGTTAGACACACACAGACCAGAGAGAGAGAGAAATGAATTTGGTATAAAGCTTATAGACTGTGTTATTTATAGACTGAGGTATGTCCTCTGTTTTACAGCACTGCCGCATCAGTGCAAAAAAAAATTATTGGTATGCATTGCAAGCACTACCAATATGTGAAATCTTAAGAAATTTGATCTGCAAAGTTACAGCTGCTTCGATTTGTTAAGATTTGTATGAAACACAACTGAAAATCCTACTTTTCTCAACCAGACTTGAACACGAACAAGAACAAGAACCAGGTTCGCCATTCATGGGTCCCGGACGACTTTGTTTCTCCTTGCGTTACGACAGCACAATTGAGAAACTTTACGTAAGACTAATCAGGTAAGACGCCTTGTCAGAAAAGTAAATCGAGTAATACTGAGTCTAACTAAAACGGGACTTGCTTGAGATCCAGTGGCTTGAAGTAGGAACTGTCTGTCTTTGTATTAGTGTCTGTCTTAGTCTCCCCTCGTAATAAAACAACTTAGCTAAGGCAACTCTACAGAGACGTTCTGTCTCCCCCACTTTACGAATAAACTAAGTTTAATTTCTTTTAAAATTAGTTAAATTTTAGCAACTATGTCTTTGTAATTATTCGGTCACTGCTTCCACGAAAAGCAAGACCCAGTGCAACCCTTTCCCATGGAAATAAATTCAATTTGCGGGAGGGAAAATAATTTTTATAAGAAAGATTTCGTACTAGGCCTCGCTTTCAAACAGAGACAGCAAGGCATATCGGAAATGGCCTATTGTACAATTAGTGCTAATCTTCCATTCTACAAAAGTCCACAAAAAAAGTATGTCTGTCTGTCTGTCTGTCCGTGCTGTGCGTTTCCAATTTTTTTCTCACTATCTTGTCCGTTTAAACAGAGCTACAAGACTGACGCCTATTGGAGAAAACGTCACCTCCACTCCTTACGTCAAACTCGTTCTGCTCCCGGACAAGAAACGCAAACAACAGTCACGGATTCACCGCCGAACTTCCAACCCGAACTTTTACGAAGATTTCGTCTTCTCGGTTGCCCCGGACGACATAAAAAACAGAACGTTGCGTTTTACAGTGTGTGACTTTGATCGATTCTCCAGGCAGCAGGCGATTGGTCACGTGATGTATGAACTCAAAGACGTGGAGCTGGATTTGAACGGAGAGGAAACCGAGGATATCTGGGTTGATATACACGAGGACGAAGCAAAGGTTGGTGGGATAAAAACAAATCAACCTAAACTGCCTATGTGCCCAAAAGTTTTATCATTAAAGTTGATTCTACATCAAGTAAATAGAGTTGAATGTTACGAGGGGCAGATTCACTGTGGTTTTCACCGGTTTACGCGGAAACCGATGAAATAACCGAGTATGATAGCAGACCACTGTAAATTACAATATGGAAGAACATTCGAGAACCTAGAGCAGTTTTCGGTTGAATCTCGAAAACTAAAACCAAAGCAGCGCCAATCAGAGAGGCTGTAAGAAAACACTTTTACAACCAAGCAGAAGTCAGGGACTTGCGTTTTGGCTTTACTTTGAAAAGGCCGATCAACAGTGCGTGAAACCGCATTAACTTATGTACGCATGCGTGAGAAGATCGCAATCAGGTATTGCCTTTGTTCCCGGCCAAGAATGCTGCCAAACGACCAAAGCAATCAAACGATTACTTTAAAAAACGCCCTATGCATACGAAGGATCATGCCCTACTAAATTACTAAAAGTAATAAAAATATGGACTAAACTCTCCGTACCGTGTTCACTGATGCTCTGTGTAGTCAAAGGGAGAACTGAGCTTTTGATCTTGTGTTTAGGAGGGCGTCAACAAAGGAGAGCTGCTGTTCTCGCTGCAGTTCCTTCCAACAGCCTCCAGACTGACGGTCGCTGTACTCAAAGCCAATAACCTGAGAACAGACGCAGAGGAGAATGATGTTGGTGCGTAGAACATCTCTTTACTTCCAATACTTTCACAACCATGCGCATTAGTCAAGTAGCTATCTCTGTTAAGCTTAGTTTTGTTCCTATATAATTGTATTATGAACAAAGAAACAGTTCTCTACTCTGCTCACCACGTTTAATCATCAGGTGGCATGCAAGAATATCTCAGCCTCGCTAACTGCGCATGACTCTGAAAGTGGTTTATCATATTAAGATAAGGTGGATAGTGTAATGATAATACTCATACGCACACGCAGCCTTATCTTAGTAATTCCCATGTGCACTATGTGCACTCACTCATATCAATCCAGATGTTATGTGTATTAAGAAGCTCGTGTACGACTCTCTTACGATATTCATTAAAGTGACAGAGCTGAAGTTACACGCTCTCCCAGTACTGAACACAAGCGTCGTCCCTCACTACAGATAGTACGCGAAGTCTGATTGGTAACTTAAGATAAGGTAGATAGTACGCGAAGTCTGATTGGTTAGATAAGGTGGATAGTACGCAAAGTCTGATTGGTAACTTAAGATAAGGTGGATAGTACGCGAAGTCTGATTGGTAACTTAAGATAAGGTGGATAGTACGCAAAGTCTGATTGGTAACTTAAGATAAGATGGATAGTACGCGAAGTCTGATTGGTAACGCCACGAGGACTGTAACTCAACATAGCACGCACGCATCAGTCTGGCATCAAATCTGATTATTTTCCATTCTACTCTCGAAATTACCGTTTGCCTTAACTTATAAAAGAAACAAAGCGCTATGTTTTAAAACTTTTCGACAATCATGACTTTTTTCGTGTCGTATGCGACAAACGTAAATAAATCGTGGGGTGACTTGCACAATGCGATTCGTGTTGTAAGAAAATCGTATACGACAGTCGTGTGTTTTTGCGGAAATGTTGAAGTTTGATGTTCAGTTCTTCGATACGGACGCAAAAAAAAAAGATTCAATAAAACCCGACGTAAAGGAGCGCTCATATCTGTGACAAGTCTATTCAATTCTCTTCATTTTGTTTTCGCAGATCCCTACGTCAAAGTGTCCATGGTACTCAACGGAAAAACCGTCAAGAAACGAAAAACTCTGACAATAAAAAAGAACCCGAGTCCAGTCTTCAACGAAGCTTTCAGCTTCACCATCACCCCGTCGTGCCTGGACCGAGTAAGTTTCGTCATCGCCGCGTACACTGCACCGAGGCTCGGAGGATCAAAGAAGATGATTGGTCGAGCTGTGACCGGACCTTATATGTACTCAACTGGCTCAGGCCTTGCGCACTGGAATGACATGCTCTCAGCCCCACGGAGTGCCGTGGCTCACTGGCATAATCTGATTTAAGCCTTTCACTCCCAAGAGTGACCAAGTTCAATTTTCTTTTTCAATTTCTCACTAGAAACATATCATATGGTAAGGAGAACTTAACTTTTGGTACCTCGCTCAGATAATAGCTGATTGAACTATCAATTCTCACTACATTGCTCATATATTTTACTCTTAAAAGGTTGGGAGAATCTGCATTATGAACTTGGGAGTGAAAGGGTTAAAGGGTACAGTAGAAATGATAAGGGTTTTCTAAAGGGTTTTCTAAACTCAGGGTATAATGTAGAGTTTGTCTGTTACCACTATAAACCTTTTCAGTGTTGAACTGTTATTATCATTATTTTTATCTCTCCTAATGCACTTCATATTGTTTTGATTTCTCAATGTCAAATGCTTTTGGATGCTTTATTTTTTTCTATGAACAGAGGCAAACTTCTCCTCTCAATACACAGTCAGCTGTATGCAGTTCAGTATGGAGAAAATGGCAGGTGATCTCTTGCTTGGGTTAAGAGTGATCAGAGACAAACTTCTCCGTTCAATACATAGTCACCTGTATGTAGTTTAGTATGGAGAAAATAACAGGTGATCTCTTGGGTTAAGAGTGATCAGAGACAAACTTCTCCTTTCAATACACAGTCAGCTGTATGTAGTTCAGTATGGAGAAAATGGCAGGTGATCTCTTGCTTGGGTTAAGAGTGATCAGAGACAAACTTCTCCTTTCAATACACAGTCACCTGTATGTAGTTTAGTATGGAGAAAATAACAGGTGATCTCTTGGGTTAAGAGTGATCAGAGACAAACTTCTCCTCTCAATACACAGTCAGCTGTATGTAGTTCAGTATGGAGAAAATGGCAGGTGATCTCTTGCTTGGGTTAAGAGTGATCAGAGACAAACTTCTCCTTTCAATACACAGTCAGCTGTATGTAGTTCAGTATTTAGATAATGGCAGGTGATCTCTTCCTATGAAATGTACAGTGTATTATAAAGTGAGGAAAGCTGACTGATTTATCAATTCTCACTACATCACTCATACACTTCCTTCTCAAAAGGTTGAGAAAATCTGCAATATGACCTTAGAAAAAAATTTGAAGTGTCTTTGGCTCAACATCTGAAACTTACATGTAGGTCCAGCATGAAGTAACATGACATTTGAGATGAGTATGGGAAAGTAATCTAAGACTAAGGCACCAGTAAATATTGAGAATTCAGATGAGGCTTATATATAATGCACAACTACCAGAGAGCCGTTTTTAAGCTGTTCTTAAAAGAGCAAAGTTATTCATATCAAAATGGGATCAGAGATGTACTATGTCTTGTATATAAACAACATGGTACTGTAAGGTGATAAGATAATATGCTACTCATTCGTAAAACAAACTTTTGGAGCATCAAATGAAACTTAATTTGACTGCTTTTACTGTTAATAGTTTGTACAAAAAAGTAGTTATTTTTTCAGGGTGAAGGATTTTTATCAACAAAGTTAACAAAAGGAAACAAAATAATACTAAATTAGTATTAATTAGTAGTTGGACTAAAAAATAAACAAAATAATGGTACACCCTTCTGTGTTTTATGTTGCTCTTCACAGTGATCAAAATGTATGGAATAGTATTGTTACAAAAATTCATGCACAGTATGATTTTCCTAGATGTTCTCCTAGATATAATCTGTGATTTGCTTGACTGCTTATAATGGAAATATCACCTAATGCAGACATGGGGTAACACTTGCAGCAAATAAAAAATCCATAATTCATTGCACAGAACTGTGCATCCTGCCCAGCAACTCTCAGGTTAATTAAATTGATGAATATTTCCAAAGAAATTCTTAGAAGTGCCAGACAACAACAGTCTACCCCAATGCTCTACAGTCAAAGTTCCCACAAACGGACACCCTCGGGAAGCGGAAAAAGTGCCCGTAACTGGAACAGTCTGCTTACGAAAATGAGTCTTGTAAGTGGCCAGTTGCAGTTAAAGGGAGAGATGCACGCTTACACTTGAACCAACATATCAGGAAACAAGTTCAGCTAAAGACAACGTTGTTTAATGTCACTCTAACACTGTGAACAAGCATGACAAAGTATTCAGCCATATTACAGGCCCGAGGATGGCACTGTTTGTCAGCAAGTTCTTGAAGCAGGAAATAAACAGGGGATTGTTCCACCAGGGTGTCCACTTACGGGAGCTTAAAAACAAAAGAAAAATCCAAATCTCACCTCTCAAAAGTGTCCGCATCTGCTTACAGGAATGTGTAAATACAGAGTTTGAGTGAGAGTTCGAACGGGGGTTTCATGAAGGCATCCACAAGAAGAGCTGTCCGCTTACAAGAGTGTCCACCCAGAGAGCTTCGACTGTATTTGCAAATATCCTGTTTGACCTGAATTAACTGTGCAGGGTTTGACATGATAGTCCCGTGCAATGAATTATGCAAAATCCAAACTTGATTGCATATAGAGGTCAATGTTATTTTGTGGGAGATGAGATGTAGATGCAAGAGAATTGGAAGATCTGCTGATAACTGTTTCCAGTAATAGACCAATGCACTGTACACTAACGTCCCGAGATGTGGCTGTTTCTTCAGTAATTTCAGAGTATGATGCAGAAGTTGTTGTGTTTATCTCCTGTTCGCAGCAATTGTTTTGGGAATGACTTTGGATGGGCTGCACCTGCCTTCTTGAACATAGCAAAGTATAACTTCCGGGTCTGGTGACTCATGGTTAGAACAAACCCCAAACTTTCCACCATGTATACAAACACCTCCTTGGTGAGGTAACGCGAATTGGACAGACAAGGAAGAGGAAGCACAACAAAAGCGTATCCATCAGACTCAACTAACTCCGCGCACTTCTTTAACATATCGCCTCGTCTCGTCGCATCGCCCTCGTAATTTATTACCAAGCTCAGCACTACGACATGAAACATCCGCGAAGTATCCATCTTCAAAAAATCCGACTTGGCAACTTTGCTTGTTTGCGGGTTAAGATCAATAGCTGTACAGTCAATCCACGTTCTCTGCTTACTATAGTTGTAGTCTAGAGCCCCCACGTCAAGTAGTTTCAAATTACAAGCCGCTCGTTTCGCGCCATGAGCCTCCAACTGCTTCACAACCCACTTTGCGGAGTTGAAGTTTCCAAAGCGAGTCTCTCCCTGTTTGGATGCTGCTTGATACGCATCTATTCCCCCAAGTTTAGTTACCTTTCCTTCAAGTTCACTTATCTTCGCGGCCTTTTCCTCATCTGCCAGTTTGTTGTCTTTCTTCAAGGCTTTTAATCGCTTATTCAAAACGTGTATTTCCGTGATTAAAGCGCGGTCTTTCTTCGTCTTCACCTCCACTACAGGTCTACGGACTTTATTTTTCTTACCTTTTGCCTTCTTCTTAGTTTTTGCGCTGTTGCTAGTTTGTACCATCGCAGTTTTAGTCAACCTGTTTGAACTGCACGACTCGTCCGCCATTTTCTTTTATCGCCAAGGCTTGGTTACTCAGGTTCAGAATATTAATTAAGTCTGCCTCGATATCGTTCTCTTCATGTCTGCCATATCAAAATGGTGAGTTACTTCTTTGTATCAACTACAATCCATGCATTATCACATTCATCCTGGGATATTCGCGTCTTTAAACTACACAGAATTAAACTAGAATAACTAATTTAACTCATGGCGCTGTTATTATAAGGCGATCTAAGCTAAACAAGGAACACTTTGCTCTGTCGATCGTTAAACTTTATCTCGTCTGTTTTGCAGAGCGACACAGCTACGATCCGTACGCGGAAATTTCTCACAAATCGCTTGCTTCAGCGCAAGCAGATGGTAAGTGTGCGTCTTTAACGCAAACCTACCGTACAAAAGAATGACACCAAGTTATATTTATAAATGAACAGTTGTTTTAGCAAAAAACCAAATATGCCTTCTGCAGATCTTTGTAGAAACAGACTTTGATGGCCATAGAATTAACACAGGCCGCATTAGAGAACTTACCGTCACGAAGTGTCTAAAATTGACTCTTCTAAAGGGTTTCGGCCTCCTGAGCTTACAATACAACTTCTCCTAACCATCCAAAGAGAAAATGTATGAATGATGTAGTGAGAATCGATAAGTCGATCAATCTGAGTAAGTTATCAAATGTCAAATTCTCACTACTTCATCACATCTCCGTTTAGAGACTAAACAAGTAAATTGAACTTGATCACTAAGGAGTAAAATAGTCAATTTCAAACTTGTGTTTTGTTGTAAGGTCGTGGACATCCTGCATCCTGGCCGACCAAGTGTTTCCAAGTCAGAGCTTCGTGATAAACTAGCCAAGATGTACAAAACTACCTCTGATGTTGTGGTATGTTTTGGATTCAAGACTGCATTTGGTGGAGGTCGTAGCACAGGATTTGCATTGGTCTATGATGACCTTAATGCTGTGAAAAAGATTGAGCCAAAATACCGTCTTGCAAGGGTTAGTGTGAAATATTCTGTTTGATTGTTCAGCATTGTGTTTGTGATTTTGTAACAAGAAAGCCAAGGACGATGCAATCGTTAAATGCAGCGACAAACATCACTGCAAGTGATAAACATCACTTGACAAATGGCTTGCCTGGCATTTAAATTTGTCTTTTTGGTTACATTGCTGGTCATGTTTTGACATATAAACATGTTCACTGGCACAGTTGATGTATGTTTTGCCAACCTTTTCTACACCTTCAGCATGGTTTGTATGAGAAAGCCAAAACCTCCAGAAAACAGCGTAAGGAGAGGAAGAACAGAATGAAAAAGGTCCGTGGCATTAAAAAGGCCAAAGTTGGAACAGGAAAGAAGGTATGTGACATTGCCACTAAGCTGTGCATGCTGAAAAATGCCACAAATTTATCCTATCCGCTTGCCCTCCCCAGGTCCCTTGTTTAAAGCCCTTTCTCTGCCCCACCCTCCCCCTCCCCCTTGTTACTTTGTCCCCTTGACAAGGATATAGTGTTGCAGTTGCATCTGATTTTTCAAGTACTAAACTCATGCAGGATTGAAAGGTGATAAAAATTTTGAGCTACAAATGATTAACCAGAGTGGCACTTGGAAATGGCAGATCACCACAGAGCTGTACCTTGGGGTAGAACACTGTATATGGTTTTTCTTCAACATTGTCCACTGAGTGTTACAATATATTTCTAACAGTTTGTCTCCCTTTTTGTTCACAGTGAGAATCTCCTGATTTGTGGCTTTGTGTTCAAGATTATTGCTGTAATAAAAATGAATTGAGAAATCAAATGTCTCACTTTATTGTTGCAATCTCTTTTACCTGTAACAGTGCTCAACATTAACTGCTATGCCCCGAGCACCCCAAAAAATTTGTTGGGCAGGTAAATTCATTGCTGATCAATCAGAAATTATGAAAATAATGTCTAAATTGCTTGAAGTCAATCAAGAGCCCAAAGGGCAACCAACGCAAAACCTTAATGTCGAGCACTGTGTAAGTCACTCACCAAACCAATAACTGTTTTTTAATATTCCAACACCAGCTTATACCTCGCATACCAGTAGTTTCCATACCTCAGAATCATTTGCCCGGTTTTACCCATTTTGATCCAGTCTTCTAACATCAAAATATTATCAAATAAATTAATCATAAATGAATAAATTGCCTAGGAAGGCTAGGAATCATATTGAACAATATAATAATGATAATATAATAATAAATAATATAATAAAAAATATATATATTGCATAAGATTTTGTTTGGCCACCCCAAGCATAGAAATCTATAAACACCACAGTTTGAAATGATTTCGGCCGGTGTTTCGGCCGGGGAACCTGGGAACCAGGCCTGGAAGGAAGCGAAAAGCGCAAGTGCTTTCAGAAGTAGAAAGCTGCTAAAGTAAAACCAGCTTCGGTTTGTGTACTGGCTTCGAGTTTTGTGCATTGGTTTTGAGTTTTGTGTACTAGCTGGAGCCTCCTTTTCTCTTGAAACAAAAACCTGGCAATTGAGCTTACATTTCCCTTTGAAAACACATTTTCTGCCATCACTGCAAGCCTGGTTCCCAGGTTCCCCGGCCGAAACACTCCGCGAGAAAGCTGAGAAAGTTTTGACACGGAAAAAGTTTTGATACGAGAAAGAAAGTTTTGACACGAGGAAGAAAGTTTTGACACAGGAAAAAGTTTTGACATGACAAAAGTGTTGACACGAGATAAAATGTTGACACGGGAAATCATTAATGTTGACAAAATACTTAAAAAGAGTTGTCATGGAAATTAAAAATTGTCATGCCCTTGTGGGCCACCCATGATGATTGAAGACAATTTAAGACAGTCCATATTATATGACGTATTAGACCCAAAATGCATGGACAGAAATATCGGTTTGCCATTATTAGTTTCCATAATGTTGGCATTGTCCCTTTAACCCTCCCTCCCTGTAATTGTAATACAAAAATTATACAGTTTGATCCCTGGGGCCTTTCAAGATAGACCTCCATTCTACTGCAACAGGTAGTTCACAGAACCCAGAAAAAACTCGTTTAATTTTACCCATCTAGATCCAGTTGTTTGGCAAGAGGCGTTTTACACCCACATTAAAATATTTATGAATCGATCATAAACTACTCATTACTCTAGACAGGTGCTTGTGAAAAAAGAAGAAACAATGTTCCTCGAATCCTTTAGGAATAAGCGTCTTGTGGACCATGAACTACTACTCTATCTCTATCTCAATAAAAATCATGGCACATTTCCGATATCTCACACAAAGTATACGAGACATTTTTAAGTACGTTTATTTTGTACACTCAGTCCATGATAACTATGATAACTAGTCGTGTTGTCAGTGCGTGACCCAGCTTTTTTGCTTACCAGCTGGCCAGGACGTGATTGTTAATGGAGTGAAGCAAGTTTCACTGAAGCCTGGAACATTCGGGGTGTTTTGTGGTCACCACTCTCTGCATCACGTGACTCCAGTGTTGGGTGACACGCCCAGGCTCCTTGCCGTGATGTCGTATGAGAAGAAACCAGGAGTGATGTTGAACGAGTATACCACGAAGAAAGCCTTTGGGCGACTCAACTGATCTGGGTCCAGGAGTCATCGTAGTTTAGCTGTGGGAAAAGAAGAAGAAGGAAAACACGTTGTTAACTTTATACATAGCGCGCATTGACGGTTGGTCCGCAGCTATTGAACGTGATGTTGCGGTCATCATTTTCTGATGAAAATTTTGGTCATGGCTCTATGCCCTTAAGCACCGGCCAAACGGACTCCTAACATTACTTGAGAATGGACCGTGGTCACCTTTGCGTTAGAACCAAGAAGACAATGTTCATCGGCTTTTATACGGCTTTCGCTTCACGTGCAAGTAAGCTCAAATAATATAGTTAAGGAAAGGTAACTACGTTGCTTTTAGCGCAAGTGTGACCACGGCCATGATGGCGTCACAAATTGTTCACTCGTTTAATATGTAAAGCTGTCAAAAAGTTGTTCCTAAGAAGGTACTACTTTAAACTGTAAATGAATGAATTCTTTATTGATTGTCATTTCAATCAATAAGTTTTCCTGTAGATGGGGACTAAGGACTTTTTTTAATTAGTCCTCCATTCTTATTATATCTATGTATTTTTCAACTTAAATCAAGTATTGATCAAGTATTAAGTATACATCGGTAATGTTTCAAGTAAAATGGAAATTAAGACTAGAGAATTACAGAAAGATTCCTGTAAAATGGTGATTAAGGTTTCGTAGTCAAGCAGAACGCAAACAAATGCTTCAGTGATTTAAAATTTCAGACATGCGTATAACAGTCAACTTATTAAAAAAGGGAATTAGTCATTTAGTCATTTATTCTGATCCATTAGTTAGCTGAAATTTTCACCAACACTGCAATTCCCGTTGTCAAACCGGGCATGCGCTATACAAGGTTCAGAGCAGGTCTTTTGATTTGGTGAGTGTTCAAATCAATTGTGAAAAAATGGTATATTGGATCCCCTCGTTGAGAAAGATTTGACTGTAAGAAGGCCTCGTGATAACGAATTCCTAAACAAGAGAGAAATGTGTCCTAGTTCAATAGTCGGACAAATTGTGTGTTTTTTATTTATAGCGGGGCCGATGTCCAGAAGTTGTCTGCTAAGGAACATACAGGTTGTTTTATCGCAGTCATACGAGAATCGAACCTTATTGCATTTCTTCTTCTCCAAGTATCAGTCGAGTCGCAATTGACATGTTTCCGTTCGACGACAAATCCTTATCTCTGTCCTTGCTCATAAATGTGGGTTAAACGAGGTGCGTTATAGATGTAAACGGTCACACAGATGTGCTGTAGTGCAGCCCACGTTTTCTTAGGCTGCAATTTATCCGGCATCACGTCATAGCAGGCCAGGGCTAAAGTTCTGACTGAATTTGAAAAAGAAAAGACGTTTACTTTGTGGGTAATTGGTTTGTAATATAAACTGTCACAAAATACTGCGGTATCCTTTAAAAATGTTAATACCTGCTGCGGCTTCTGGTGCTATTGTCTTTTGTTGATCTTTTTTCTTTTCCTTTCTTTTTTTTTTTTTTTTTTTTTTTTTTTATCTCTGCTCTTCTTCTCCAGCACCGGAGGAGAGAAATCAAAGATGATTTTGCTTTTTATGCATTTCTTTCTTTGACTATTTTTAATTAGCGGATGGCCTCAGCGAGGGGGCAAAAGTGACAGAATGCCCCCTGATCGAGGCGGCCTGGGATCAACCTTTGCACAAAAATCAGTTATACGGTGCTGCCTCTAAGAAATAGACTAAACGATTATCAAAGGAGTGAAAAAAAGGGGGGGGGGGGGGGGGAAATGGTCTTTACTGCTGCAAATCTCAGAGCGCCGGAGGAAAATAAAGCAATAATAAAAAATAAAAAAGAACAAAAGGGCCGGAAGCCGCTGAGTCAAAAGAATACCGCAAGAACTCGTGACAGTTATTATAAACCAGTTCACAAAGCAAACGTCTCCGTTTTCAAAATGATTGAGTCAGAACTTTGCCACAACCAACGTGATGCCGAGTGATCGTAGCTAAAGAAAGATATTGCATCACAGCGTATCTCTGTGGCTATGTACTGTACTGTGTACTGTGACGCACTTTATTCGACCGATAAAGGACAAATGGACAGAGAAAAGGATTTGTCGCCGAACGGAAACATGTCAATTGCGACTCGACATACGTGGAGAAGAAGGAATGTAAAGTATATTTAGTTTTGATAGTTTGTTATGATCGTTTTGTAGGTTGGAAATGACGTTCGACGTGTTATCAGTCTATGTATCCCTTCCCGGCGTTTCATGCTTACGAGAGGTGTTCGCCAGCTCACAAGAGGTTTCGCTAATAGAAATCTGACTGAGTGACCAATCGGTCATTTGGCAAGTCGTTGCTTAAGAGAGGTGGTCGTTCTGGGAGGTTCCACTGTATTTAAATGATTAATTCGGTTGGAAAGTAATCTTTACACGACATTTTGATCCGCAGTCTTTGGATAATTTGGAATACAGTGTTTTTCTTAATATCTCAACTGAAGAAGTCCTCTTGGACCACGGTGACGTGCGCAGTTTTGTAGAAATCTAGTTCTCAACCTAGTAAATCGAACGTGGGCCATTTTGGGGTATTAAAAATCTTTTTACGTGCCAGTCTGCATGGTCACGGGTTTTTTCCAGTCATTCCGAAACTACGACGATAAACACTGATTGAATGTTTTATGTCTGTTTCTTTCATTGTGTAATAATTGTACTGGTAACTTGGCAGAGTATTCGAAACTATCGATCGAAATCTAAAGCGCTTGCACTATTCATTCAGGTAATTTGACTTGACAGTGACTTGGCTTCCACAGCTCTCATGGAAATTTCCACGGATCCTACGGAAATTTCCATGAGATCTGTGGCAAATCTCGGGTGAGAGCACAAATAGATACTTTTTACTTCGTTTTACCATAACTTTTAAGGCTGGTTTCAATAACTTCAATAACATATAGATGTATTTCACCACAATTTTGCTCGAAGCTGAGCGCGGTGGTATTAATAAATGGAATATCTGCCAAAAAAAAACATTGTGATGTGTCGTTCTTCGTGGTGAGATTGCTAAGAATAGGACAATATTTACTGCTGCAACGTTCTGTAAAATAACGGTAGAGTATTAAACAAGTATATCACTCCGAGTGAATTCTCACCAATGCGCTCTTTTAGAAGCTTGTTTAATAAAGAACGAGGGTCCAAAAATTACCATCAAAAACATACTTTCGGTAAAATGCAGCTTTTGGTCTGATATTTTACCATAAATTTTGCTTCATTTTGGTACGTATTGCACTAATAAGCTAGTTTTCACCAAAATTCCTCCTTCATTTCTGTAATATTCCCGCAAGTTTTGTAACGTGTCATGCATGTAAGACCGGTATCTGTAATATTTTGCAGATTCTTGCTTGATAATTAGTGGTGTTTGAATAATGGTCCAACTTGTAAAACACACGTGTAAATGTTTACTGAATTTGCCCCATGTCTCAATCCATTCCCCGTAATGGGTTTTTACTCGATAATAGGGAGTTTAAGAAACCTAGGACGGCGACGGCAACGCGAGGAACCAAAAAATAGTGTCTCTGTTTTCCCTATGTCTTTGTAACTTTGCCTATTCTTAGGTTGCTCAATTTGTTCCGTTTTTGCCGAGGTTCTATTGATTTCATCGTTTCCTACTAAGAAGAACGACTGCCGTTATTTTATCGAACTGTCGTCCACGTCCTGACAACGACGTAAAAAAGAAGCATTTGAAGTCGCACGCGAGAGCACGGCGACCCCGAGAACATGTCAATTTCAGATATTCACGTGCTTCTTTTGTCTTCTTTGATTAGTTTTATTGTTTCACCGACGTCGCCGTCGTCCTCTCGCGTCCTGTATCTTAAAGTCCCTAATGTTTAGATATTTATTGCTAAAGGGGGCCGCAGTCCCCGTAAATTGTTTTCTCTGACACGCTACTAAAGTTTAAGATGCCCGAAATTAGAATCCATTGTTACAAGTCAACCTATAACTTAAAACTAGGCAAAAAGAAAGAAAATCGGAGGAACAGTTTTCGAGAGAGTGTATGTGTGAAGCGATATGCTAAATTTCAGATGAATAGGTTAAAACGCCTATGTACTGGAACTCAAAATATAAGCTTATTTTAGCGCGTTTTTAGTTTCGAGTTATCGAAGAAAACAGATTTCACGGGTTTGTGTACAGAGTTGTGCAAATGAGTTGTGAAACTAATTAGGTGTCGATGGGTGCCACCGTATATCGACTTTCATTAACAAAGGCGGCAATGACAGCAATGTAACAGAGCTGGAGGGAAGGCCTGTTCGAGGATGTGGCGAAAGGATTTACTTTCTCTTCCGATTTAAAAAAGCCTTCGAACGAATGCACGAAACTTTCTAAATTTCGTGCTCTTTATTGTCACATCAGTTGGATGACGCAAGCGTGAGACGCGTGGTTTGCCGTAAGGTCTTATTAATGCTGACAGGATATGTCACCAGTCAATTAGCAGACATCAGGTCGAGAAATTTTTTTTTTTTTTTTGTTTTGTTTTTGTTGTTTTTTGTTTTTTGTTTTTTTTATTTTTCTTATAACTTGCCTTTGGAAAGGGATTTTATTTTTCGGAACGTTTTACAAAACACGCTTTTGAAGTGAATTACCAGATTAGAAAAAAAAAATTTTCGCTTACGCAATCCAGAGTTAACAGGGATGATATAAAAGAAATTGTCATATCTATTATAATAAATCGCGGCAAGTTCATCTTCAGTAGGAGAAGAACTCCATGGTAGCAAGCAAAAGAGATGTTCCCCCATTAAAAGCTGGATAAGCCACTTGAAGGCTCCCTGCATATCAGATCAAGTGGAACACACATGAAAAAAGATAGAGGCAATTTTAAGCAAAAAAGAAAACAAATAATCCCCGTAGTCGATTTTTACTTTATTTCATTGGCACTTTATAGGATGACGAAGATCTGAAATTGTGATACCCAAGGATGAATTCAGTCAATTGTATTTAACATTTTTAACTTATGTGAGTCACATAAAAAGCGCCGGATTTTGGAAAAGGTTCCGACTAAAATTCTTTTTCTAAAAAAACTGTTATAGCAAATAAACGTGTATTTTCTCAGCTTGATACCTGCTGAGTGAAATCATCGGTGCAAAGAGTGTTAAGGATCAAATCTCTGTTTAGGCTCCCTGTCTACTCCAATGGGACACCTAATTATTACCAAAAGGCACTTAAGCTAAAAAAATAGATCGATGGCTCAATTCGTTCCCCGTGTAATGGGTTTCTCCTAATTCCATTGGCATTTAGAAGAAACGCATGACTAAAATATCACCACCTCCATAAATTGAGTCCAGCGCTAAATCTTGGGACACACCGTGAAGGTTCCGTGATAACAAGAACGAAACAATCCAAGAACAAGAACAAGAACAAGAACAAGAACAAGAACAAAGGTATGTTTGATATGTTTAAGTAAAACTCATTTGTTGGGTTCAGATGTGTAAATGTTTTTTTCTTTTTAACAATGCTACTTTTGTAAGGTCTATGTTTTAATTTTAAAAATATGTTTTCGCCTTTAGTGCTACAATTAAATTATTAGGCGCTTCCTGTTTAGCCTTCCTTGGGTGTCCCAACCCAGTTATAACATTTATAAAATAAACTTCGCGTCCGGAGTTCAATATATTTGTTGTTTGTGCTATATATTTTGACCGTTTTTTCCCGTATTTAGTTGCACTTTTTGTTTGTTTTGTTTTTTTTTTTTTTTTTCACAATTCCGTGTCATTGTCTTTTTTAACCTTTTCGAAGTCTACTTTGATCAGCTTTTAACCTCAACCGTAAAAAAACTTTTGGTGCATCTCAGCGATCGCTCAGATTCTACTCCACAGATTTTCCTTAAATTCGCTACAATCAGGAAAGACCCAGTTAAATCTCAACAAGCGATAACCTTAAGCCGTCATGGAACTCGCGCTTGCATAACTGACCTCTGTACATTTTGCTTTCAGTTTTCCGTGGAACTTGAACTGACGAGATGCGCATGATCAGCCGTAACGTCACAAGACCTGTTCTGTTGCTTGCTGTGCTGTGTTTGGTGGCTGCCGGGAGCATGGGACCTAACAGAGACGAGAAGACGGTTAAGTCCTCTGGTATAGAATATCAACATGCAAATGCATTTTAAATACATTCAAAATACAATTACACAACATTTTTTTTTTTAATCACCAAACTTTAATGACACAACTTTAATTTTGTCTGATAAGAGACAAGTGACCTTCCACACGGGTCCGCCATCTAGTTTGAAATAAATAAATGAAATGTGACTTTCTATTTACATTCTAAGACAGGAACCACTGTAACATACAGCACTGTTACTGAGGACATTCTGAGGATATACACAATTTTTAACTTCACCAACCATTGATTTTTAATTTATTAGGCCCATCTCAGTTTGACCTTTTTATTGACAGAAAATGATAAACTTCGGAATCCACAACTCGCAGAGCCTCCACTCGAACTGGGAAGCAGCAACAACCAGGGAAATAAACGAATGATGAAGAAGGTTTCAAAGATTATTCGTCCGAAGTTTATGTCAAACGCTGGTACTGTGGCTACGTTTTTCAACAAGTTCAACTATAATTTTGGAAACATTTTCGGAAACATGGCTAATCTTCAACTGGTTGAGAAAGATACAGCCGTGGCGTCCATTTATGATACGGAGAAAAAATATCCCCGAGCAGCAATAGCATTCTTCGAGTTCATGAAAGACGAGGATGGTAAAACCCCAAAGGGTAAAACCCAAGAGGAGGCTCCAAACAAATTTCACCCGGATGAGGGTTTGTTTATCAATATTTGCTTTTCACTGTAGTCAAAGCTACTTTTAAAGTTTTCAGTGATAATTAACTCGTAAAATAAGAGCATTCTTACGAGGGGAGAAGGGGGGGGGGGGGGGGGGGGGGCGGTGTACTCCCATACAAAAGCAATTTAGGTATGTGCCGCCCCAAAGGGTATCCTTTTCAGTAATTTAGTCTGAAATAGGGTATCAATGTTGAACCTTTGGTCTAAATAAGGTCGGAGGTTTTGATATTTGGTCTGAAGTAAGTTGCTGCAACCTATTGCGAAAAGTAGAACTGAGTTCTACTTCGTGCATTGTTGCGCGCAACTAAAGAATTGCGACACAAGACTTGCTGTACTGTGCAAGTCGACAGCAACTTGCTCAGAAAATTGCAGTGTAACAGGGCCTTTAGTAAATTTTAAAGCAGGGACTGTCGCAAATTTACCTTCAGTTTCAAAAGTGCAGGGTGTTTGATGTGTTATCTCATAACAATTTCATTTTCTTTTAGATCTCGAAAAATCTGTCCAACCTAAAAAGGCATGGTTTCTAAATAGCGGATTTGACTGTGGCCATATGCTACCTCGACAATTTCTCAACTATGGCTCCGTGGACCTGTTGAATCAAATATGCAGTTTTGCGTTCGTCATCCCTCAAGCTCGAGAATTTAACCAAATCAACTGGAAACGAGCGGAAAATAAAGCAAAGGCTACTATGGTAAAATTGACTCCCAAAGGTGGCAGACAGAAGGTCTTAATTATGACATTTACTTCCGACAAAGTCATCAGCTTTGATGACGAGCAGAAAAAGTTTGTTTACACAACGCAAGAGATGAGTCCTTTACAAGGTAAAACAGGCCAAGTGCCTATCCCTAATTCCATTGGGCAAGTTGTGTTCTTCCCCGAGTTTAATAGTGAAGGAAATTTGGAGAAAGTGAAGTATGTAGCCTACTTTGGAAACAACAGCGATTCTGTTCCCCTGACCGCGTTTGTGCTGCTTGACACGTTCAGAGAATGGCTCGGTTTAGACGTTGTGGAAGAGGGTTCAGATAGCATTTTTGAGCAGGTTCCAATTGACGGCGACTTGGATCAAGTAATGCATTAAAAGCAAAGCAAATCAGTGAAGGTTGAAAACCGCAATTTCTTGGTAAGATGAATGTAATAAGAAAGGTAATGAGCGATTAAAGCCGAACAAACTGGTATTGTCTCCTCTATTTTCTTATTTAGAATGAAAAGGTTGTTAGAGCACTCTGTTACTCTATAATATTAATGATAAATATTAATGAATAATAATAATAATAATAATAATAATAATAATAATAATGATAATAATAATAATAATAATAATAATAATAATAATAACAATAATAATAACAATAATAATAATAAGAAGAAGAAGAACAATAATTGTTTCCAAAATCGTGGCCAGATAGTGATTTATTTTTGTAATGCGTAACAATTGCCCATAAAAGACAACATAACGTAAGCCATTCGTATGGACACAATTCGCAATTATTTTCGTTTAGTTAGCTCTCCAATTAACGTCACATGGATTTCGATGGTGTTAGTTTACCGTTTGTGCAAAAATAACAAAACAGAGCGAGAGGATAGGGGAGGGGCGCTTGTTCGCGTTTAATACCTTATTCAGACTGGTTTGCGGAAACTGCTCAGATTTTTTAATTTTCTCGTCACATCACTCCTGGATCTGAGAAATCCTGATCCCACCCACCCCTCCCCCCTCTAAACTTTCACCATCAGTTCATCCAAGATTAGATCCTACTTCCGCCTGAATTTACCACTTCCCACAATCTCCGTCACATTTTGAAGTGGTTGAAACTAGCAACACAACATTTGGCATATATTTTTTCCCTTTGTGGGTTTTGTTGTTGTTGTTGTTGTTGTTTTCAATTTTGTGGTTATTTTGTAATTTCCGTGGATGTTTCAAATAATTTCATAGAGGGTTTGCATGGCGGCCATGTTGGATGGACTTGAATTCTACTGTTCCTGCCATTATATAATCCATGTAAATCTCACTGTTCATAGCTTTTCGTTCGCTTACCTAGAAAAGGTCCGTCTCCCGGTGGAAGAAACAGTGTTCCTCGAACCCTTCCCTCTCTCACTGGAATTCTCTTTACTCCATCCTTCATGTACCACTTCTCAAACGTCCCGCTTGATAACGGCTCACCAACGCTCTCGTTCTCTCCTCCAAGACGCAGATGATCGTCAAACACATCAACAATCACAACGTACGGTTTAGTGACGCCTCTCTTCAAGAGCCTGATTCCTTTTTTCTGTCCCGGTGACAATTTCATGCTCCACAACAAACCCATCGGTTCAATTCCAGTGTAAGAACCGCCGACAGAAGGCTGAGAAGAAACAGAAACCATGCCGTGTTCATCAGCAATGTAATGAGCGCTCGACTCGAATCTTTCTCCTTCATCTCCAGTAAGTGTTGCGTTTAATGTGACTTTCTGTTTCGCTAAGAGACCCGCAACACAGACTCGTACAGTCTCATCGATCAGGGACACAAATGGACGAACTCTGATCAACGCCATGACCCAAAAATTACTGAATATTCCATGCAAGGCATGTCCACGTTTCGTAGCAGACATCGGAGGCTCTAATTTTAATTGGTTTTGTATGTATTACCATTGTTTTTAAAGCCAATAAAACGAGACGACTACGAGGGGTTCTACAACGCCCAGGGGGTGTAAAGATAATTTATGCGCTATGTGCAGCCAATCCTGGTTTTATGAAAAATGCATCATGGGAAATTTTAGTCGACTGCGAAAGTCAAGTTCAAAAATTTTTTTTGTTTCGGAAACCATTATCTCATCGATCAGACACAAATGGACGAATCCTCATCAGCGCCATGGTCAAAAAATCATTGAATACCGTACCCCACAATACCGACTGGAGAATCAAGGATAGGGAGAGTTGGTCCGTAAATGAGGAACGAAATTAACAGCCGGAAACAACCAGTATTTCAAACGATCAAGTTTCGCCTCTGAAGTATTAGGGAGTTTAAGGGTGGGTTCACACTAGAGCTAAAGCATACTCAAAGTGAGCACCACCCTCAAGTGCACTTACGCTCTTAAGTATGTACTTGCAAAATAAGCGTTCACACTCGTATTTAAGTATCCTGCTTGAGAGTAGTTTCGCTGTCAATCAACGAAGCAATCATCCATGTCAAGGCTGCTAGCCTCCCGTGCAGTCGGCTCTCAGACGAAAAGTACTCGGTGAATCATGCGGCCAACGAACAGAATTGCATTTTGACCATGTGATGACGTAAATTGTGGTAAATAAGAGTCCACACCACGGCAAACCAGTGGAAATTTGTTTTTTACCTCAATATTTAGAAATATACAGGAAACTTTCGTTGTATTTCGCTGCAAAACGTGACATGCTGGCGTCAGCATCGTTGTCTGGACTCTTATTTACCACGGTAAATCGACCAATCAGAGAGCGAGAAACTAGTGTGTTGTGGTAAAATATTCCATTTTTTCATAAAATGGAAATAGCGGACAAGCCCCACACACAATGGCACAAATAGTACACGATTCAGCACGACCGCCTACAAAAGAACCACCATGCCTTCTTACTGGTAACGAAGGCCTGAAAACGTATCGATGTCAACTTCCGTTCTACTTTCATGATAACCTGTACTTGGAAAGAAAGATATGTAGTGTTTCGTAAGGTAAAACTTATAAATAATACTTAATCAACAATAGACCCCTTCACGGTTTTGAATGCATGACGGGTAATCAGGGAGAGAACAAAGAAACATGGCGACGACGCGTGCGAGAAGTCTCTGTTTAATAATAATATCGCTCGCAATCTAGAACCACTGAAAGCTTGTAAATGACAATCTGGAGTGCTCCGAAGTTCCACCGATCAGAAAAACCAATGTATATGCCGTTTATTTGCCCTGATGGTTACCCATCATGTATTCAAATCCGTGAATGGGGTCTATTATGCTCTAAACTGAGCCCGCAAGAGAGGTCTCCGAACAAGCGCCAACAAGGTTTCGTAACCTCCGTTGTTTGAACTGTAAGCTTTGAATGTTTCAAAAATATTCGCGCAAAGTCCTCTAGGGCACTGCTTTCGTCGAGGCTTATACAAAGTGCAAAACGCACTATGACGTCACGCTGATATAAACAAAAATAAATGATAGACCGTGTCATTCTCTTTTGGGTCATGGGTTCCATACTTCCATGGCTTCAAAGACAACTTAGTGTAGATAGGCTGGTGACATATATTATAAGGAGTATTCTGGACTTCAACCCTTTAGATTCCAGAGTCCAACCTTCTGGACTTCAACCCTTTAGATTCCAGAGTCCAACCTTCTGGATTCTGGAATCCAACTCTTTAGGTTCTAGAACCTAAACTTCTGGACTTCAACCCTTTAGGTTCCAGAGTCCAACCTTCTGGATTCTGGAATCCAACTCTTTAGGTTCTAGAACCTAAACTTCTGGATTCTAGAACCCAACCCTGTAGGTTCCAGGGTCCAACTAGTCCAACCTTAACTTATGGAAGATGGAATCCAAACCTTTAGGTTCCAGAGTCCAGCTTCTGAATTCTAGATTCTATTGTATAGTGGATTAAATGTGGATTCCACAAACACCACACATTTGCTGGATTCCAATATACTAATATACATTAGACTATGCAGGATGCACTTTTCTGATTTACTCTTGGTTTATGATCTGTATTTCAACTATTTGTTCAATATCTAATTTGACATAAACCCACAATCATTGTGGACCAGATAAATGACTGATAAAACATAAAAAAGAGGGATTTACTTTGGCAAGCAATTCTTTCTTCAGTTGAAATGTCAGGTGGCTAATGATTGAAGACAATAATATTGTCTTGTTATTCAAGACAGTCCAGATTTTATGAAATATTAAACCCAAAATGCATGGGACAGAAATAAAGATTTGCCATAATTAGTTCCCATAATGTTTGCATTGTCCCTTTAACCCTCCCTGTAATAGTAATAAAAACTTACAGTTAGATCCCTGGGGCCTTTGAAGATAGACCTCCATTCTACTGCAACAGGTAGTTTACATAACCCAAAATAACTCGTCCTCTTTTACCCATCTAGATCCAGTTGTTTGGGCAGAGGCGTTTTATGCCCACATTAAAATATTTATGAATCAATCATAAACTACTCATTACTCTATCCTGAGACAGGTGCTTGTGAAAAAAGTTCAGAATTTTAAGCCAGGAATCTTCTTGAGCAATTGCGTGAGCTTTTGTTTCACCACCCCAGGCAGTAAAAACTTGCACTGGATATTTCATAAATTGCCCAATGCAGAGGGGAGTGTAGGGGGGTCCAATTAGATGCCCTGCCCCTGGGTACCCTAGACAGGTGCACTGCTCTTCTTTGTGGTGCTGTTTCATCCTTTTCATTATTTGTTTTGCAAAGTATTCTGCTGGAATGTTCAGATCATCCTTGCCAAACACACACAGTATAGGGCAAAGAATATTCTCCACTGGCATAATTGCTGAGGAGTTTTCTTGATTTGTCGGTGAGTCATACAGGAAAATGTCCTTATGAATATTGTAACCATGTTCACTTTTACTAGCTAAGCCATAATCAAGTTCGATTCTAGAGAAGTGTTCCCCTCTATAATGGCAAGGGCCAGCTACAAAGCAATGAAGGGGTGATATCCCCACAATGGCTTTGATGAGATTAACTTTATGAAGAGCTAGCATAAACAAGAACTCCGATCCAGAAGATACACTCATTGCCCCAATACCTTGTGGTGAGATTTTTGGGTGGCATGCCATCCATTCTGCGGCTTCTTCAAAATACACATAGTCAACATCTTTGATTGACTTTGGTAGGTCATCATAAGCAAAGAAGGCCAAGGAAAGTGTTGCAAAACCATGTGATGCCAGCAACGACCCCTTCTCCTCATTCAGACCCCCACCTGCGCCATAGAAGTCAAGAATGCCTATAAGAGAAAGTCACATCTCAAGATGAGTATATGTGATCAAACGGACTTAGTATGTTGATTCACTTACTCCAGGATTCTTTTTGCAACTAATATTACTATTGATAGTATTGCAATAATAGTACAAGCACAGAAAACCCAGGCTTTCAGGGCTTGAAATTCCATGGCTTATCAAGCAGTCTTTATTACAATCACAAACACTTAAAACTGCAAATAAAATGGTGAACATCAATACATAATACAAATGCAATATTAATAGCAAACCTATGTGTAAAGCAGCCCTATTACAATATACACTTTCAACAACATGATTTGACTGCTAAGTAGGAGGGTGGGTGAGGATGCGAAAAGCTGCTCTGAGGCCTAACATTCTGCCTTAGATTTGATGCCGTAATGCTGCAAATGTATTACCCAACCCCTCATACATAATCTGTGACGTACATAGCAGCAGGAGGCCAGTAAATATAAAACTGCTGTAAGGCCAAACTCCACTGACCGTCAGAATTGTCTAGATTTATATTAATCAGGGATTAATATTCACTTTAAGTTTATATGAGTTTAGAGAGGGAATCCAGAAAACATGAAATAAATCACAAAATTCTTGAATAAAAGAAATGAAACCTGCCTGCAGTATTAATCTGAGTTTGAGCTACAATGTGATTGCAATTTGAGCATTTTCAAGTGAAACAGGGGCTTAATTTAGACAAACACAACAGGCTTTTTTTTTTTTATCCCGTTGAAACTTATTAAAAAAAATTGTTTGCTTGTGGAATAAGCAAGTGAGACAGTATCTTTGATAGACAGCAGTTGGTTTCAATTTTTGGCTCCATGACATCACTGGTATATGTTGCGGAGCTGAAACCGGCTAAAATTTCAAACACAGGCAGTCAAGGTGGAGATACGCACACCAAGTCTTTACTCTAACTCTTATAACATCAAACATTCGCCCCAGACCCCCACCGCTTGCGCAACCTGTAGTTGACTAACCTGGAAAAGGTCCGTCTCCCGGTGGAAGAAACAGTGTTCCTCGAATCCTTCCCTCTCTTACTGGAATTCTCTTCACTCCATCCTTCATGTACCACTTCTCAAACGTCCCGCTTGATAACGGCTCACCAACGCTCTCGTTCTCTCCTCCAAGACGCAGATGACCGTCAAACACATCAAGCCTTACAACGTACGGTTTGGTGACGTCTCTCTTCACAAGCCTGATTCCTTTTCTCTGTCCCGGTGACAACTTCATGCTCCACAACAAGCCCATCGGTTCAATTCCAGTGTAGGAACCGCCGACAGAAGGCTGAGAAGAAACAGAAACCGTGCCGTGTTCATCAGCAATGTAGTGAGCGCTCGACTCGAATCTTTCTCCTTTATCTCCAACCAGTTTTGCACGCAAAGTGACCTTCTGTTTTGCTGAGAGACCCGCAACACTTACGCGTACAGTCTGATCGATCAGGGACACAAATGGACTAACTCTGATCAACACCATGATCAAAGTATGATCATTATACACGTCATGTAAGCGAAATACTGTCCCTACATATCTCAACCGGTCACGTGATGTTTCTCATTTTTGTATAATTTATCTTTTTTTCTCGAATTTCTTTGGCTTCTGCTCGTGATAATGAATCTCTGTTGTTATATGTCACAGCCATTGGGGGACATGATAAGGGTGGGATCAGCAAACGGGAGAAGTTGGTGTTTAAAAACCTTTTTGTGACCCACTGGCCCCAGAGAAATTCTCACTTCTTTTTTTATTTTGGGTTGGCAGCTATTTGATTCAGTTATTTTGTACATGACCTCTTTATTTGCCACACACTTACAACCATTCACATAAAGGTTTGAACAGAGAAGGAGGGTCTGGATCTATGAATGCCAAGATAACTCCTGTTTGTTACAAATGCCTTGTTAGATTCTTTGATAATTGATTACTGAAAAACTTCAGAATTTTAAGCCAAGAATCCTCCTGGGCATCTGCATGGGCCTTTGGTTCACCACCCCAAGCAAAGTAAGTGTATTGTGACCCTAATTTCATGAATGAGAAGGCACAATGAGGAGTGTACGGTGGTTCAATGAGGTGCCCCGCCCCTGGGTACCCCTGGACAGTGCAGAGATGTCCCTTGCCATGTTTCTGCATCCTTTCAGCCATCTTTTTTACCATCACTTCAGAACCAGTATTAAGGTCATCATCTCCATATATAAACAACACTGGGCACTGAAGTTTCTCCACAGGAATAAGCAATGTAGAGTCATCACCTAAAACTTTTGCTCCTTCAATGAAAAATTTCCTCGTGATCACAGCACCATCCTTGCTTTGTTGACTATTAATGAAATCCAGGAAATCAGAAAAGGTGTAGCGATGTTCCCCTCTCATCCCAAATGGAAGGAAAAGAAAATTTAGTGGTGAAATTGATATGACAGCTTTGACAAGATCTGGTCTGCGAATAGCTAGCAGCAATGCATACTGGGACCCTCCAGACACACTCATCACTGCAACACCATCAGATGAGATTTTTGGTTGGCTCACCATCCATTCAGCAGCTTCTTCAAAATACTCACTCTCAACACTTTTGGAATCCTTTGGCAGATCCTCATAATTAAAGTAGGCTAAGGACAATGCTGCAAATCCCTTTGATGCCAGCAAGGATGCTTTCATCTCGATCAAGCCTCCCATGGTACCAAACCAGTCAATAACACCTAAGAGAAAACAAAAGAATTTGTTGATTTAGCCTTTCACTCCCAAGAGTGATGACGCAACTGTAGTTTCTCACTAGAAAAATATCACTATATGGAGGTCAAACTTGGCCTCTCAGTTCTCGCTACAGCACTGATATATTTTCCTTGTAAAGGGCTGGGAGAAGCTGCAGTTTGATCTTGGAAATGAACAGGTTTAAGACCATGTTCATATTACAGCAAAACTGCTAATATCACAATTCAAGTGCTGTAACATTAATTCTCACATGAGAGGATGGGAGACGAAAGACTAACGAGAACCTTCCTTATTGAGTGAAAAATCTGCAAAGTTCTGCGGTGTGGCCTTGTGCACTAAAGCATGACTAAATAACAATAATTTCTTTCTTATGAGAGATACTGTATGAACGTCAAAAGTAACAGAAGTACCACCTGCTACTATAACTAGTGTACTGCTAATATTTAACTCTACTCTAGCATGCTCCTGATACTACCACACTACTGTAAATTAAAGGAATCTCACCCCTCCAAGTTCTTTTAGTGAAATTTTCATTCTGTAAATCTACTCTATTGTCCACAGTCCCCGGGGGGGGGGGGGGGGGGGGGTACTCAATAGCAATTTGGGTAGGGGGGTTCCGCTGACCCTGACCCTATTCAAGACACAAAAATGGGAATTTTTGCTACCCTGTTCAAGACTAAGTTTAGATAAGTTAGCCTGCGTTGCATGCATTTCCACTCTTTTCCTATAAAATATTGACAGTCCCGAAGTGGGGAAACGGAAATTGCCAACTATATCCCCCCCCCCCCCCCAAAAAGGGTTAACACTGATTAATACACAAACCTGGAAAAGGTCCGTCTCCCGGTGGAAGAAACAGTGTTCCACGAATCCTTCCCTCTCTCACTGGAAATCTCTTCACTCTATCGTTCATGTACCACTTCTCAAACGTCCCGCTTGATATCGGCTCACCAACGCCCTCGTTCTCTCCTCCAAGACGCAAATGACCGCCAAACACATCAACACTCACAACGTACGGTTTGGTGACGTCTCTCTTCAAGAGCCTGATTCCTTTTTTCTGTCCCGGTGACAATTTCATGCTCCACAACAAACCCATCGGTTCAATTCCAGTGTAGGAACCGCCGACAGAAGGCTGAGAAGAAACAGAAACCGTGCCGTGTTCATCAGCAATGTAGTGAGCGCTCGACTCGAATCTTTCTCCTTTATCTCCAGTGAGTTTCGCACGCAAAGTGACTTTCTGTCTTTCTAAGAGACCCGCAACACTTACGCGTACAGTCTGATCGATCAGGGACACAAATGGACTAGCTCTGACCAACACCATGATCATTATATACATCATGTAAGCAAAATACTGTTGCTATATACCTCTGACCGATCACGTGATGTTTCTGATTTTTGTATATCTTTTTTTCTCGAATTTCTTTGGCTTCTCCTCGTGATAATGAATCTCTGTTGTTATATGTCACAGCCATTGGGGACATGATAAGGGTGGGATCAGCAAACGGGAGAAGTTGGTGTTTAAAAATTTTTTGTGACCCACTGACCCCAGAGACAGAAATTTTCACTTTCTTCATTTTGGGTTGGCAGCTATTTGATTCAGCTATTTTGAGTCATGTTCATGACCCCTTTATTTGCCACACACTTACAACCATTCGCATAAAGGTTGGGAGAAGTAGGGTCTAGATCTATGAATGCCAAGATAACTCCTGTTTGCTACAAATGGCTTGTAAGATTCTTTGATAATTGATTACTAAAAAACTTTAGAATTTTGAGCCAAGAATCCTCCTGGGCATCTGCATGGGCCTTTGGTTCACCACCCCAAGCAAAGTAAGTGTACTGCGACAACCCTAATTTCATGAATGAGAAGGCACAATGAGGAGTGTATGGTGGTTCAATGAGGTGTCCCTCCCCTGGGTACCCCAGGACAGTGCAGAGATGTCCTTTGCCATGCTTCTGCATCCTTTCAGCCATCTTTTTTACCATCACTTCAGAACCAGTATTAAGGTCATAATCTCCATATATAAACAACACTGGGCACTGAAGTTTCTCCACAGGAATAAGCGATGTAGAGTCATCACCTAAAGCTTTCACTCCTTCAATGAAAAATTTCCTCAAGATCACAGCACCATCCTTGCTTTGTTGACTATTAATGAAATCCAGGAAATCAAAAAAGGTGTAGCGATGTTCCCTTTTCATCCCAAATGGAAGGAAATAAAAATTTAGTGGTGAAACTGACACGACAGCTTTGACAAGATCTGGTCTGCGAATGGCTAGCAGCAATGCATACTGGGACCCTCCAGACACACTCATCACTGCAACACCATCAGATGAGATTTCTGATTGGCTCATCATCCATTCGGCAGCTTCTTCAAAATACTCAATCTCAACATCTCGGGGATCCTTTGGCAGATCCTCATAATTAAAGTAGGCTAAGGACAATGCTGCAAATCCGTGTGATGCCAGCAGGGACGATTTTATCTCGACCAACCCTCCCACTGTACCAAACCAGTCAATAACACCTAAGAGAAAACAAAAGAATTTGTTGAGTGAGACCATTTTCATATTGCAGTAATGCTAACATCACCATGCAAGTACGTACTGTAGCGTTCTCACACAACTAAACCTTATTATTAGTCTGCAAAGTGCTGCTTTAAAAAGAAAGCTGTGTCACGTGTTGTTAAATTATCAAACAAATAGAGGATGTTACATGGTGGCACAAAGATATGAATTTTATTTTCGAGTGGTAAAAACATATATTTTACGAACAAGCACTTCAGGAGTGAGTAAAATATTGTTTTTACCACGAGAAAATAGAACTCACATCTTCAAGCCACCATGTAATTTTCTTTTTATATTATAGACACAAGTGTTCTATGAGAAATGCACGACAACCATGCAAAAGCGGGAAATGATGCCAACGATATCCTCACTAGTGAGGATATGGAAAATACACCACTTGGGTCCCAGATGTAGTTTCGTATGGATTTTATGCATGGTATAGTTTCCAGTAAAACACTCATGTCTATATAATATTAACAAATATGACAAATTTCGGTAACATATATGAAAATATTCGGTCATGTGTCAAGATTACACCAATCAAGCACAAAAGGAAATATATTTGATAGGTCACAAATTGATGCAACTTACAATGTTTACAATGTCTCACAGGTGAACTCTAGCTAATACTGTATCCCCCCCCCCCCCCCCCCCCACACACACACACACACACACACACAAAGGGCCTATTAACCCTTTCACTCCCAAGAGTGATCAACTTCAATTTTCTCCTTCAATTTCTCATCAAAGACATATCATCACAGTATGGAGAACTTGGCTTTTGATAGCTTGCTAAGATGACACCTGATTAAAGTATTAACTCTATCCACATCTCTCGCACATTTTCTTCTTGACTGGTTGGGAGAATCTGCACTTTGAACTTGGGAGTGAAACAGTTATTAAACAATAATTACACAAACCTGGAAAAGGTCCGTCTCCCGGTGGAAGAAACAGTGTTCCTCGAATTCTTCCCTCTCTTACTGGAATTCTCTTCACTCCATCCTTCATGTACCACTTTTCAAACGTTCCGCTTGATAACGGCTCACCAACGCTCTCGTTCTCTCCTCCAAGACGCAAATGGCCGTCAAACACATCAACACTCACAACATACGGTTTGGTGACGTCTCTCTTCACAAGCCTGATTCCCTTTCTCTGTCCCGGTGACGACTTCATGCTCCACAACAAACCCATCGGTTCAATTCCAGTGTAAGAACCGCCGACAGAAGGCTGAGAAGAAACAGAAACTGTGCCGTGTTCATCAGCAATGTAATGAGCGCTCGACTCGAATCTTTCTCCTTTATCTCCAGTGAGTTTCGCATGCAAAGTGACTTTCTGTTTTGCTAAGAGACCCGTAACACAGACGCGTACAGTCTGATCGGTCAGGGACACAAATGGACAAACTCTGATCAACGCCATGATCAAAGTACGATCATTATACACGTCATGTAAGCGAAATACTCTGCTTGCACACTTCATGTAAGCCATAACATTTAAAGGCGTGACACGCTACAGTCAACAAGTCGCGTCAGTTGCAGTAGTTTTTTTCAATGGAATTTGTTCGATTCAAGTCGCAATCACGAATCATCAATCTCTCGTTGTAATTTCAGAGCCATTGGTAGTGATAGATAGATAGAAAGATAGATAACCTTTATTTATACACGAAAGACATAAAAGCGTAATTAACTGAAAATATAGCAATAAAAGCCTTATTTAGGCAGACGGTCGGCATCACCGTGAGGTGCTTTTCAGCGGAGCTCTGCATACAGTAATATCAAAACAAAACTAACTAATTAACTAAGTTACAAAAATTGACTACTAGTTATATTTAAAAAACTAACTTATTTACAATAAAGTAACCAATAAAAATTACGAATAAAAAAGCTAAGATTCAGGCTCATTTCAGGCTCAAAACCTATTAAACTACACTATTAATTACTATTAAACAAATACCTATATTACTTTGTAAATAAGCCTAAATGTAGATATATAGATAAAATTATCTACATCGAATGTGAACTCTTCCAACACGTTTACTGATTTCAGCAAGTCCTTGGTTGTTGTGTTTACCAGGTCTTTGTTCGTCGCAGCAGTCATCGAGTTCCACAAAAGCGCTCCTTTATATCCGATTGAGTCCCGCTTATACATCGTGTTAAAATGGGGCGCCAATGAAGAGTCAGATGCCCTCATTAAGTATCTAAGATTACGTCTATTTAATATTAGGCTGGCGAGGATATCTGGCAACCTCCTATTAAATGCCTTATGCATAAGCTTAACTACAGCTACCTTATAATGATAAAACAAAGGAGAGGTTCACTTAGCAAATTTGAGTACCTCTGCGGAGTGCATGTCCTCAAGAAGATTGAAAATAGTCCTGGCTGTTCTACACGTACTCTCCCTAAAAAAACGTAGAATATCTATGTTACAACTTCCGCCCCACATAACTAAACCATAACCAACTAGTGGTCATTGTTTATGGGTGGAATCGACAAATCGGGGAAGTTGAAATTGTTTGTGCCCCCTCTCAAAAGTAGGGGAAACTTTTTGTACCGTACACCTCACTCCTAAGTATCAGTGAGTGAACAATCAATTCTCACTACATGTACCTTTCATACTGATTATGAGATTGTATTATGAAATCAGAGTCAAACTTCTCCTTACATTGATGACAAAAAGGCAGCTGATCACTTGTTAGAGTTCAAGCTGGTCAGACTGTCAATTCTCATAATACTACACTACTCACACAAAAGTCCTGTCTACCGTATTAAAGAATAATGGCTTGTTAGATTCTCTGATAATTGATTACTGAAAAACTGAAGAATCTTGAGCCAAGAATCCTCCTGGGCATCTGCATGGGCCTTTGCTTCACCACCCCAGGCAAAGTAAGTGTACTGCGTCGACCCTAATTTCATGAATGACACAGCACAATGAGGAGTGTACGGTGGTTCAATGAGGTGCCCCGCCCCTGGGTACCCCTGGACAGTGCAGAGATGTCCCTTGCCATGCTTCTGCATCCTTTCAGCCATCTCGTTTACCAGCACTTCTGAAGCAGTGTTATGGTCATCATCTCCATATACAAACAACACTGGACACTGGAGTTTCTCCACTGGAATGAGCAACGGAGAGTCGTCTCCCAAAGCTTTCACTCTTTCAATGAAGAATTTCCTCAAGATCACGGCACCATCCTTGCTTTGTTTATTAATGAAATCCAGGAAGTCAGGGGAGGTGTAGCGATGTTCCCCTTTTATCCCAAATGGAATGAAAAGAAAATTTAGTGGTGAGACTGATACAACAGCTTTGATGAGATCTGGTCTGCGAATGGCTAGCAGCAATGCATACTGGGATCCAACAGACACACTCATCACTGCAACACCATCAAATGAGATTTCTGATTGGCTCATCATCCATTCGGCAGCTTCTTCAAAATACTTCATCTCGACATCTTTGGAATCCCTTGGCAGATCGTCATAATTAAAGTAGGCTAAGGACAATGTCGCAAATCCGTGTGATGCCAGCAAGGATGCTTTCATCTCGACCAATCCTCCCACTGTACCAAACCAGTCAATAACACCTAAGAGAAAACAAAAGAATTTGTTGAGTGAGACCATTTTCATATTGCAGTAATGCTAAAATCACCATGCAAGTACTGCAGCTTTTGCACACAAGAGAATGGGAAGCGAAAGATAGATATATTTTATTAATAAAATTTATAAAAACCGGCTTTATTCAAATGTCAATGTATTCAGCTTTTTATAAACTAATTGGGGACACTGTAAAACATTTGCTGGCGAAAGTGACTAAATTACTAGTTATTAATGTATACAACACAAAAAAGGAAGACTAACTAAACCTTATTTGTCTGCAAAATGCTGCCTTAAAAATAAAACTGTGTCGGAAATTGTTAAATTATCGAATGATAACAAATATGAAAATTTTTTGCTATCGGATAGCACTATGACGATACTCGGTCATGTGTCAAGATTACACCAATCAAATACAAGAAGGAATATATTTGACCTGTGGGACCCGTAAAATACGGTGATCAGATATCTTAATTTTTTCTTATTCTTTTCTGTTTCACCCGGCATCTGAAATTCTTTTTCTGAACTCAAACAGAATTCTCAGCTTCAGTAATCGCGTCTTCGACCTGAAAGAAAAGCAACGGTCGAGAGGATTTCTGGCTGGCTTGTGCCGGCGATTCAGTTCGAATTGATATCAGAAATGAGGGGCCTGTACGTCGTGATATTTATGACTAACACATTCCAATAGTTAAGATCTGAAGGAAGAGAAGGTGCTGGCACACTTGCCGTTGCTAATTTCCTAAAACAGGATATTCAATTAATAATAAGATCACTTAGATTTCCTGAGAAAGGCCTCAGTGTTAAACACCAGTAAACAACAACGTAAAATTTTGATTAAACATCTCTTCTAACTCTTCCAATTGTCAACAAAAGAACTCCAACTCACTGATTTATTTGCTTCCAAAACTACGGGAAGATATTCCAGTTTCAACCTATAACACTTTTATTAATTTGAACTGAATCTCCGGCACAAGCAAACCAGAAACCCTCTCGACCGTTGCACTGCCGGTCAACCAAGCCGAGAACGCGACTTACACTGAAAGCATTCATCAAATTAACTTTGAGTGGGAGTGTGCCCCGGGCAATCTCTATGCTAATTGCAAACGTCTTTCGTGTATTTCAACTGTCGCCATATATTTTGTGGTTTGACGCCCCGGGACTGTAATGAAGGCCAAGTAGGATTATATTATGACCTTTTTGCCGATTTTTGAAGCTATTTCCGAGTGCCTTCGTGCAAGAGAACCTTTGGCGTTCCGTTTATATTTCAGAGCTTGTGAGATGCTGTGTTTATACGCGAGAAACAGTTTCCGCAGTAAACAATTCACCGCGGTAAGGACTCGGTCGCACTGGGAAGTTCAGTCGATAATAACTCAGCATCGAGAGCAATTTACGACGGCTTCTTCAATGTTTGGTAGCAACTTACAGACATATCTTTCTGGTGACAAGCGCTGCTTGCACTTCAAATGATGGAAATGTCGATATTAATGTCGTTAAAGTTACGAGTGCGACTGGATCCTAAATTGGTATTTAACCAAATTGGCATTTATTAAGGTAAATTTTTTATTGTTCTGAACCACACTTACCAAGGTTTTGTAAATTGTTTACACGCTCGGTACTTTTACTGCAGTAGAGTAAATTCTTTCACCGAGGTAAATGTGTCTCGTAAATTTAATGAATTTCCACTGGTTTGCCGTTGTGTGGACTCTTATTTACCACGATTTACGTCATCGCATGGCGTCTAAATGTTGTGGACTCGCGAGGCGCTTAGTCGAACTAGTTCTGGTAAAATGCGGTGCAAACCCTTCTATACATCCGAGACTGTCTTGCATGCCAAAAAAGCGCATATTAGAACCATCATTCAATTAAAGCACAGTCGATCTTCGACTTTGTGGCGTAGCGAACAAGCTTTAAAAAGAAGACTGTTTCATCTTTGTTTTTTGTTTTTGAATTCTCTTTTTTCGGGTCAAGAATCAGCACACGTTGATTGGTTCGCATTATCAAGGGATTTTCGACCCTGTATCCAATATTTTGACGCGGTGCAATGAAGGTCAAACAAACAGGGGCACCGATGACGTTTGTGAAAAACAAAGGAAGAAACGAACTTGACGCAAGCTGACGTCAAATCGACGCACGCATGCTGGTATGTTGAGTTAAAAATAGGGAAAAAAAAAGCCCAAAATATCCTTTTCCGGTGAATGTTTACAAGTTTATACAGTGTGCAAATTATCAGATGTTTCAATTTTTGGTTTGCATGTGACGTCATGAAAAAGGCATCTCAGATCAGCTTCATTTCGTGTTCCGAGTGATTGGCCACCATGCATGGTGGCCGCATACAAACTTTTATCAAATCTCCAAAAAACAAATTGCCGTTGCTTCGCCAAAATGAAGTCTAGACAATCCAAAATTCAGGCATGCTCTTTTCAGTTCTCGAGTCAAAAAGGTACAATAAAGAAACCCGTGAAAACCGCATTCCACGGGGCCTTCGATAATTGATTTCTCTCAATTATTACAAAACACTTTTCGTGAATTTCTGTTTGACCGAAATTAGTAGAGAAGGGGCAAGAAAAAGAAAGAGAGCTCTTGGATCCGCCATGTGCAAAAATGACTCGGCTATAATATCGGCTATAATATCCGCGTCTCTATTCATTGTACTGACGCAACAAGCGCACTGGCCACGGTCCTGTCTTGTTTTAACAGCAGCCCTGATTGCTTCATACTTCAGACTACATGCACAGACTGCGTCCCCAACGCAAACATTTTTTTTAGCGGCAGGACGGCTGGTGACATTGCGCTTTACACAACTAAGGTTTGCAAAAGATTATGTAATCATCTAGCGGAAAATAAAGAAAAATCCCTGATCCCATTAACCCACCTTCAGGGCGAAGGGCGATTATCGTATTTCTAGTTATTAACATTGATTAAACAAACCTGGAAAAGGTCCGTCTCCCGGTGGAAGAAACAGTGTTCCTCGAATCCTTCCCTCTCTTACTGGAATTCTCTTCACTCCATCCTTCATGTACCACTTTTCAAACGTTCCGCTTGATAACGGATCACCAACGCTCTCGTTCTCTCCTCCAAGACGCAAATGACCGTCAAACACATCAACACTCACAACGCACGGTTTAGTGACGTCTTTCTTCAAGAGCCTGATTCCTTTCTTCTGTCCCGGTGACGACTTCATGCTCCACAACAAACCCATTGGTTCAATTCCAGTGTAAGAGCCGCCGACAGAAGGCTGAGAAGAAACAGAAACCGTGCCGTGTTCATCAGCAATGTAGTGAGAGCTCGACTCGAATCTTTCTCCTTTATCTCCAGTGAGTTTTGCGTTTAATGTGACTTTCTGTCTTGCTAAGAGACCCGCAACACATACGCGTACAGTCTGATCGATCAGGGACACAAATGGACAAACTTTGATCAACGCCATGATCACAACAGTCTTTACACAGGGCGCAGGGGAGTTCGCTTCCTTTATGTAAAACTCTTTATAAAATAATTATGATACTAAGCGCGCTCTGATTGGTTAGAAAACCATTTTATAAATATGTACAAAGTGGACTGTTGGCGAATCCGGAAATAGAAAGACTGTGAATAGCAGTCGGCTATTATATATATATATATAAGGTCTGTGTTCCGATTTTCCCGTGGTATAGTGCTTGATACATAAAAGTAGAGCTTTGTATATAAGGGAAAAAACCAAAGAGACTACGCTTTCATCCCTACAAGCCTGTTTCATGATGAACTCACTCTTCAGAGGATTTAATAGAAAGAATGCTCTCGACCATCACATGTGATGGTCGAGAGCATTCTTTCTATTAAATCCTCTGAAGAGTGAGTTCATCACGAAACAGGCTTGTAGGGATGAAAGCGTAGTCTCTTTGGTTTTTTCCCTTATATATATATATATACTATGACTATTAACTATGACTATTAACCCAGATTCACGTACACTTAGCTCCATTTATTCTACCGTACTATTTGTTCTCTTTTCATTACTTATTGATCGGTAGAGTGAGCATATAATTGAACACAGTGACGTTTACACACGTCAATGTACTAATTCAGCTTAATTACCAAATCATTATACACCGTATTGTTACGTAATCTAATTTAAGAAACACTTGTAATCAGTTTACCTTGAGAACGGCGCGTAGCCGAAACATGTTGGTAAAAAACTGATTGATTTTGTGTTTTTACTGGGTCCACGCGCCTTTCACCCTTGTTCTATATATATATATATATATATATATATATATATATATATATATATATATATATATATATATATATATATATATATACAGTCGTTTCAAAAAAGGTTGATCCTCAAAAAATAGCGAAATAGGCAAATTACACGACCGAAAGGGATTTTGTGAAATAGACGAAATGATATGAATCTTCTCTATATAATAATACGCTTAGCAGCCGCTGACCGCGGCTCATGTGTGTGTGTGTGTGTGTGTGTGTGTAACAAATTGATATAATTTCGATTGGTGACGTAACAAATTAAACCGGTAATTAGATAATGCGTGGTTTCAATTTCTGACGCAACAGTAATGCTCGCGTACGATCGTTAGTCATAATTACCATACCATCAATTCGAACTGAATCGCCGGGAAAAGCAAGCCAGAAATCTTCTCGACCGTAGCCTTTCCGAGGACGCGAATACTGAAGGTGAGAATCCCGTTTGACTTTAGAAAAAGAATTTTAGCTGTCAGGTGTCTGGATGGCCGCATGTTTGAAAAACGGGGAGATTTTGATGTCGACTGATCGGTGGTTCGACCAGTCGAGTACGGTCGAGTGGTATTTTTACCACAACACACTAGTTTCTCGCTCTCTGATTGGTCGATTTACCGTGGTAAATAAGAGTCCAGACAACGATGCTGACGCCAACTGACGCCAGCTGACGCCAGCATGTCACGTTTTGCAGCAAAATACAACGAAACTTTCCTGTATATTTCTAAATGTTGTGGTAAAAAACTAATTTCCAATGGTTTGCCGTGGTGTGGACTCTTATTTACCACGATTTACTTCATCACATGGTCAAAATTAGTTGCGGACTCACTCGGCGAAGCGCCTCGTGAGTCCACAACATTTTGACCATGTGATGACGTAAACCGTGGTAAATAAGAGTCCACACCACGGCAAACCAGTGGAAATTTATTAAACATGCACTACAGAAATTTCTACTTTGACGCGGTAAACTGCGTTCGAGATGCTTGAAATGGAATTCAAAACGGAAAAGAAAGACAGAAAAAATATTAGGAAAAAAGAAATCTGTCCCGCTAGTATATATCGAAGCTTCGCGAGTGAGTAAAATATTGTTTTTACCACGAGAAAATAAAGTCCATATCTTCAAGCCGCCGTGTAATTTTCTTTTTATTATATTAGACACGAGTGTTTTACGAGAAATTGCACAAACAACCGTGCAAAAGCGGGAAATGATGCCAACGATATCCTCACTAGTGAGGATATGGAACACACGCCACTCGGGTCCCGGATGTAGTTTCGCATGGATTTTACGCACGGTATATTTTCCAGTAAAACACTCGTGTCCATAAAATAAATATATATATACCAATTACCAATTACCACTCCCGATTTTTCACTATCGATTTTCACTCTCGATTACCACTCCCGATTTTCTCTCGTGATTACCACTCCCGATTTTCGCTCGTGATTACCATTCTGGAATACCACTCCCAGTAATAATCATGATTGATAATCGGGAGTAGTAATCGGGATTGGTAGAGCTGTTTTCGGCGGATGACTGTCGAAAGTAACCGTGTGATTGCTTTGGTTTTGCGTTTGCTACGCTTTCGGATTGGTCCACACAAGTTTGTCAGCATTCTCAACCAATCAGGAACAAAACAAAAACAAAAACCAAAACACTTCTCACGCCAAGCGATGGCGTGTACTCGCATTGCTGATTGAAAAGTAAAACCAAACGCAAGACCAAACGCAAATCACTTTGGCTTCCAATTGGCTGAACTGTTTTCTCTTAGTCTCTGTGATTGGCCTGTGTGATTACTTTGGTTTTGGTTTTCGACAGTCATCCGAAAATGGCTCTAACAGGGAATGGTTATCGGGAGTGGTAATCTGGACTGGTATTTGGGAGTGGTAATTGGAAGTGATAATCGGGAGTGGTAAATCGGGAGTAATAATCGAGAGTGGTAATCGGGAGTGGTATTTGGGAGTGGTAATCAGGAGTGGTAATTGAGAGTGGTAATTGGGAGTGGTAATCGAGAGTGGTATTTGGGAGTGGCAGTAGGGAGTGATAACATGGGGTGGTAATCGAGAGTGGTACTTGGGAGAGGTAATAGGGAGTGGCAGTCAGGAGTGGTAATCTCGAGTGGTAATATTGGGGGTGGTAATCAAGAATGAAAATCGAGTGGTAATTGAGTGGTAATCAGGAGTGGTAACTGGGAGTGGTAATCAGGAGTGAAAACTGGGAGTGGTAATCGAGAGTGAAAATATGGAGTGGTAATTGGGAGTGATAACAGGGAGTGATAATCGGGAGTGATAATCGGGAGTGGTGATTGGGAGTGGTAATCAGGAGAGGCAATCGGGAATGATAATCGGGAGTGGTAATCAGGAGTGGTAATCGGAAGTGGTAATTGGTAGTGCTTGGGAGTGGTAATCGAGAGTGAAAATCAGGAGTGGTAATCTAATCATCAATTTTCAGAACTATTAGGGAGTGGTCATAGTTCATAGGTGGGATTGGCAAATAGGGGAAGTTGAAACTGTTTGTGCCCCCTTTCAAGAATAGAGGAAACCATTTATTTTGTGCAACACACCTTGCCCCCAAGTATCAGTGAGTGAACAATCAATTCTCACTACACCCTTTCATACTGATTATGAGATTGTATTACAAAATCAGAGTCAAACTTCTCCTTGCATGATGAGAAAATGGCAGCTGATCTTTTGTTAGGGTTCAAGCTGATCAGACTGTCAGTTCTCCCAACAGTGCTCACAAAAAAAACAAAAAACACTGTCTATACCATATTACAAATGCCTTGTTAGATTCTTTGATAACTGATTACTGAAAAACTTTAGAATTTTGAGCCAAGAATCCTCCTGGGCATCTGCATGGGCCTTTGGTTCACCACCCCAAGCAAAGTAAGTGTATTGTGACCCTAATTTCATGAATGAGAAGGGACAATGAGGAGTGTATGGTGGCTCAATGAGGTGCCCCGCCCCTGGGTATCCCAGGACAGTGCAGAGATGTCCCTTGCCATGCTTCTGCATCCTTTCAGCCATCTTTTTTACCATCACTTCAGAACCAGTATTAAGGTCATCATCTCCATATATAAACAACACCGGACACTGGAGTTTCTCTACAGGAATGAGCGATGGAGAGTCATCTCCTAAAGCTTTCACTCCTTCAATAAAGAATTTCCTAAACATCACAGCACCATTTCCATCCTTCCTTTGTTGGATATTACTTAAATCCGGAAAATCAGGAGGGGTGTAGCACTGTTCCCCTTTTATCCACATTGGTCTGGTAAAAAAACTTATTGGTGAGATAGATACAACAGCTTTGATGAGATCTGGTCTGCGAATGGCTAGCAGCAATGCACGCTGGGACCCCCCAGACACACTCATCACTGCAACACCATCAGATGAGATTTCTGATTGGCTCATCATCCATTCGGCAGCTTCTTCAAAATACTCACTCTCAATACTTTTGGAATCCTTTGGCAGATCCTCATAATTAAAGTAGGCTAAGGACAATGCTGCAAATCCGTGTGATGCCAGCAAGGATGCTTTTATCTCGACCAATCCTCCCACTGTACCAAACCAGTCAATAACACCTAAAGATAAAACAAAAGAATTTGTTGAGTGAGACCATTTTCATATTGCAGTAATGCCAGCATCACCATGCAAGTGCTGTAACGCTCTCACACGAGAGAATGGGAAAAGATAGACTAACTAAACCTTTTTATTAGTCTTTAAAAAGAAAGCTGTGTCACATATTGTTAAATTATCAAATAATAACAAATATGACAATTTTTGATAGCATATATGAAGATATTTGGTCATGTGTCATGAGTACACCAATCAAGCACAAGAGGAAATATATTTCATAGGTCACAAATTGATGCAACTTAATCAGGAGCCCACAACTTTTACAATGTCTTGCTGGTGAACTCTAGCCAATACTGTATCTCCCCCCCCGCCCCCTCCCCACCCACCCACACACAAAGGACTTTAATATTAACATTGATTACACCGACCTGGAAAAGGTCCGTCTCCCGGTGGAAGAAACAGTGTTCCTCGAATCCTTCCCTCTCTCACTGGAATTCTCTTCACTCCATCCCTCATGTACCACTTCTCAAACGTCCCGCTTGATAACGGATCACCAACGCCCTCGTTCTCTCCTCCAAGATCACGCAAATGACCGTCAAACACATCAACACTCACAACGTACGGTTTAGTTACGTCTCTTTTCAAGAGCCTGATCCCTTTTTTCTGTCCCGGTGACGACTTCATGCTCCACAACAAACCCATCGGTTCAATTCCAGTGTAGGAACCGCCGACGGAAGGCTGAGAAGAAACAGAAACCGTGCCGCGTTCATCAGAAATGTAATGAGCGCTGGACTCGAATCTTTCTCCTTTATCTCCAGTGAGTTTCGCATTTAATGTGACTTTCTGTTTTGCTAAAAGACCCGTAACACAGACGCGTACAGTCTGATCGATCAGGGACGTGTCACAAGGACGAACTCTGATGAACGCCATTATCACACTGCTGTTCCTATATACATTATGTAAGCGAAATATTGTCATTGCATACTTCATGTAAGCCATAGTCTAACATTTAAATGCGGCTCGAGTGCCTCATAATGTACCGATCAATTAGAAACTCGCACATCCCCCCCCCCCCCCCCCCCCCCCGGGCATACCCCGGACATTTGACCGCCTCCCTTGCCCGGGGAGGGGGGGATTTGACCAACCGCTCTCGCCCGGGGTGGGGCATTTGACCACAACCACGGAGGGGTGGGGAATTTGAACTCGTTCCCTCAATTTCACCCCGCTTTACGCGAAAGTGTTTTAGCTGTGCGTACGGTGTGTGCTAACTGTTTATTTTGTTTAAATTGAGAGGCATATCAGGGAATGTTCCAAGCACAACGTTCATTTATCGACGATCAATCTCCGATGTTGAGCCATTACGATTTAAACAACTCGCAATAAAGCGTTGCTTCGCTCAAGGTATGGTTTGAAACCTTATCATTGGATATTGAATAAGTGCATTTTGTTAGCCGTACGGTTTAAAGAAAAATGTCAACGACTTCAATACCCTCGGCGTGTCGGAACACGACTCGTGGCATTTCTTGTCAACAATTCTGTGTCAATTCCCTTCGACTTTTTTCCCTTTGCCCAGTATATAAATAGTTTATAAATCTGCTTCAGTCTTGCAAATCACTCCTTTGTACTTCCTCAGATACAGTGTAATTCGCTTAAAGAAACCATTTTAGCCAACGTACTCACCGTTATCGAGCTCGTACGCGCGCGACTTTCACAAAAACAAGTCAAAGTGTTAGACGTGTATCTGTTTTTCAGCTTTTTTTTGCCCCAGGGGTGGGGGATTTGACCACTAAATTCAGCCTTAAACCGGGGCATTTGAACAGTCATTTTGGCCCGAGGGTGGGGAATTTGACCATCAGAAAATCAAAAAGGTTCAAATGCCCGGAGGGTTGCCCGGGGGGGGGGGGGGGGGGGATGTGCGAGTTTCGAATTGATCGGTACATAATATCAAGTACTATTCACCTCCCGGCGGCTTCCGGTAAAACAAAATGGCGCGAAAACCCAATTTTTGGCCACTCTCGTCGGAAATAAAATAGCTATTTGGAAGTTGGCTATTAAACTTGTGTGGTATATGCTAAAACAATTATTCACCTCCACTTCGGCGAATAAATTGTTAAATATTTTTTCTTCTTCCATATATGGGGTAGGAATCATGTACGAATCCTGTAGGATTCCTACCGCGCGTCATATTCCTGCGCAACTCGTCTGGTTACTCAGCTTTCCGTCTGATCGACAATGATGGCAACTGCATCTGACGTAAGTTTCGCATGATTAGGCTTCTGTTTTTCACATTTCCATGAGTTGGCGTTGCACGGCTCCCTGTATTTCCTCCCCATTAAAGGCTCAGAACGTGTCAGACTCTCTTTGTTAGCCACGAAGGTCTGATTGCGTGATTTCTCCCGTTGGATGAAAATACTCCTCACAACCGTGAGGTTATTTAAACTCGTTGTACTGATAGCGACCTTGAATTCTTTCTTTTACTGTTATTGGCCGTTTTTATACTACAGACGACTAATTCGTCCAGACGCATTAGTCGTCTGACTGTTAAGTTCGACTGGTATAAAAACGAGTCGGAGAACTCACTCCATGCACGCTGCTTTTTTGCCGAGAATATTCTTCCCTCGTGCCGCCATCTTGAAACTGTCAAATATCTCGATTTGATACTGAAACATACGCTTCTGGTCTCCAGTTAAGTTCGACTCGTTTTTATGCTAGACGCATTTTTCGTCTGAGACGAATTAGACGTCTGCTAAGTGCGTCTTTCAGTCGCACTTAACAGACGCATAAGAATTTAAGTGCGTCTGCCCTGTTTTCCGTTTTTATATTAGACGAATTAGTCGTCCGAGACGACTAATGCGTCTGAGACGAGTTAGTCGTCTGTAGTATAAAAACGGCAATTCTTAATTGTTAGTTTTTTCTGAGAAGATTTTAGTATGATGACCCATAGTTATAAAATAACTATGATACTAAGCGCGCTCTGATTGGTTAGAAAACCATTTTATAAATATGTACAAAGTGGAGATGGCGAATCCTGAAATAAAAAGACTGCGAATCGCCCCCTACTTTAAAGATTCATGTGCAGAAACCGCAGTCGGCTATTAGAGCAAATAGCGAAGCCGTGTGCAAATCTGTGCAAATATAAACGTGAAGAAAAGATGTCTGAATATTGCATAAAAGTGATCGGAAACCGTGAGACAGAAAGGCAACAATTACCACAGGGGTTCCAACACGCGGCAGTCAACCATGTACGACACGCATATTTAATCACAGGCGGCCGCTAATAGTTCGCGAGCGCAACACTATGGCGGTTATAAGAGAATGTATGGGGATTTCACTCGATCGGACAACAAGAATGTTTACTAATAAAAAAAGACTTATATATATACCAATTACCAATTACCAATTACCACTCCCGATTTTCACTCCCGATTGCCACTCCCGATTATCACTCTCAATTTTCACTCTCGATTACCACTCCCGATTTTCGCTCGTGATTACCATTCTGGAATCCCAGTAATAATCCTGAGTGATAATCGGGAGTGGTAATCGGGAGTAGTAATCGTATCGGGATTGGTAACAGGGAGTGGTAATCTGGACTGGGTATTTGGGAGTGGTAATCGGAAGTGGTAATTGGGAGTAGTAATCGAGAGTGGTATTTGGGAGTGGCAATAGGGAGTGATAACAGGGAGTGGTAATCGGGAGTGGTATTTGGGAGAGGTAATAGGGAATGGCAATCGGGAGTGGTAATCGAGAATGAAAATCGGGAGTGGTAACAGGAGGTTGAAACAGGGAGTGGTAATCAGGAGTGGTAATCTAGAGTGGTAATAGAGAGTGAAAATTGTGAGTTAAGAAAATGTCAGCTGATCTTTTGTTAGGGTTCAAGCTGGTCAGACTGTCAATCCTCCTAACAGTGGTCCCAAAAGCCCCCTGCCTATACAATAATATCACAAATGGCTTGTTAGATTCTTTCATAATGGCTGGCGAGGATATCTGGCAACCTCCTATTTCATGCTTCACAGCAAACCCATCGGTTCAATTCCAGTGTAAGAGCCGCCGACAGAAGGCTGAGAAGAAACAGAAACAGTGCCGTGTTCATCAGCAATGTAGTGAGCGCTCGACTCGAATCTTTCTCCTTGATCTCCAGTGAGTTTCGCATTTAATGTGACTCTCTGTTTTGCTAAGAGACACGCAACACTTACGCGTACAGTCTGATCGATCAAGGACACAAATGGACTAACTCTGATCATGCAACGCCATGATCACAACACTTTACACAGCGCGTGTGTAGAGGCGCTCTCTTACCAGTATGTAAAACTCTTTATAAAATAACTATGATAAATGAGCGCGCTCTGATTGGTTAGAAAACCATTTTATAAATATGTACAAAGACATGGAAATGACGAATCCTGAAACAGAAAGACTATGTCAAATAGTACAGAGAAGACAGAGATGGTCCAGGTGTCACTTACAATATAAGCCAATTAAGAAATGGCATAGCCAAATTACAAACGGTTTAACTTTTCTTCATGAAATAGAACAGCTTATAAACGAATGTTCTGGCCTAACATTAAGCCAGGGGCGGATCTAGGATTTTGAAAGAGGGGGTGGCTGTGGGCCGAGTATTGGCATTTACGCATGGTAAACACAATTTGATTACTGCAATATAAATTATAGGTATGTGTTAAGTATAGATTATAGAGCCGTTTTTGGATGACTGTCGAAAACCAAAACCAAAGTAATCACACAGGCCAATCACAGAGACTGAGAGAAAACAGTTCAGCCAATTGGAAGCCAAAATAATTCGCGTTTGGTCTTGCGTTTGGTTTTACTTTCCAATCAGCAGTGCGAGTACACGCCATCGCTTGCGTGAGAAGTGTTTGGTTTTGGTTTTGGTTTTGTCTCTGATTGGCTGAGCATGCTGACAAACTCGTGTGGACCAATCCGAAGGCGAAGCAAACGCAAAACCAAAGCAATCACACAATTACTTTCGACAGTCATCCGAAAACCGCTCTATGTGCATGGGAAAACGATGTTAAACAATGACACTAGTGTATCAGAAAACTTTAGAATTTCTCTTAACGACAAAGTCAATATGGTCTAAAACAAGAAAGAAACGTAGTTGGCTCACACTGCCTTAGTTAGGTGACATCATCCTTTTGGTGTGCAGTGCCATAAATTTCTCGCAAACTTGCTTTCTGTTGATGGAAATTGTGTGTACATGCTTGACGATGACAGCCAAATCTGATAGTCATCCGGTGGTCATTGTGCTGCGGAGCAAAGTATGAACCAATAACATAGTTCTTTAGTTAATAAAACAATATCGTCCACAGTAAGTGGCGTCTGTTGTTGTGGCTTCCCCTGCCTAGTATGTATTATCACCCCTTCCCCCCCCCTTTTTTTTTTATTTCTTATCTTTATTCTATATTCCCCCCGCGAACTTTATCCCCCCCAGATAAAATCCACCAGCGGATTTTATCCCCCCGGATAGAATCCGCTAGCGGATTTCATCCCCTCTCGCGGATTTTATGCCCGCGGATTTTATACCCCCGTCATTGCTCTCGATCGCGGGAAAGCACCCAACGAAGATATTTCTCAAAGTACGTTAGTTTGCACAAATGTATGGTTACTTGTCCAAAATATAGTTTATTTTCTGCTTTTTTTACGTTTCTGGCAAACACAGAGGTGTTCCACACTCCCAGGAAGGTAATTCAGAATATCCGTTTCCCAGCAGAGCGGTCCGCCAGAAAATCTCCCAGCCAGCAACTTGATAGTGTACCACTTTGTCAGAAAATGTCAGCATTTCAAACAAAAATGTAGCCTCGATTGCAGTCTTGCTTGTTCCCATGCCTCCAGCGAGACTGAAAACGGCTATCTCTCTCCCAGCAGTCCGATTTATTTTATTTTTTCCCAGCCAGCAAAAAAGCAGATGGATCTCATGCCAGCCAGGACAGGTTGCAGTGCGGAACCCATATTTTGTGGAACAGCTCCGATGGGTGCTCCTCAATATTTCTAAGTCCAATGTTCGGGATCCAGCTAAGGATGGTCGGGATCCTGCTAAGAACGGCGACAGAATTTTTCTAATATAAACATTTTCTGGGTCCGCTCTGCTGGGAAACGGATATTCTGAATTGCCTTCCTGGGAGTGTGGAACACCTCTGTGTTTGCCAGCAACGTAAAAAAAGCAGAGAATAAACTATATTTTGGACAAGTAACCATACATTTGTGCAAACTAACGTACTTTGAGAAATGTCTTCCTTGGGTGCTCTCGAATATTTAAGGTCCTGGAGGGTTTTTAGTGCACCAAATCCAACAGCCAATGGCGATGACTAGGTAGATATCAAACTTGTAATGTATATTACAGCAACAGCAGCGTAAAATTTGTTTATAGTAGAAAAATTCTGTCGTCGTTCTTAGCAGGATCCCGACCATCCTTAGTTAGATCCCAAACATTGGACTTAGAAATATTTAAGGTTCTGGAGGGTTTTTAGTGGGATTAGTGCACTAAATCCAACAGCCAATGGCGATGACTAGGTAGATATCAAACTTGTAATGTATATTACAGCAACAGCAGCGTACAATTTGTTTATATTAGAAAAATTTTGTCGCCGTTCTTAACAGGATCCCGACCATCCTTAGCTGGATCCCGAACATTGGACTTAGAAATATTTAAGAAAACCTTTAATTAGGCGACTTCGATTCATTCCTGTGAGAGCTTTCGAAGACGATGTGTGTGTGGCCGACGTGGCCGACCAGCCACGACCCCGACCGAAGGTTAAAGGGAATGGCGTACGGCTATGCCTATTGTTAAAAAACAATCTTTGTTTCAAGTCTCTAATGTGCTTTGCATCCAACTACATGATAAATTTCAAGACACGGCTTCTAAGACCTTTGAACGCTTCGCTGTCGAGTATGAGTTGTGGGGGGGGGGGGGGGGGGGGGGGGGGGGAGGGGGGGGCGGGTTCAAATCCGCGAGAGGGGGATAGAATCCGCTAGCGGATATTATCCACGGGGGACTGAATCCGCTAGCGGATTCTAACCGGGGGGATAAAATTTGGGGGGGGGGATAAAATCCGCTAGGACACCGGATGTAGTTTCGTATAGATTTTACGCACGGCATATTTTCCAGTAAAACACTCATGTCTATATAATAAGACACGTTGTGTTCCATACTTAAGAAATATAAAATGCTTGCCGTGTTTACATAGCCTGATGCAAACACGAGAGGGAGTTTGGAAGAATGAGAAAGTTTGTGAAAACCCGAGCCACCGCGGCGAGGGTTTACACAAACTTTCTCATTCTTCCAAACTCACTCAAGTCACGTCTGATCTCTTGCTAGGGTTCAAGCTGGTCAGACTGTCAGTTCTCCCAACAGTGCTCACAAAAAAACAAAACAAAAAACCCTGTCCATACCATATTACAAATGGCTTGTTAGATTCTTTGATAACTTATTACTGAAAAACTTTAGAATTTTGTGCCAAGAATCCTCCTGGGCATCTGCATGGGCCTTCGGTTCACCACCCCAGGCAATATAATCGAAATGTTGCCCTAAATGCATGACTGAGAAGGCACAATGAGGAGTGTACGGTGGCTCAATGAGGTGTCCCTCCCCTGGGTACCCCAGGACAGTGCAGAGATGTCCCTTGCCATGCTTCTGCATCCTTTCAACCATCTTTTTTACCATCACTTCTGATGCAGAATCCTGATCATCATCTCCATATATAAACAACACTGGGCACTGGAGTTTCTCCACAGGAATGAGCGATGTAGAGTCATCATCTAAAGCTTTCACTCCTTCAATGAATAATTTCCTAAAGATCACAGCACCATCATTACTTCGCTGGATATTATTTACATCCAGGAAATCAGTGGAGGTGTAGCGCTGTTCCTCTTTCATCCAAATTGGATCCAGAAAAAAATTTAATGGTGAGATTGATACCACAGCTTTGACGAGATCTGGTCTGTGAATGGCTAGCATCAATGCACGCTGTGAACCTCCAGATAGACTCATCACTGCAACACCATCACATGAGATTTCTAATTGGCTCATCATCCATTCGGCAGCTTCTTCAAAATACTCACTCTCAACACTTTTGGAATCCTTTGGCAGATCGTCATAATTAAAGTAGGCTAAGGACAATGCCGCAAATCCGTGTGATGCCAGCAAGGATGCTTTCATCTCGATCAATCCTCCCATGGTACCAAACCAGTCAATAACACCTACAGTAACAGAAAACAATAATATTTTGCTGATTAAGACCATTTCAATTTTCATATTGCACTACAACACTGTTAATATCACCATAACCAACAACTACAACAACTTCCACTACCATTATGTACAATGCTACCTCAACAACACCTGGCTACTTCTCTACTACCACAATACTATCAACATTACTACCACCGTGCAACTACAACTATGTACTAACTATCATGGATGGGTCCAGACCTATGGAATCCAATCAGATTTCAAAAACATAGCTCTTTAATTGTTTTCCAAAAATTACGTTCCTGAACCCTAGTCAGATTTTTTTCAGGATTTACCCCTGACTAACTGCTGCCCTACTACTGCTGCTACAAGAATTGTTACTAATTTGCTGGTCAGCAGTCTATCCCCTCAGCTGAGCACACCCCAAGGGCTTCTGGGGCACGTTTTTGCACCTGCATTGCTTGGCTTTTGTTTAATCATTGTGGAACAATTTTGCATGCTCATTGCCCCACTTGGTCTGTAATATTCTCCTGCACCATTTTGAGGCCCATTGGTGTCTTCTTGTAGTTGTCACTTGTTTTGCCTTGACCTTGGAACAGCTTGTGATTGCATCCATGGCTTTGTTTGTGGTTGGTTGTACTGGCTGCTTGCTCGCCTGCAGCAAACCGTGTGCTTCACATTGCTTCAATCTGAACGCCGTCCAGATGGCATGCAGTATCTTCTACGTTTGTGCTCGCTCACTTCTGGCTGACAAGCATTGCAGGTTTTTCCACTTTAAGATAGGTTTATTTTGCTATTCGCCCATGTTCCCTGTGATGGCTATGTGTAGCTACTGTGTCTTCTAGCCCTGTGTCGCTCAGGGCCTTGTGTTGCTTGAGTTCCTGGCATGCTTGTTTGAGACTTGGTGCTGGTTGCTCCTGGTCTTTGTGCTTCCTCAGTTCCAGGTTCCACCCTTTCCTGCTTACACATTCTCTACTTGCCTTCCACTGCTATTTCTGCCTAGCAGTGCATACCATACTGTACACAATTTCCTCACCAGGACTCTTTGCTGCGTAACCCTCCACAATGAAGTACTAACAATATTATTTTCTCCTTCCTCCCACTTTTCTCCTCTAAATTTTTTACGGCTGGCACATGCCGGGTACCTTAACATTGATTACACAAACCTGGAAAAGGTCCGTCTCCCGGTGGAAGAAACAGAGTTCCTCGAATCCTTCCCTCTCTCACTGGAATTCTCTTCACTCCATCCTTCATGTACCACTTCTCAAACGTCCCGCTTGATAACGGCTCACCAACGCTCTCGTTCTTTCCTCCAAGACGCAAATGACCGTCAAACACATCAACACTCACAACGTACGGTTTAGTGACGTCTCTCTTCAAGAGTCTGATTCCTTTTTTCTGTCCCGGTGACGACTTCATACTCCACAACAAACCCATCGGTTCAATTCCAGTGTAAGAACCGCCAACAGAAGGCTGAGAAGAAACAGAAACCGTGCCGTGTTCATCAGCAATGTAGTGAGCGCTCGACTCAAATCTTTCTCCTTTATCTCCAACCAGTTTTGCACGCAAAGTGATTTGTTGTGTTACTGACAGCCCCTTCACTAAGATATCGACTTTTTCGTCGATCAGAGAAACGCGTGGTTTCACTCTGATGTCGGCCATCTTTTCCGGTTACGTAACGTTCGTCCGAGTAGGCCTGGGCAGGGTCTGCCTGAAAAGTTAAAGAGAGGGGTGGGGAAGGGAAGAAGGGGATTCCTTTTGTTTTGACAAACTGGCGACTGGAGTTGAACCGCAAAAGGTTTTATTATTAAACAGCAGTTCTCTAGAGAGTCACCTAAAACCTCCCTTCAGTTTTATTCACTCTCCTAAGCTCATTATAAATTCTCCTAACTTGAGACACTAAAGGATAAAATCAAAGTTGATCACTTTGTAAACTATCAATCATGTCAAGTTTTTCCCGAGGAACTGCAACACTCTTAGCCAAAAGTCTTCCTCAGCCTTTGCATGACTCTTCATTTCGCCACCAAAAACTAAGCATCTTTTCCAGCCGCTATGGTATCCAATGTAGTGGCACGGCTGATAAGGGACTTGTATGATGTGACCTGCCCCATCATATGAAATCACAGTGCAAAGAGACCCCTTCCCATTTTTTGCCATTCGCTTATAAAGACAGCCAGCCATGAAGGCTGCCTCGAGGGCCTGGTCATCTTTCCCACACCCAATTAGAACTGGACAGTTTATATTTTCTACTGGAATGTACTCAGGGGAAGATGAATGGATGTCTAATTTGAACTCGGGAGGAACACGATCCCACATGACAAGGTCTTGATTTGATGTTTCCCAAACTCTGTTTTCATCATCAACTTCTTTAATTAGTTTTCCTTTCACTTTGACAGGGCACACGACAATCAGATTTGGTGGTGAAATAGCCACAACTCCCCGGATCAAGTTACTAGTGTGAGCAGCTAACAACAAGGCCAGTTCAGCTCCCTTGGAAATACCGACAACTCCAATGCCTGCCGAGTTGATTTTGGGGTGACACCCAAGAAACGACGCAGCCTCTTCGAAATAATCCAAATCCAGGGGGGTCATTGGTGGTGGTAGATCATCAAAGTCCCAATATGCAAGTGCCAGGGATGCAAAGCCACGTGACGCAAGCAAGGATGACCACCAGTCCCACGGACGTCCAGCACTGCCAACAATCTTCATAACACCTGATAAAAATTATTTCGTTTAAAGTTTTTCAAGAAAAACAATATTATTTTGTGGCGCTATAAGATAATGTCTAAACTGATCAAGGAGTGAAGACGTTTATGCATAAGACAACTTCATTATTCCAACATGTGTGGAACAGGAAATGCATGGTAACCAAATATGAAGAGTGCAATAAAAGTGGGAATTTCGCTTTGTCTGTTGATGGTGGAAGAAGAGCATTTTGTAGTTGTGCAGAGAAGTACCCGAGGTGCTGAAACATTAGTGGCTGGATTTACCTGGAAAAGGTCCGTCTCCCGGTGGAAGAAACAGTGTTCCTCGAACCCTTCCCTCTCTCACTGGAATTCTCTTCACTCCATCCTTCATGTACCACTTCTCAAACGTCCCGCTTGATAACGGCTCACCAACGCTCTCGTTCTCTCTTCCAAGACGCAAATGACCGCCAAACACATCAACACTCACAACGTACGGTTTGGTGACGTCTCTTTTAAAAAGCCTGATCCCTTTCTTCTGTCCTGGTGAAGGTTCCATGCTCCACAACAAGCCCATCGGTTCAATTCCAGTGTAAGAACCGCCGACAGAAGGCTGAGAAGAAACAGAAACCGTGCCGTGTTCATCAGCAATGTAGTGAGCGCTGGATTCGAATCTTTCTCCTTTATCTCCAGTGATTTTTGCCTGTAACGAAATGTCCTTCCGAGGTGGGAGTCCGTGTACTTGAATGTCCACTTTCTCGTCAATCAGCGAGGTCGAGGGATCCACTTTGAGACAAACTTTCCACTGAGACAGCTGAGCTACTGCAATGAGTGATTTTTTAATCCTACGCAATTGTCTTGTAACGGTGAGCATTTCTCCAGACTTACCAAATAAAAATGCGACCCTCCACTCCGCCCGTGGTCAACAATAGATCCCAGGCCTTCTGCACCAAAATCAGCAGGGGGGGGGGGGGGTGGGGGTTGGGGGTGGGGTTGGGGGAGGCGGGAGTGGGGGGAGGGGCTGGGGGAGGTGTGGGTTAATTTATGATCTACTGTTGTTCAGGTTTCATGTGATGTCATGAAGGCTATGCTACAATGTAGTCTGAATCCAGGATTGATTAAAAACCAAGAATACAGAGGTAATATAATAAACAAATTATTTTATCTATGGAGAACCATGGGCAAAAAGTGACAGAGAGGAAGGGGGAGAAGAGGTTTTTTTCCTACCTCCCCTTTTCTCTCCATTATGTTTTGCCCACCACCCCTCGGCTTGCCCCCAAAATAGATCATTTTAAACCAAGCAGAAGTGACACCAGACATTGTAATAAGTATGTTTACCTGATCTGGTCAAAATTTAAGTGTAAATTGTTGAATGTAAAATGAAGATGTGAAAATATATTTTTTCTATAAAATACTGCATAGTCATGTGAAGTGTCACAAATTCAACACTCCTCCAAGTAACTAGTCCGCTCGCAACCATTTTTGTGGTCGCAACACCTTGTGCCTCTCCCGACCACAAAAGCTGCTGCAAGCAGACTATCAAGTAAAATATTTTTTGCAATTCTGAAAATATAGGAACTCTTGATAATTTTTACTGATCAAAGTTAATACTCTGAATATAAACCCTATCAACACATGTTCCATATAAACATGCAGCTATACAAAAAATTTATTTGAAGTCAACAATGGAATAATGATATCATTTTATTACCACAATAGTCGGTCAACTAAAATTAAAATAGTAGCCATGCATACAGCATCTTGGAAGGTCAATTTATTGTTCAAAACATGATTAGAGTTATCCTGGACTTCTGAAGGTTAAAATGTTTTTGTTAGCTTTACTATTAGTGTTAGTTTAATGAGTTTTATGTCACACACACATGGCAATCATCTCCGAAGACATTCTGAAAAAGGCGTTCTGAAGATTTCCGAAGTTCCAGTTTGCACACTCTAGTTTGTACTGACTTGGTGGCCGAGCGGTTTGGGGGTGGTGGACCTGAATCTGTAATGAAGCTCCAAGCCAGGAGTTCGTGGGTTCAATTCCCATGGCCAGCAGTAGTAAGGTTTTTCATCCGAGGAGGCAACTCCAACGGTTTTTCCCTTCCGAACCTGTCTTCTTTCTACAGGTATTCCACCGGTCGGACATTTGAAACATGAGCCTCTGGCTTGGGAGAAATGGGCAACCACTCCCTAATGCTTCGACTTTAAATAAACAATATTTTTATATTTATTTATTTAAACAAAGCCTCTCCACTAGTAACTTTTCCCTCAAAAAATTGGAGAATTTTAGGAATTAAAGTACTGTCATTTACATCGAAAGATGTTTTCTCAAGAACTTTAGACTCTTATTCCAGGAGTCCTCTTGGGCCACGGAATGAGCTTTGGGTTCCCCACCCCAAGCTACAGTGACACCCAAGACTGTGTGATAAGATGTGCGGCAGAGTGGAGTATAGGGGGGTTCAATAACATGCCCTGCATTGGGATACCCTAAAACTGTGCACAGTGATCCCTTGCCATGATTTTCCATGCGGCGTGTAATGTGTGCAACCTCATAAGGAGCATTAGCTGAAAGGTCATCAGATCCATAAATCAAATATAATGGACAGTTGATCAGCTCTACTGGAAGTACAGCTGGTGAGTCGTCATCCACGTAAAAACATTCTCTGCTGAAGAAGTCATCGTCCTTCGTTTTTTCTACTTTGCTGGCATTAATTGGCACATACTCCAAAGACCTGCCTTGGTGTCGGAACGGAGAAATGAGCCGCGAATGAAATGGAGACACTGCAACCACAGCTTTTATTATATCCCCCCAGTATCCTGCCAATGTAAAGGCAAATTCTGAGCCTTTAGAAAATCCAAGCAAGCCAATCCCTTGGGATGACACACAAGGCATATCAAGGAGCAGCCTGGCAGCTTCTTCAAAGTACTCCACCTCAACTTCCTCCATTGATTTTGGGAGATCTTGGTAAGCAAAATATGCAAGTGACAGGGCAGCAAAGCCACGAGAAGCAAGCAGGGCTCCTTTAGCTTCATTTAATCCACCAGCACTTCCTGAAAACTCCATAACACCTGCGAAGGAGTACACAATCATTTAAAGTAGTTTGAGCTGTAGGGAGCTATAGTTTATGACTTTCAGTGACTTACAATATTATGAAATTATCTTTTGATGAGATCAATCATAAGGTTATTAGATATGCATTACCACAGAAACATAATTTTGTCACACAATCTCACATTTGATGCAGAGTGGGTACATACTTCCCAGGCTCTTTTCCTACCCCACAGAGCCTGGGAACGAGGATGAACTGCATTTTCAGTGATGCACCGATGGCGTTACGGGTAACAGTAGGGTAGGGTAGGGGGTAGGGTGGAACAGCTGGAATAAATATTATTAATCACAGCTGCATTCATTGCTTCTTCATGTAGCAACATGCAAGTTAGAACCTGTGCTTATACAGCTGAACCACAGACTAACAATAAATATATACAAAATACTGCAACAAGCACTTTTATCATCTAACCTGGAAAAGGTCCGTCTCCCGGAGGAAGAAACAGTGTCCCTCGAATCCTTCCCTCTCTCACTGGAATTCTCTTCACTCCATCCTTCAAGTACCACTTTTCAAACGTCCCGCTTGATAACGGCTCACCAACGCTCTCGTTCTCTCCTCCGAGACGCAAATGACCGTCAAACACATCAACACTCATAACGTACGGTTTGGTGACGTCTCTCTTCACAAGCCTGGTTCCTCTCTTTTGTCCTGGCGAAGGTTCCATGCTCCACAACAAACCCATCGGTTCAATTCCAGTGTAAGAACCGCCGACAGAAGGCTGAGAAGAAACAGAAACCGTGCCGTGTTCATCAGCAATGTAGTGAGCGCTCGACTCAAAGGCTTCCTTCGAATCTCCAGTGAGTTTTGCCTGTAACGTTATGTCTTTCCGAGGTGGGAGTCCGTGTACTTGAATGTCCACTTTCTCGTCAATCAGCGAGGTTGAGGGATCCACTTTGAGACGAACTTTCCATTGAGACAGCTGTACTGCAGCGATTGGTGGTCTTTTAATCCTGAACACTCGTCTTGTCAAAGTCAGCATTTTTCCAGGCAACCTGATATTTGAGAAACATGTATGGTCGTTTCTTTGCGTGATCTTCGATGCAAAACACGTCCACACGCGAAGAGGCCTGCAGACGAGGCTGTTCGACTCCAGGACTTTCGGGGCAGTTTCATTAGTTTCCAGGTCTTCTCATGTCTCAACAGTGTTGACGCATGACAGTTGGAACGTTCGTACAACCTCAGACCTGCAACGTCAGGCATCTACAATGTCAGACCTACAACCTCAGGCATCTGGTGGATTGGGTCCAAATACAACCTCAAGCTCGTGCCTTTCAGCCACTCATATCCCCGCACAATTCTGTAAAAACCTCATGCCTTGGGAGCAAAAAATGTTGGCAGGTATAGACAAATGTTGTAATCTTTACTGACTGGATGATGGTACAGAAATGGAGGAAGATACAATTTTAGATTTGGGGGACACATCGATTTGGGGCGAGAAGTCATCTTCTTTATCTCTCAGGAAGGCGAGAGATGGATGTAAGTTAACTTTCTTAGACATCCAGTAGCTGGGTCAGCAGATCAGTTTCTAAAACCTGTAACATGAGTCATGTTACAATAAACAGCATTTGTTTTAACACTAGACTCTCATGCACGCTGAGGAGGGGGGGAGGGGGGGGGGTAATTTTTTAATAATTCAAATTGCAGGGGGTGGAAATTTCAACCTTAAGATTATTTAGAAAACCACCCCCCCCCCCCCCCCCCCCCACACACACACACACACACACACACACTGGACGTAATAAACACTCGGTCCCTAAGCACGTACTCCAGTGAGTGAAGGAGGACACATCTGGCTACCAGGTTATTAATTTCTGTGTTTAATAATGGCATCTGCATGTCTAATGTGAATCAGTTTGTCTGACAGACAAGCACAAGTTTTCGGAGTTCCTAAACTAACAAGATAGACTTACTTTTACCATCACAAACCTAAAAAATATCCTCAATTTAAAAGTAATCCCTTTCCACTGCTCCTATCTAAAAATATCTTTCAAATGGCCACTAAAACACTTTCAATTTGATAATCCATAATTTATTCCACACAATTTTACTTAAACACAATAGGATTTAAAGGATTGCCACTTGTGGGGTCGCGGAGAAGAATAAAAGTTTAGGCAATGTTAACTAACTTTAAAACTTGGTAACTATTAACTAACTAACTGTTAAACTGTATTACTTGACAGACTATGAAATTAGAATTAAGTACTTACTAGCTATTATATATGATATAAGATCATACCTATCTAAAAGATCAGTGTTAATATTGGTATCTTAGATAAATTAGTTAACTGTTACGTAGTATAAAAATAGCATGTATGTATATATTCCTTACCCTAAAATATATTAAAAATATAAATCTTCATGGCAAATGGTTTGAACCCAGGATTGTGAACAGTAGGTTGGTTGTGATCATCTGGGTTTGAGTAGTCTCCAGAAGGACTGTTGTTGGTGACTGACATTTCAACTGGAAAGCTGGTACACAAACTTAGAACAGAAATCAATCAACAGATGCCAACAATTACCTGCCCTTACAAATGACTGATAGATGACATCAAACGCAACTGAACGAACAATAGACAAATCAGCAGAACATCCACTGACCAATAATGAAACACAACCAAGACAACTTGACCAACCATAAGCCGACAAATACGGACCAATCACTTCAACAACCAGAGACATAAATACCGCCATCTGATGAATACTTTCACTTGACTCTGAAGATGACCTCCACTCAGGGAGTCGAAACATCAGTCACCAACAACAGTCTTTCTGGAGACTACTCTAACCTGGAGTACTATAAATCTTCATATTGGCCTAAAACATTCACAAATGACTCTTGACATATTTTGATGAGAGATGTTTTCTCAAGAACTCAAGACTTCTGTGCCAGGAGTCCTCTTGGGCCACAGCATGAGCTTTTGGTTCTCCTCCATGCACCATAGTAACACCAAAAACTTTATGATATGATGTGTGGCAGAGAGGGGTATAGGGGGGTTCAATTAAATGCCCTGCATTTGGATACCCTGAAACTGTACACAGTGATCCCTTCCCGTGATCATCCATGCGAAGCTGAATCCGCTCAACCTCGTAAGGAGCATCAGCCACAAGGTCACCTGACCCATAAACCAAATAAACTGGGCAGTTTATCTGCTCAACTGGAATGACAGCAGGGGAGTCTGCATCTGTGAAGAGACAATCCTTGATGCACACATCACCACTTTCTGTTTGCTTTATTTTGCTGGGATCAAAAGTCACAAACTCCAAAGGGTTTCCTCTGTGGAGTAAGGGAGAAATATACAAAGCGTGACCTGGCGAGACTGCAACCACAGCCTTTATGATGTCACCACGGTGTGCTGCTAAGGTCAAGGCAATCTCTGAACCCTTTGAAATGGCAAACAGTCCTATTCTATGTTGAGAAACACAAGGGTTTTGAAGAAGAATCCTGGCAGCTTCCTCAAAATACTCCAGTTCAACTTGATCCAGCGTTTTTGGAAGATCTTCATAAGCAAAGAATGCCAGCGATAGAACAGCGAAACCGTGAGAAGCCAGCAATGCTGCTTTGAATTCATACAGTCCACCAGCACTTCCCAGGAATTCCATGACACCTGATAGGAAATAATTAAAGCAACAATGACAATTTTTAATTGTAAAGTATTTAATAAAGATTTAAAAGCTGGACTTGAGGAGATGGGGGAGGCAGGGACTTCCATGTAAGAGTGGGTGTGGTACCCAACGCCACTGTGGTGACTCTGGTTCACACAAGCTTTCGAGTTATCCCAATCAGGCAATGTAAACACGGTGCATGTTTCATTTTTCCTAAATCATTTTATTTGCTTATATACCTGGAAAAGGTCCGTCTCCCGGTGGAAGAAACAGTGTTCCTCGAATCCTTCCCTCTCTCACTGGAATTCTCTTCACTCCATCCTTCATGTACCACTTTTCAAACGTCCCGCTTGATATCGGCTCATCAACGCTCTCGTTCTCTCTTCCAAGATGCAAATAACCGTCAAACACATCAACACTCACAACGTGCGGTTTGGTGACGTCTCTCTTCAAGAGTCTGATTCCTCTCTTTTGTCCTGGTGACGGTTCCATGCTCCACAACAAACCCATCGGTTCAGTTCCAGTGTAAGAACCGCCAACAGAAGGCTGAGAAGAAACAGAAACCGTGCCGTGTTCATCAGCAATGTAGTGAGCGAATGACTCAAAACTTTCACCTTTATCTCCTGTTAACTTCGCATGAAGAGTGAGGCGTTGTTTTGGAGCTAGTCCGACAACATCTAACTCGATCTTTTCGTCGATTAAGGATACAGCTGGTTTCACAAGTATCTTTGGCTTAGAGCTTGCTGCTACTACACTCTTCGTGAAGGTAAAGGCTTGCTGTATGCTGTAAATCCTGGAAAGAGAGTTTAACCGAAGTCGACCTCCAACCAACATGGCGGCGAAAATCAGCGCTAACCCGCAGGGACTGGTTCGAGTCTGTCATATCTCCGATCGGGACAACATGGTCTCGAACCTGAGATACGAGATTATTCACAATAATTGTGAATCATGCCAAAGTTATAATATATCGACAATCCTACGTCATGCGCGTGGCACTGGGACTGGGATCGTTTGCATCTTTCAATAATGGCGGATAAGGAGGGCAGACACATTAACCCTTTTTACTTTTCAAACGTCTTGTCACAGGGAGGCCACACAAAACTCACTGTGAGTACAGGCTAAAAGAAGCCCCAAGGAAAGATAATGGGCAAGGCTTTGAATATTTTTCCAGTACTGTTTCAGGTGCAATGTTTTTATGTGATCTTTTTTCTGTGTAACTGATATTTTATACTGAGTGTTGTGAATTACATTATGCTTGTGTGTAGGTGGATGTACAATAGGGTAATACATGCACATAAATACATGTGTGCGAAGCAGTTAGTTTGTGTGTTTCTGTATTTCCTATTCACAGCAAAAGTCACTGTATATATTTGTCATAGTGCTTTTGATGTGCCTATTTATGTGTGTATTATATACTTATTTGCATATTTAATATTTTTCTTCAGTTGATGACTCATGGTAATGGCGACAAAGCCACCTCAATGAGCACAGCTTCAGCTGCAAGTATGTCTGTGTGAGATGATGCTCTATATTTTAGTGGAGGGATATTTAAATAGTGGTAGTGATGGCAATAAATAACCTTACTTTCTCATTACCTGAAATCCCATATGGTCCAGTGGTTAGGATGCGACGCTATCTTCATGCGTCGAGGCCCAGGTTCAAGTCCTGGTGTGGGATTTTTCGTCCTATTCTAAATTCTTCCTCTTCTTCATCTTCTAACAGAGTCAGGAGTTTGCAAAGGAGCAATTATACTAAAAAATTATTAATAATTATATTAATATGCAATAAATCACAATAAATTAATATATTGTATGGCCCAGAGAGTAGCCAGAGAGTAGCTTGCATGTTCCATTTCATAAGCAATGAAAGAGTCCTTTAATATTTTTGAATTTTATTTTGCATTGTTAATGCTCACGGTCTGTCAATTAGGGCACTGAAGAAGCTGGCAGGGCTACTCCAAGTATGTTTATTAGTATTACAATCATTACTGCAAGTATCATCAGGAATAATAGGGATAAATTTGTTACAGAAAAACAGTTGCCCCCTTTTTGACTTACTTAAAAAATCAGCAGATGTACTCCTCAAAGAGTGGCAGACTAGGAAGGCTCCACTCCATCAAAGATGGAATGCACAAGCAGTTTAAACAAAGGCTAGGCAGACTGTCGCAAAGACCTTTTAATACCATAATGTCCACCCATGCAGTTGCTGACAGCACTTATGACATGTGTAATAGCAACAATGCTTCCATTTGTATATCGGCATAGCCACAAGTATTGTGGCCCTTGTGATCAAACTGTTCGTGAGTTAATTTACCATTTCTTGAGTGCAATATAGCTGCTGAATGCTTTTTAGACCTGTTCAACCAGCGTTCAACGGATGTTGAAAAGTTTGCAGGCTTGTGATTACAATACCGCGCAATACATGTTCACCTTATTCACCAGTTTTCTAACAGTTCACCCTCACAGTTATTTTAAAACATGTGTGTTGATATGTACATGACTGTGTGGATGTTTGCATGTTGTTGCTATTATGACAGAATTTCAGAGTCCTCTAAGCAATGCATGAAGCTGCACTGAAAAATTTGCTAAGAGAAACTAGAATTGAAGTTCTGGTGCCCAGATACAATACAATCACCGACATATCGCTGGACAGCGTAGAGATTCTTGAGGGTGCCTTTCCTTGGCATTATTATCAAGTGGCAGTTTACATTATATTGCTTTAATTATCTATACGAGGTAATATTTATTTTGTACTGTAAGGACTTTTTTCTTTCCGTTCATTAAAGGTGTTCCTGTTTGTGGTAAACTGATTAATCCTCGAGAAGATTGGCACAATCAAGTGGTGCATCAACTAGCAAAAAGTTGATAAACAATGAAATGTCAGGCTTCTTGGTTTTGTGTAGGGAGACTTAATACGGGCTTAAAAGCGAAGATACATCTCATAAACGAGGAGCAGACCGCAATTGGCACAATAATTGTGGGTTTGATAAAACAATGAAACTTGTTCTGTTACTTTGTCCAAAATACTAAATGAAAGTTTACGCGAATTGTTTCTTTCTTTCCATTTTTTGCCAGATATTGTTGCGGCAACTAATGGTTCACACAAATCATGCAGGGTGACACTACTTAAACGTCAAGCCCTCGGAAATCTTGAACCTAATAACTTCAATACAGTTAAATGCTTAATAAATATGCTCATGAAGAACTCGAAGGTGTGATCGCTCTTGCTGTCCTTGGAGCAAGTTCTTGAAGAATTTTGCGTATAAAAAGGTCACGCCTAGCTTGACGATATTACCCCAACACCCCCTAGTCACATATATATATTTCGGTTGGTCAACCTACTATTTGCAAGAAGCAGTCAAAATAATGTTTTCTTCCCTTGGTGATATCAATAGGTTTAAAGCAATAAAATTTGCAAAAGGCACAGTGTTCTGACTGATTTTATGTTTATTATGATAACGCACATACACGAACGACCATAAACTGTGTTTGAGAGGGACGGAGAGTAGGAAACCCCTAACATTACATTCAAAAGCATTAAAATCTGCATCACAAGAAATCTCAATAGAGTTTAGCCCCCCAGCCCCCGTCGGCTTGATGTGATCGGCTATGTCCTCTACCGTTGCGCTTGGAAAAGCTTTGATGATTACTCAATCACAGATAGACAAACAGACAGATAGAAAGACAGACAGACAGACTAACCCCCACCTTTCAAGCAAAATCTGCTCGAATAATGTCAATAATGCTTTGCAATTTGTGCTAGGTATGTATTAACATGTACAAGTAGGAGGCAAGCAGCCCAGGAACAGCGTCTAGCATTTTCTGTTGAGTGGTGCACGGCACACTTTCAACAATTTGTAATAAATCTATATCAAATGGACCTCCCACTAGCAAAATCTGGGACTGAATGAATTAGTTCTTTATGCTTCCATCAATATCACAGTCCCTCTGAAAATAAAAGGCAAAAGTGTCAAGACAAATTATCTATACCCTATTTCAGACCCAACTACAAAAATGTATACCCTATTTCAGATATTTTTTTCATGTCCGCAACAACTGATATCTGTTAAAATCATACCATATCCCAGGCCAAAAAGACAAAATCAATACCCTATTTCAGACCAAAAAGGCAAAATCTATACCCAATTCAGACTAAAACTGCTTGAAAATGATACCCCTTGGGGCAGCACATACATATATAGCTTATATATATACACATGGGAGTACCCCCCTCCCCCCCCCCCCCCTTTTTTTTTTCTGGGTGCATCCCATAGTTTTCTTAAAGTGCTTCCAAAGCTCTCTAGGGCTTTAACTGTTCTCAATAGACTCTTAAAAATGAAGACTTTGCTTTTGATGGATCTCTTTTGCCAACTGGCCGGAACTGTCTGTTTTTTCCTTTGTACAGTTTACTCTTTTGTTTCAGTTCTTTGTATTCTACCATATGTTACTTCTTTTTGGGCTATTTAAGGCAATAGCTTTTTTATCAGTCTTCAGTCAGTCAATAAATCAATCAATCAACCTTTTTGTGTATCTGTGAAGTGAACCCAACAAATCTTCAGCAACCAGACATCTCATAAGTCTAGAGTCGAGTCATCAACATTTTTGGTCCTTTGAGCCGGATGGCAGAATTTGGAAATGATTGACTCTAATCAAGAGTTGGAAGGTTCACCGAGACCGAGAAAAGATTTAAACATCAAAGCAAATGAGTATGCAACAAGCAAAAGACGTTGTCGGCGGCGCAAGAACAAAAAAGCCCACAGCGAAAGGCATGGCTTTTCAAGCCCACATTAAATGGCAAAACGGTCAATCTGCCCAAAGGAAAATATCGTGTCAAATGAAGAAAATAGAACTGCTCACTGAAGACTATGACAACGTGCACATAGTTCAGAGTGAACTGAAGACTTTGCATGAAGTTCTTGAAGACCTGCAGAAAACACATGTCTTATGTGGTACTCTGACCACAAAGGAAGAAAAAGTCATTGCAAGGGACTAATAGCAAGAGCACAAGATAATGGGGGTGATTTCATTGACAAAATCGGAAATTGGACTATCTTGGCAAAGCGCCAAATAGAGGAACAGCTCAATAACGGTTCAGTTATCTCCAAACTGTCTAACTGTTCCAAGGCTTCTTTAAGAGCTTCATCTGTCTCTATGAGAGCCAGAGAAAGAGCCAAAGCAGCAGAATTAGTTGCCAGAGCCGCTATGCTAGAGAAAAAACAAGCTGAAAAATGAAACTGTAAGGATTGAACTGCAGGAATGGGTTGGAGTGGCTCAAGTGGAACAAGAACTGAACTTTAACGATGGGATGAATGAATATCTCTATGAACACAAAGCTACAGTCGCAGCAACCTGCTTCTGCTTTATCAAAGGCTTTATCTGTCTCTCAACCTATTGAGCTACGGCCCCCAGTGACGAGCGTGATTACAACCAGATTTTCACTGAAAGCAGACAAATTCCCTGTAACCGAACTTTTGAAGAACTGTACCCAGAAGGACAACCAAAGAAACTGATAAAGGGGTGTCTTTTCATGGACCCGAAGAAGGGTTACCTGGAAGCAAAACAGCTGCTGGAAGAAAAGTACGGTGACACATAGAGGATCTCCAATGCTTACCTCAAGAAAGTAAGTGAATGGCCGACCATCAAACTGGGAGATGATGTTTCCCTTAATCGGTATTCAACTTTCCTGACCCAATGCCTTAGCCATGATGTCACTCTCTTTCTTTACGATCTTGGACCACCCGCAAAAATCATCAAAGCATGGTGAAGAAGCTCCCAATGCAGCTGCAGGATCATTGGTGCGGTGAAACCAACAAAATGAGACTCTACCAAGATACCATTCCCAAATTCAGTGATCTTGCCAAGCTCGTGAAGACAGAAGCGACAACTGCTACTGATCCAGTATTCTCCCACAATGCCCTGGGCTCACTTCCCAATGTAGAGAGAGCCACTGCCACAAGCAAAGGGCTCCCAACGTACGCTCCCCCAGTTACGTCACAATTTATGCAACCAGTCATTACCACAACAGGTGATGAGAATGAGACTGCAACTCCTTTCTTCCAGTGTAACAATGTACACAGAGAAAATGAACATGCATCGAGGAAGCACCGTCATTGAGCAAAATCAGCCTTTTTTGAGCAAATGCAGGCTATGATCTTTGGAGCCAAATCAAGCCTATGCAGTGCAAGTTCCTGTTTGAAACAAACAGCTCTCGACCACTCTCAAGAGTATGACAAAGTAACGATCCAAACAGTTTTGAGAGACCATTACATGGACAATCTACTCAGGTCTCTCCCATCGGACCAGGAAGCAATCAACCTTGCGTTGAATATGATTGACCTCCTGACAAGGAGTGGCTTTCGCCTCTCTAAGTTCATGAGCAACAGCCGAGAGGTCCTGGCCAAGCTACCAGTTGCAGATTACGCCCACCAGTCACTGGATTTAGAACTGGACAGCCTTCCTGTCGAGCGGGCACTAGGTGTGCTTTTGAACGCGGAACTGGATACTCTGGATATCAAGATTGTGCCAAAACTTTTCGCATCAACCATGTGAGGTATCCTGAAACAGACCTCTTTTATCTTTGACCCACTTTGGCCTAGTGGCGCTGTTTGTGTCAAGGGCCAGATTGATCATACAGGAACTGTGGAGGCGAGAGCACACAATGAATCAGCCAATAACGGGCCCAGTATCTGACACTTGGGAAACTTGCAAGTCGGAACGGACATGGCAAAGCTATCAATCCCCAGATGCTACAACAAGAGTGAAGGTCGCATGGTACAGCGCCAATGTCATGTGTTTGCTGATGCGTCTGAAACTGCCTTTAGCGCTGTAGCTTGCCTAAGACTCCAGTCTGAAGACGGCATTCACCACTGCTCCTTTGTGCTTGGAAAGGTGAAGCTGGCTCCAATCAAACCTTTGACAGTACTGAGATTAGAGCTGCAAGCCGCGGTCCTGACAGTACGGATTGGCCAAACCACCCAGAGAGAGCTAGATATTTAGGCTGAGCAGATCACCTACTGGACAGATTTAACTACCGTGCTCTGGTATACCAAGAGTGAGAAAGCCAGATTTCACACTTTTGTAGTCAACAGGGTTGCTGAATTGAGAGAAGGCTCGGATCCAAACAAGTGGAGGCATGCTCCTGGCTACCTAAACGCTTCTGACGACTGTTCCAGGGACTTATCTGCACAAGACCTAACACAAGAAAGCCCATGGATCCAAGGACCAAGTTTCCTCTGGCAAGACGAAAGTCACTGGCCAGAACAAAAAATCTGCCGACCTCCTGATTACTATGACCCTGAAGTTGAAGTCGAGATGTGGTCCGCTTTCTCTTCCAAAGTAGAAAACACCTTAATGGATCCAGAGAGAACCTCCTCGTGAATTAACCTACGTAGAGTGACCGCATGGATCAAGAGATTCACTGCTAAATGCCAGAGAAAGCTGAAAAAGCAAGTGTCTAATCTCACTGCAGATATGAGGTGTCCTTCAAGGAGTTAGCCTCTGTTTTATCACTCATTTCTAAACCAGTAGGGCATGGCACCAGCGACACTCAGAAACGTCTTTGTGAAGTACTCAATATTGTCAAGAACATTCCATCATACGTAGCTTCAGAGTATATATACATGAAAACTCCCTGCATTCCAGTTGGTATTCCAGGAATTCACTCTCTGCATCTAATGTTGTGTCACCTAGCCAAGTCTCTGTGAAGATCAATACATCCAATTGGAGTAGTAGCATTGGAGCTTGCACAGATTGGATTAGTTCTTGGAATGCGTGCAAATAAATGCCCTGTGCCAGGCCAAGTTTGCTGATGCAACCTTCAACAAGTTGCTGCTGTGCACTGAAGGAGCTCTTCTTGTACAGTTTTGCAACAGCGTTTTGTTGCAATTCTTACTACGACCCATGTCAACAAAAACAAAGACACGTTCTTACCTTAGTCCAAGAGGTGTAAAGTGATAGTCACACCAGGACAACAAGGAGACAGCAGCAGGGTGAGAGGCAGTAACACGCCAGGGCGACAACCTAACACGCCAGGGCGACAACCAAACATGCCAGGGCGACAACCTAACACGCCAGGGCGACAACCAAACACGCCAGGGCGACAACCAAACACGCCAGGGCGACAACCTAACACGCCAGGGCGACAACCAAACACGCCAGGGCGACAACCTAACACGCCAGGGCGACAACCAAACACGCCAGGGCGACAACCAAACACGCCAGGGCGACAACCAAACACGCCAGGGCGACAACCTAACACGCCAGGGCGACAACCAAACACGCCAGGGCGACAACCTAACACGCCAGGGCGACAACCAAACACGCCAGGGCGACAACCTAACACGCCAGGGCGACAACCTAACACGCCAGGGCGACAACCTAACACGCCAGGGCGACAACCAAACACGCCAGGGCGACAACCTAACACGCCAGGGCGACAACCTAACAAGCCAGGGCGACAACCTTACATGCCAGGGTGACAACCTAACACGCCAGGGCGACAACCAAACACGCCAGGGTGACAACCAAGCACGCCAGGATGACAACCAAACTGCCAACTGGACAACCCGATACGCCCAGTGTGTATACCTTACAAAGCCAAGGAAGCATCCTACACGGCATCGAAACGCAAAACGCAAAGGCGACAATCAGACACGCCAGGGCGACAACCCCCCGCGGCTACCTAACACGCCTTACGACGGCAAGCAGGCACGAAATGGGGGAAGTAGGCACAAGACGAGAGGCGGTCGCAGCTATGCGCCGAGTATCGAGACGGTAGGCCTGCCACATAATGACAGAAGGCATACCACAGCAAGACGTGCCATTCCTGCCCGCAGCAAGACAGCATAAAGGTTTCGAGAAAACAGCCGGTGATCAGTGCAAGACGGCAGGAGGTCACTGCAAGACGGAAGGAGGTCGGAGCAAGACGGCAGGTGGTCGGAGCAAGACAGCAGGCGGTCGCAGCAAGACTACAAGCGGTCGCAGCAAGACGGCAGGCGGTCGCAGCAAGACGGAAGGCGGTCGCAGCAAGACGGAAGGCGGTCGCAGCAAGACGGAAGGCGGTCGCAGCAAGACGGCAGGTGGTCGCAGCAAGACGGAAGGCGGTCGCAGCAAGACGGAAGGCGGTCGCAGCAAGACGGAAGGCGGTCGCAGCAAGACGGAAGGCGGTCGCAGCAAGACGGAAGGTGGTCGCAGCAAGACGGAAGGCGGTCGCAGCAAGACGGAAGGCGGTCGCAGCAAGACGGAAGGCGGTCGCAGCAAGACGGCAGGCGGTCGCAGCAAGACGGCAGGCGGTCGCAGCAAGACGGAAGGCGGTCGCAGCAAGACGGAAGGCGGTCGCAGCAAGACGGAAGGCGGTCGCAGCAAGACGGCAGGCGGTCGCAGCAAGACGGAAGGCGGTCGCAGCAAGACGGAAGGTGGTTACACGAAGGCTCCACAATCTTCTTTACTGCTTCTTGCTTGTTCCTGACAAAAGGAGAAACACCCTATTTTATGACAGTGGTCGTGCTAAGAATGCCAACGACATCCCAGTTGCAGAATGGCCTGTACAAGAACTTGAGGAAGAGCTGCCTCAGTGCACATCAGAAACCTGTTGAAAGTCCTGTCTGGCAACTTGGCCTACAGTAATTGTAACCAAGTTTCTTTTCCTGTAAGCATTGGACACAGCTCAACCAATTCACCAAGGAGCAGACTTGGTGTCTGACCTCTAGCACATCTTTGAAATGCACACGATGCTCGCCAAAGCAACCATCCCCATGGCAAGACAACCACCCTTTCACTGATGATGCACACCAGTTCGAGACTTGATCCTCTTCCTGACCACCATCATCCTACTTGAGACTACATCCTGGATTAGTAAGCCAACTACAAAACCTATCAGATTAGAGAGGCCTTTTCTTCATCTTGGAGCATGCCCCAGCTTGCATATTTGAGTCCTGTAACACATGTGCTTTCCTCCAGAACTTCCCAACTGCCTTCAACAATCATCCAAGGACCCAGCCGACATCATAGGCATTTATTTTGTTGCAAATTGCATCAGATTGTATCTAGCCATTGCCACAGCACGTTTGAACCCATAACCAAGGTACCTCTTTCTGTAAGACTTACAGAAACAGGACAGACCCCACTTGAGCAGATCACTTACCAAACGAGCCCCACCCCAACTGCTAAGCCAGGTGATGAGAGAGGCCAGCCAAAGCTGACGCAGGAGTTCTGAAGTAGAGCTGATAAGCACTGCTGTCTACCTCCCCAGGGCTTGAATGAGGCGATCCGGCACTCCACTGCGTGCTGTGACTGTGGCGGCTCCAATGTGAAAGCTATGGCTCGAGAAGTTGCCTGGCAGACCTGCAGCTGCCAGGATTTGGCGAAGCCAGTTGGTGAGTAAGGTGCGAGTCAGAGGCTGACCGTCCTGCAGCAAGAACAAGGGGCCTGGAGCAATACCTCTGAGAGCTAGATAAGCCAACATGGCCTGAACAGCGCAAAGAGGAGGTGTACCAAGGCCAATGTGAATAAAGCAGCCAACGCAGAATGGATCAGTCTTGGACGCCTTAATCTTAAGTTGCAAGCAAGAAGGGTTAGAGTTGGAGTTCACAGCAATATCTGATACCTCAAGGTGAATGGAGGACTGGAAACTGGTGAGGTTGGGGACTGGAACTCTGAGGATCTCAAGAAGCCAAAGAAGGCGAGAGTGCAGGCAGCCCAGAACATGCAGTGGTCAGGAAGAATCAGATCGAGGGAGTTGGCAACAATCCACATAATGGAGTCAGTCACAGGCAAACGTTCGTCGGCAGGAGAGCCTTGTTGACGCTTGATGCTACGAACCACCCTGGAGACGTAGACAGTTGGCTAGAGGATCGTGGAAGCCTTGCTCGATGTGTAGAGACCGTACAGCAGAAAGGTAGACCTTAATGGAGGAATGTTGGAGGGACTCGGCTAAGGAAGTTGCAAAAAGGCAGAGGGTCCACTCATTGGCTGGACAAGGAGAGCCACTGGCGTGAAGCCTGCCGGAATGAAGACAGAACTGGTGAAACCTGTCTTGGGCAGACTTATAAGTTTGGCGAGTAGAAGGGGCCAGACCTTCATAAGAAAATTCCAGCACCGCTGCTCTAGTTGGGAGAAGTCAGATCCTTGAGAAGCTGATGCGGAATTGGAACTGGAAACAGGTGTGCCTCGGGAGCTAAACACCGGAATTCCTGCCAATTAAAACGAGAAAGGGCATCAGCAATAAAGGGCCGCACGCCAGGAATGTGTTGGGCCGTGAAGAAGTTGAAACGGGCTGAGGCCATAAGCAGACTACACATTAGATGCATCAGCTGGGGGACCTTGGAAGTCCTAGAGTTGAGGACCGACACGACAGCTGTGTTGTCAAAATGGAACAAAATGTTCCTCTTAGCCCACCTTGGGCCCCACAGATGCGCTGCGATAACCACCGGGAAGAGTTCCTTGTAGGCAATAAACCGTGCTGTTGGATGGGCAACCATGGACCAGAGAACCATTCTCCACGGAAAAAGGCACCAAAGCCAAGGGATTGCTGTATCAGAAGTGACCTCCAGATCTAAATCTGGGGTCAAGCCTGGATAGAGCCAGAAGCTGACGCCGTTCCCCAAAGAGACAAATTGAACCCACCACTGGAGGTCAAGGTGGAACTCCCGGTTCAACCAGATAGGATGATCAGGTTGCCAGAAGCAGCAGAGCAGGTCAATCATGCGACACAGGAAGGTTCGGCCAGGCCAGACCATTTTGGCGGCGAAATGGAGGCGGCCAATCAAGGATTCAAGTTGCCATCTGTCGCACCAACAGCGAGGAACCCACGAGAAGAGTAAATCTTGAAGGGCAAGTAGCTTCTCAGCTGGTAGGCGAGCTATCTGGTTGACTGAGTCAAGTTCGATGCCCAAAACAACCATACAAGTTGTGGGTCTCACACACTTAGTGGGATGCAGTGGCAGGCCCAGCCGACGACAAACGTTTAAGGCAGTGTCGAGATTGTGAGCACACTGTAGAGAATTAGGAGGGCCCACACTGATGAAATCATCCAAGTAGTGAAGGAGATCGGACACCGCGTAGTTCACGCATAGGATCCATTCCACTAAGTCCGCTACCGAGTTGAAGATGAACAGTGCTGAAGGCCAAACGGGAGCATGACATCGATGTAAAACTGGCCTTTCGATACTTCATTGGCTAGATAGGCATTGACGACGGCCGGATGTTGAAGGGCAGATGGCTTGTTACGTTTAGAGGAGCTAAGCGGAGAGGTTCCAAGGAAGCCCACCTTAAACCCATGCCTAAGCCCCTGGATTACAAAGGAAACTCGATCCTGGTCCAGGTGCTCACGCAGCTCCTGGGCAAAGAGGTCAGGGACAAGAGGGCTAACTAATTTGACTGGAGGAAGGGGAGGCCACGCTAGAAGGGGAAGTAAAAGTGAATTGGCAACCAGAACACGCATGCAGCAATGCAACCAAGCAACTCAAGCAAAACTTAATGGAACTAAGAAGCAACCAAGGCAACAGCAACAGCAAAACTAGTGACTAGCAAGAAAACAGAAAAGAATTAAAGTCCCTTCTTGGGATGCTTGGAGAGCTCCTTGGAGTCTGGGCCAGGCAACAAACCATGTTTGGCGTCAGGCACGATGTAAGCCTGAACAAGAACTGCATTTGTGGGTGAAGCGGCAGGAAGAATAAGGCGCAGAGCAATGACCACGGTTCCATGACCTGCAGACAGCAAGCGACGCGTTGTTACCCCAAGCTTCGCTAAGCTCTGAAGACGGGATACAGAACAGATCCGGGGCGAGGCACCCGCTGAATGGAAATTGAACAGCTGGACATCCATGCTTGACCAATCCTGCAGCTTCGTGGCGGCGGCATGCTGGCAAATGGCGCAATCATAGGCCAACCAAACGCGACCAGCAAATTGCCGGTAAGTACAGAGGATTAGAAGCTTGTAGCTCATTAAATCACACCAGCGATGTTGGAAGTGAGAAAACAAGGACCAAGGAAATAACTGAGAACGCTTCGGTCCAAGACACAATGCCCTTGATGCGCTGGCATTGTCTCTTGGGAGTGGAGGTGAGAATGGCATGCCCATCAAATAGCGGTTGAGGCTCGGGTTCAACTTCTGACAAATTCGCTGAGAGAAGGTCTCTGAAATCCATGAATTTGCCCGCCATAGTTTGTGCCACCAGCTTTGCAGGTACAGGAGAGAAACCAGGACCAACGACAAAGGGTTGTTGAAAAATGGGTGGGGCCAAACTAGGAACGTGAGCAGAGGTAGCCACGTGGAACGAGTTTTGGACGAACGAAGACAGAGTTGGACAACACAGCAGTAGGCAGAACATCAAGGGAGAAAGTGTTCCCAATGAGGGCACGGCAACCGACCTACCTTGAACAGAAGGGATGGAGGAAGCTTGTAGATTGAGACGATCTGGCTCCATTGGAGAGGCCACCCCACGCCAAACAAGATGGAGCAACAACAGGCACATGAACAGGTGCGATCAAACTTGCGATTGGTAGAACAGATGCCGATTGCGACGAGGCCGCAGGTCCAGCGGGTGGCAAATCGGCAGCTAACGCAACATGAACTGCAGCCACCAGAGGCGATGAACTCTGGCGAAGGACTAGGATCAGAATGCGGCAGTGAAGAAGGAGCTGTCACCAGAGAAGATGAAGTCGTGGTAGAGTCGAAGTACTCAATGCCACGGCCAAAGAGTAAGCACTATCAAGACTATTACAAGTTTGACGCAACATTGCAAATGTAGAGCCAAGCAAGAGATCCACAACAATCTGCAAGCAAACTGCAAATGCCACAAACCGCACAAAGCCCCAGAATGCCCTGGTGCGGGGAGCAACTGCTGACCAGCAATTGTCTCGAGGTTAACTTTGCCTAAATTACATTTAGCCACATTTAAAAGTGCATCAGTTTCCAGTGGCCAAGAACAGTGCTACAAACCAAGTTTCAATAATATATTATCTATAATTTTGGAGGGAATTTTGTAATTTTGGGAAGACTTCAGAAAAGTGCTCTCTCATAAGAGAGACAGACCCGGATCAACCGCTGTGACAAATTGCACAAGGTTCTAACAAATGGTCACACCAAAGATCTTCGAATAAGTGCCCCACTCTAATAGATGACCACCCCCTCTTGGCCAAAATTTTAAATAAGTGCCTCCTCCCCTTTACAGACTTTGTCGTTTTTGCACTGATGGTAAATTAGCACCATCAAAAATCAAAATCGATGTTTTATGCTTTAAAGTATGTCGCTATTAATAGACCTATATGAACTGCTTTGTTGCTCATAAGCAAATGATACGCATTGCAAAAGTAAATGACTAGGGAAATTTAATAAGGGCCTCCCCTCAAACAAGCTCGCCATTTGAATAAGCATTCCTAACCTAAATTTGCTGAGGCCCAGGATGCTTGTGGTATGACCGAATGATAAAAAATCTAAAACACTTTACTTATCTTTCTTGAGCCATTTTTCATTTAGAAGTTGTGCCTCAGTAAGAACTGAAAAAAAAATAAAAAAAAGAAGAGTTGCACATAACTTCTGGTGGAAGGCCAGAGGGCACAACTTGCACTACACTACATTTTGTGGCAGTACCAATCGAGAATGTTTTAGAAAAACAACAGCAAAAAAGTTGACACCTGAAAAATAAAAACACAGGCAAAGCAATAATTCTTTGTCAACCAAACTGATTAGACATCATTGTTTTCAGCAGCCAGTATCTGTATTGTTTGCACAACTTATCATTTGGGATTTTTCTGCATAATATCGTAGCAGACCTGGAAATTTTGGCACTTTGGATTAAATCTATCTAATAAAAAAAGCAAGCTGTTCACACGTATGTGACAGACAGCAAATTAGGTTTTTGCCCAACATAGTGCAGCAAACACTAAGTATAAAATATAAAATATAAAATTCAAAAGTGCCTTCCCATTTAAAAACGTTCATGTCCACAAATTAATGTAAAATAAGGTCTTTGAGAGAATAGGACTCACTGAGAACGTTTAGAACACCTCTTTCAAAAACAAAGTAAATAACATCATACATGACTGTAGAATAACATATCAGAGCTTACGGTTTTCTGTTCAATACATTTCTACATTCATCTTCCGCTTGAAGCCATCTCCAGCCAAATAATCCTTGTAAACTTTGAGTCAAGTCCATGTGCCATGCCTCTTTTCCACTTTCCTGAAAGCTGCGTGGTGTGAAAGCTCTGCGAGAAAAGAGAGAAATGTATTAAATAACCTGGAATGTTTCAAAGACAGGCATAAAGCTAAGTGTAAGTTCGTTTCATTCATTTGTATGTCGCAAGTTTCAACTTAGTAAGACTCACCAGAAAGCCTGACTTTCGCTCGCTCTGCCATTTTTGGTTTACAAATCTCTTCTGGCAAACACATCCATCTTTGTCGGAGTCTTCTCACAAATGGCTTCTGTGCATGATGGAACGAAAGGTGTGAAAAATGCAGTCAAGCCAGTTTTGGCACACTTGTCAGTTGGATGCATGAACAAAACAGCACATGGGATGCATGAACAAAAAGTGCACGAGGTTGGGTGGGTTTTTTTGGGTTATAAGTAAACGGCCACTGCCATATAACTAAAAAATAGATATCTAAAAAGTACATGCGCCTACTGCTCTAAAGCAGGGAGGTTACTGAGTAGGCATGAGAGCGAAACTATATTCACCTATTTTGCGAAACGTCAAAATGAGCTTTTGTATATTGATTTAGGTCCTCAAGAGACTTGAAATGCTGGACTTCAACCACTTGGCGTCTGTCACCAAGCTGTAAAAGGATCTGCAACGCCAGATAAACATTCTGTGTTTTTATTCTGAACATATGCATTCCACATGGCTACTCGAGCAAACAAAATAATAAAATATGCACCTATTGCAAGAATGAAAACACAAATATGCAAATAATCACGTTCTTATTGCTGCAGTGCACCAAACTATGACTCGACAGAACACGGATGGTTTAATTTCAGGCCAATAACTCAAGGATTTTACCTTCTTCATTTCCTCCGTCGCCATGTTTCATGTTTCATGCTTTGAGACATTCTCGTTCCAATCTCCCAACGTACAGTCATCTCCAGGTCCCCGCTGTAAATCTCATCCACGTCCCCGGTAACCGGAGCACTTCTAATGATCAAAAGTCGTTTTTTGCCCCGCTAAATCCCCCCCCCCCCCCATATCCCCGCTATGGGGGGGGGATTTACATTGACTGGTGCATCACTGATTTGATATTCAGCCGCCATTTTGTCAACCGTACTTTACCGTAGTGCAGTGACGTAGGATTGTCGATATATGATAATTTTGACATGATTCACAATTATGAATAATCTCTAATCTTAGGTTCGCAATGGATTAGTGGACATGGAAATTGCATGACACTGTAAGGGACCAATCTGTTATATTATTATGTCCCCCCCCTGGGGGGGGGGGTAAAACTTCGGAATGTGCACTTTTTTTTGGAGGGGGGTAACTTTTTGATGTTGTTGGTGAAATAAGGGGGTAAATTTTTTATACTATTACAAACTTTTAAGTGCAGACTGTTCATTTGAATTTAGGAGAAAAGTGAAGAAAAGCATGCAATGGAATGTATTGTAGTGTAGCCTCCCAGGAATTCGTTTCTTTAAGAAATAATAAGGCACCACTTCTCACGCCTGTCTGGCGCTCTTCAAATACTCATCAAACACCATGACAATGAAGGAAATGCCTTTTCAGGTAGACTAGATTTCAAACTTTTCTGGGGGAGCATTCCCCCAGACCCCTCTAGAAGCTTGTGCATTTCAGCCACTCGTATCCCCGCACCATTCTGTGAAAACCTCATGCCTTGGGAGCAAAAAATGTTGGCAGGTATAGACAAATGTTGTAATCTTTACCGACTGGATGATGGTACAGAAATGGAGGAAGATACAATTTTAGATTTGGGGGACACATCGATTTGGGGCGAGAAGTCATCTTCTTTATCTCTCAGGAAGGCGAGAGATGGATGTAAGTTAACTTTCTTAGACATCAAGTAGCTGGGTCAACAGATCAGTTTCTAAAACCTGTAACATGAGTCATGTTATAATAAACAACATTTGTTTTAACACTAGACTCTCATGCATGCTGAGAAGGGGAAGGGGGGGGGGGTAATTTTTTAATAATTCAAATTGCAGGGGGTGGAAATTTCAACCTTCAGATTATTTAGAAATATATTCCTTCCCCTAAAATATATTAAAAATATAAATCTTCACTGCAAATGGTTTGAAACCAGGATTGTGAACAGTAGGTTGGTTGTGATCATCTGGGTTTGAGTAGTCTCCAGAAGGACTGTTGTTGGTGACTGACGTTTCAACTGGAAAGCTGGTACACAAACTTAGAACAGAAATCAATCAACAGATGCCAACAAGTACCTGCCCTTACAAACGATTGATAGATGACATCAAACGCAACCGAACGAACAATAGACAAATCAACAGAACATCCACTGACCAATAACAAAACACAACCAAGACAACTTGACCAACCATAAGCCGACAAATACGGACCAGTCACTTCAACAACCAGAGACATAAATACCGCCATCTGACAAATACTTTCACTTGACTCTGAAGATGACCTCCACTCAGGGAGTCGAAACGTCAGTCACCACTGGAGACCACTCTAACCTGGATGATCACAACCAACCTACTACAAATCTTCATATTGGCCTAAAACATTCACAAATGACTCTTGACATTTTGATGAGAGATGTTTTCTCAAGAACTCAAGACTTTTGTGCCAGGAGTCCTCTTGGCCCACAGCATGAGCTTTTGGTTCTCCTCCATGCACCACAGTGACACCAAAAACTTTATGATATGATGTGTGGCAGAGAGGGGTATAGGGGGGTTCAATTAGGTGTCCTGCATTTGGATACCCTGTAACTGTACACAGCGATTCCTTCCCGTGCTCCTTCATTCGCTGCTGAATCCGCTCAACCTCGTAAGGAGCATCAACCACAAGGTCACCTGACCCATAAACCAAATAAACTGGGCAGTTTATCTGCTCAACTGGAATGACAACAGGCGAGTCTGCATCTGTGAAGAGACAATCCTTGATGCACACATCACCATTCTCTGTTTGCTTAATTTTGCTGGGATCAAAAGTCACAAACTCCAAAGGGTTTCCTCTGTGCAGTAAGGGAGACAAATACCGAGCGTGATCTGGCGAGACTGCAACCACAGCCTTTATGATGTCACCACGGTGTGCTGCTAAGGTCAAGGCAATCTCTGAACCCTTTGAAATGGCGAACAGTCCTATTCCATGCGGAAAAACATGAGGGTTTTGAAGAAGAATCCCAGCAGCTTCCTCAAAATACTCCAGTTCGACTTGATCCAGCATTTTTGGAAGATCTTCGTAAGCAAAGAATGCCAGGGATAGAACAGCAAAACCACGAGAAGCCAGCAATGCTGCTTTGAATTCATGCAGTCCACCAGCACTTCCCAGGAATTCCATGACACCTGATAGGAAATAATTAAAGCAACGATGATAATTTTTAATTGTAAAGTATTTAAAAAAAGATTTAAAAGCTGGACTTGAGGTGGGGGAGGGACTTGCACGTAAGAGTGGGGGTGGTACCTAACCCCACCGTGGGAGCTCTGGTTCACACAAACTTTCAAGTTCTCCCAAACTCCCCCTCATGTTTTTATCACACAATGTAAACATGGTGCATGTTTCATTTTTCTTAAATCACTTTATTTGTTCATATACCTGGAAAAGGTCCGTCTCCCGGTGGAAGAAACAGTGTTCCTCGAATCCTTCCCTCTCTCACTGGAATATTCTCTTCACTCCATCCTTCATGTGCCACTTCTCAAACGTTTCGCTTGATAACGGTTCACCAACGCTCTCGTTCTCTCTTCCAAGATGCAAATAACCGTCAAACACATCAACACTCACAACGTTCGGTTTGGTGACGTCTCTCTTCACAAGCCTGATTCCTCTCTTTTGTCCTGGTGACGGTTCCATGCTCCACAACAAACCCATCGGTTCAGTTCCAGTGTAAGAACCGCCAACAGAAGGCTGAGAAGAAACAGAAACTGTGCCGTGTTCATCAGCAATGTAGTGAGCGAATGACTCAAAGCTTTCACCTTTATCTCCTGTTAACTTCGCATGAAGAGTGAGGCGTTGTTTTGGAGCTAGTCCGACAACATCTAACTCGATCTTTTCGTCGATTAAGGATACAGCTGGTTTCACAAGTATCTTTGGCTTAGAACTTGCTGCTACTACACTCTTCGTGAAGGTGAAGGCTTGCTGTATGCTGTAAATCCTGGAAAGAGAGTTTAACCGAAGTCGACCTCCAACCAACATGGCGGCGAAAATTAGCGCTAACCCGCAGGGACTGGTCCGAGTCTGTCATATCTCCGTGGAAATGGAAACTGGGTCCCAGTCAGGCGAGAGCATTGCATTGTGGTCAATCGTTCAAGATGGCGGACGGACGAGGCAAGGTTGAGAGTTGAAGTAACACAGCTATCATGGTTAACTTGAGCTTCGTTCAGCTTGGAAAGAGGCAAAACCTGATTTATGGCATAAAGAGAGCTACGGTTCCAACAAAATTACGACCAAATCTGTTGCCGCAAAAGCAAGAGTCTGGGCGTAAGTTCACAACTTTCTGCATTTTAATGGTAACCCTTTCCCCCTGAGAGCTCAAAATACAAATTTCTCTCAACCATTCAAGAAGAACATGTATGAGTGAGGTAGTGAGAACTGATATTCAAATCAGTTGCAATCTAAAAAAGCTATCAGAAGCCAAGTACTCCATCCCTGTATATAATGTTTTGATGACAGACGGAAGGAGATAAAATTGAACTTGATCACTCTCAGGAGTGAAAGTTTAATTCAGCTCACCATGTTTGTGAAATTCGGTGTTTTCTATTACAGAGTCAGGCTGTACCGAGCAGATGTTTCACCTTCTCGCCTGCTGGAAACGAAATGCCTACGAAGATGCTAAATGTTCTGAAGAAATCGAGAGTTTCATGAAATGTGCTGCAAAACAGGTGATTACAAAATTGCAGTTTATTAGGACATTATGGCCGTCAGTCATCTTCAATTTGGTATCACCATCATCACCTTGTTAAAGTCATCACCATCCTTGTCATAATAAATCACCATCATCACCTTGTTAAAGTCATCACTATCCTTGTCATAATATATCACCATCATCACCATCAACAGTTGTCATCAATCACATTGTTTATCCCTTTCACTCCCAAACTCAAAATACAGATTCTCCTGAGTGATATAGTGAGAATTGGTATTTAAACCAACTTTTATCTGAACAAGTTATTAAAAGCCAAGTTCTCCTTTCTGTATGATGTATTTCTAGTGAAAAAACTGAAGGAGAAAATTTGTGTTGGTCACTCTCAATATCAATCATCATCCTCACCACTAGCATTAGGAAAATAACATTTTTACCACAACACACTAGTTTCTCGCTCTCTGATTGGTCGATTAACCATGGTAAATAAGAGTCCAGACAACGATGTGACGCCAGCTGACACCAGCGTGTCACGTTTTGCAACAAAATACAGCGAAATTTTCTTGTATATTTCTAAATAGTGTGGTAAAAAACAAATTTCCAGTGGTTTGCCGTGGTGTGGACTCTTATTTACCACGATTTACGCCATCACAAGGTCAAAATTTGTTGTGGACTCACTCGGCGAAGCGCCTCGTGAGTCCACAACATTTTGACCATGTGATGACGTAAATCGTGGTAAATAAGAGTCCACACCACGGCAAACCACTGGAAATTTATTAAATCTGCAAAAAAATAATGTACCAGTCTTGATGTTAGTTATCCATATCAAAACCCTCTAACAAGATTCTATATATATTTTTAGAAATTGGATGCCTCCAAACCAAAAAAAGCTTGGTCTAGAGATGAAGTGAACTCCACACTTAAACATTACACACAGCATCTGAAGAGGCCCAGGAGCTACTGAGATGACAAAACCAAGAAAGAACACCAGACAATTGGAAGAACACCAAACAGCACAATATGCTTGATGAAAACAGGACTCCAAGATGGACGAATTTTTGGGTGACCCTGACTGGATAGAAGTATAACTTTATGATGTTACACTGCTGATTGTTTTATTTTGAAGTAAAACCAAACACAAATAACTTTTGCTTCTGATTGGTTGAAAGTGTTTCTTACAGCCTCTGATCGGTGCTGTATGTGTTTTGGTTTTCCACAGTCATCCAAAAACCACTCTATTCATTCAACTAGAACACCCTGTAAGACGTACTATCATGTTTTTCCTAAACTGTAATACATTGCATAAATATGATTACAAATAAATTTTATTTCAAGTATATTATGTAAAAAAAAAGCAAGATCCATTATACACTTTCTTTTAAAAATTTCAGAACACTTTTTCATCACACCTCAGATTCACACATCATAATAATTCTCACTGCTGCTTCAAATTTAAGATGTTTAAAAATTTTTAAAAATAATTTGGCTTATCATAATCAGCCCCACCCCCACCCCCTGACTTATCATAATCTGTTCTCAGCCTTCATGCTATTTTGCAGACTCCATTTCTTTCAAGATTTTGTCAAGCACATTCAGCAAATGGTCTGCATCCTTGTAAGTAAAACACATTGGTGGCTTGATCTTTATGACATTGTCATGAATGCCATCATGACTGATTATTACCATCTCTTCTCTGGCCCTAGAAAAGAAATTTTTTTGGCACTGTTAGGTGGGAAAAAAGTTGTCTGTTAAGAGAGCATGAAATAAAGGCTGTACTGAAGCTGTCATTGTTATGCAATCTGGTGTCATGACTACAAACATCACATTTTTTCAGCATTTTTTTCTGCTGTCCTTGACCATTCTAATGGGTGAGACCAAACTAACCCAAAATGACACATATCACACAAAACTCAATTTTGAATACAGTGAGATAAATCATCACATCTCTTTTTTTCCATGGAGGTGTCTCTCAGTCTTTTCAGAATGTGAGCTGTGAGCACTCCTGGCTTTCACTTTTGTAAAATCTCTCACAGAGATGTCAACCCAGAAGCTTCATGCTGGGGGACTGGGTCCCACTTGGTTGAGAGGCGGAAGTTTCTGGGGGTGGGGGTGGGGTGGATCAATCAGCTGAACTTTAGCCAAAAGACTGAGTTAAAATAAACCATTATCTGTCATGAATAAAAAGTTCTGACCAGTTCTTTAAAATAGGAGACAAGCTGCAAATGCTGGAGGTTTTCATAAATTTGCAGGAGATGGCCATGCATGTGTACCTGTAAACAAGATGGTGTGCTTCACTGGTCGCAGGTTCCTTGGTTTGAAGGTCACGAACAAGTTCTACACCGATGAACAAACCCATTCCCCTGGAGTGAACAGAGTAATGAAAGTCATTGTGTATTTAGTGACCATGCCTAGAAAATCAAAAATGCAGATTACGGTAATGATTCTAACAACCACCTGAGTGCTTATTTAATTTTGGGACTCCAAGATAGGACACTAGTTTAGAGTTTAGAGACAGGATGCTTATTAAATTTTCAACATTTTAAACAGCATCATTGTGATATAACATTTTGACAATAAACTGTAAGAAAGATAAAATTTCAACAACAACAAACTGCAACTCGGTTGATAAACAAGTAGTCCACATAGTAATAAAAGTTCACTCGATATCAGCGAGTTCATTCTAGTATGGCTAGCAATTGAGACTGGTGGAGGTTTGCTCTAGCGATAAAGAAAGTTTTGCGCTTTAGGAGGAGGTGGGGGTGCTTATTAGAAACAGGGCTCTTATCAGAATCATTAAGGCACTTGGAGTTGATATTTAGTTTCTGCATTTCAAGTCTCCCCAATTCGCATGGCAGTGCTAAATACATTGAGACTTATAAATAAAGTGATTTATTTATTTATTTTATTTATTTGTGCCCAGACAATGAACACACTTTTCACTGAGCTACCAGCCATTGCAAAGATAACAATATATATAGATAATAAAATACAAAGATGCCAACCTCAAAAATATATTTCAGCTGAAACTGCCTCTGACCTACAAGGCAGAACTATGTAAATTCTTGAGCTCAGCTATTACTTTAGCCAAAAAGCTGAGTCAAAGGCACATTTCTTTTTATGTCTTGTACACTGCAGTCTACTCTGGGTGCCAGAGGTTTCTCGCTCTCGGAAGCTCCAAGCTTCGCAGCCGCATAGAACTGGGGGCGAGGGGCTTCTGAGAGCAGGACACCTCTGGCACCCAGGGTAACTGCAGTCTTAAGATAAGTTATCTAAGAGAAAAAAGCTCTAACTGCAATCCTAGACAAAGTTTTGTGGGGCCCCTATCTCAAGTGGCTCACAGATGCAATGCTTATAAACAACACTATCATTACCTGACATTGCCAATCAGCTTGTGCTTTGCTTTTAGCTCCTCCAGCTTTGTAACCAGGTACTCTCCAAGTTCTAGTGCATGCTTTTGCAGATTCTCGTTCTCAATGACGTCCAAAACAGCGTTTCCAACAGCACAGGACACTGGGTTACCACCATACTGAAAATTAAACAAGAATGCTGAAGAACTCTAAGACTCTTATGCATGAGTGAAAGAAATTTGCATACTTAGAGAATGACAAAAACTCTGGCCTTTCCTACCTTGCTTTCATGCTGTTACAATAAATTGTAACACATGAAAGTGAGGTCAGAAAGGCCAGGAATTTTTCCACTCCACAAGTGGAAAAAGATGACCATCAAATGAAAGTACTGTATCTATACATGCACAGTAATACAATTTTTTAGTGGTCTTGAGAAATTCAAGTGGGCCTTAGCATGAAAATCTGTGGAGTTACAGCTGTTTCAATGTGTAGAGATTTGAATAGAGAAAGACAACCTGGACTTTCAGGCTTTGTTTCATTTATTTGCTACGACACACCATACTGACGAACTTGCATAAATATACTATTTAAAACATGGCCTTTCTCATGGTTGTGTTGCCTAGTTTTCCTTTGAAAGTTTTGTCATCGTGTTTTTTCCTTCTACAGTAAACGTAAGTAAATTTAGTACACGAGGCCGAGTGAGTCCACAACAAATTTTGACCTTCTGATGGCGTAAATTGTGGTAAATGAGAGTCCACACCATGGCAAACCAGTGGAAATTTGTTTTTTACCACACTATTTAGAAATATACAGAAAATTTCGCTGTATTTTGTTGCAAAACGTGACACGCTGGCGTCACATCGTTGTCTGGACTCTTCTTTACCATGGTTAATCAACCAATCAGAGAGTGAGAAACTAGTGTGTTGTGGTAAAAAAGTAAGTTTAGTACATGCTGCCACTATGAAAGTTGTCTATGCACATGTTTGTCTGTTCTATCTTTTGTAAATTTCTTTATTGTTACCCATAGTCCTTTCCTTCAGCAAGCAGTACAAACAAACAAACAAACATCAGTGTCAACATACTGTGTTGAAATAGGACATGCCAGTGGCCGCAAAAGACTCCGCCAGTTCTGGAGTAGTAACAACAACAGCCAGAGGATGCCCATTGCCAATCGGTTTGCCTAGTGTTACTATGTCAGGCACGACGCCTGAGGAGAGGTTGAAATCACATTGCACTCTGCTAATAGTTCAAGGGTACAGTATGATAGAGAGTATAGAAGCGATGGAAGTGAAGAGCGGTTAGCATGGTCACCTTTCACGCTGAGGGCGCGAGTTCAAACCCCACTCAAGGCAATGAAAAATATTGAGGTGTAAAAACCTGGCTCTCTACTCGTGGCTTGGATGACCACGTAAAATGGCCCGTCCCGTCTCTAAAATAAGAACTACAGGAATGTAAAAGAACTGCTAAGGACACAACCAAATCTCTGGCAGTCACTATCCTCAGTGCTAGTAAGGGCCTGCAGTAAATGGCTCACTGCTGTTGTGGATACCCTGCCACATGAAATGGCGAAGCTGATAAAAATAAAACTAAAATTACAAGTCCAAAGGGGCAAAAATTAAACCATGGATGTCTCACAAGAGGCGCTCAGGGATGAAAAGTCCAACCACATTTTTTATGCAACCCTTAAATAATAAATAATACAGTACCTTGTGATTCAAAACCCCAGAAGTACTTTCCAACTCTGCCAAATCCGACTTGGACTTCATCAGCAATACAAACACCCCCAGCCTCGCGTATGTATCTGCCGTATAGAAAAAGGTTACATGCGCTCATAATACAAAGAATTTGGAAGAAAAACATGAATGAGAAAGTGACATTTTGACCCATTTTCATCAGTCTCCTTATGACAGTACTCACTATAAAACAGTTGCCCACTACGCCCGAAGGCAACCAAAAAATTTGGTCGGTTAATTCAGGGACCAACCAGAAATTATGCAACATCCAGTATTGCTTAAAGTCAATCTACGGCTTCAAGGAAAACCAACCTAAAACCTTTATAATGTCAATCACTGTTTTGAGATAATTTTTATCCTGACCATAGAATGTAAGAGACACTTCAAGTTGATCACTTTCATGAGTAAAAGGGTTCATTAATCCCTATGCATACCAGCCCCAAGTTTTCAGGCAGGAGATTCAGGTCAGGACATGTTACTCAGGTGAGAGGAAAGGGGGAGGACTTTTTGGATTGAGGGTAAATGATCAGCTGAAATTTAGGGCTGTGATCAACTTCTGGCAAAAAAAATTTGAGTTTGATATGTCACCCTTTTAGGTCCTAGATCAATATTATAGAAATAATTAGGTTTGACACAAATTTTCAGGAAATTGATGTGGGTTTAGAGCCCTAGAACAGACTGTAAATTGTACATCACTTACTTGAATGCATCCCGTAGGTAGTGAGGAGGATAAATGATTTGTCCTCCACATCCTTGTAATGACTCAGCCAAAAATGCTGCAATCTAAAATAACAAAAACATGTCTTGATTAACTCTTTTTATAATCACAAAGAGTGACCAGAGGCAATTTTCTCCTTTCAATACATACATGTAGTCAGCTGTATGTAAGTTCAGTATGGAGAAAATAATAGGTGATATCTTGCTTGGGTTAAGAGTGATCCTTTAATATATAGTGAGCTGTATGTATGTTCAGTAGGGAGAAAATGGCAAATGATTTTCACAAATAATACAGAAATTTGAAGTTGATCATTTTTACCTTGTGTCCATCTTTTGTTGCACTCTCAACAGTTTCCTTCACTTCTAAAGCATACTTTTCACCCAAGGCAGGAGTCGAACTTCCCTGGTATTTGCCGTGATAAGGGTCAGGGCAGGGGACAGCGTGAACAAAGTCTTTCTTTCCTTCTCCCCCTGGGGCATTGTACTTGTAAGGGCTGACATCTATCAGCAATGTGGTGTGACCATGGTATGCCCTAAAAAAATGGTAGCGAAAAAGTTATCTTGTGAAGCAGTAAGTTACAGCGTATACAACATTATTGGTGTGTGCAGCTCACCTGTCTAGGATCACAATGTCCTTTGCTTTTGTGTGAGTCCTGGCTATTCTCAAAGCCAAATCATTTGCTTCTGACCTGACCATGTAAAACAGAAGAATGTTGTTATACCATATTTACAGCTGCAAGTGAATGAAAACTGGTAATACAGTTGGGGACAAAAAGAATAATATTGGTAAGAGCATAGAGTTTTGAAACATCAGATTTGTTTACAGGTTAACTCCAATATTTATTCACTTACAGTGATTTCAAAAAAATTCAAAAGAGTTGGAGATCATTATTTGGCCACCAACTTGATTGGGTCGACTTCAGTCAACCAAAAGCGAATTCAAATTTCTACAGTCAAACTTACCCTGTACACACAAAGTAGCAGACACTCAGAGAAGGCGGCAGTTTGGCAACAAGCCTCTTTGCATATGTAACCATGTTGTCGTACAGGAACCGGCAGTTTGTGTTCAGGACAGCCATCTGGTCTTGGGCTGCCTTGACAACATGAGGATGGCAATGTCCAACTGACAAATTCAAAACAAGAATGATCTAAAACCCATTTCACCAGTTGTAATTTTAACCACTGGGTAGAAAATTATATGTATTATTCTTCACTAAGAGCGCGTTTGATTGGGGCCATTCCAGAATAGGAATAACAATGTTGATCAGTAGAATTCTTTGGTTTGGAGCTGACTTGGTTAGAAATGCATCGGCCGGCCGTTCGAAATGCCAGTATGAAGGTTTTCAAAACAATTTTGAACAAAAGTCCTCCCACAACAAGCAACACTTTTGGGTCATTTTAGCTATTCCTATTCCGGAATAGACTAAATCGAATGCACCCTAAGACAAGTGTGATAAACTTTAATTCCTGAGCATGGAGGTCACTCGATCTTCTCAGAAGATGCTGTCCTTTTCATATTATGTTTTCACGTAACCTGTCTGAAATTTGGGAGGAAGTCTGCTTCCCCATAAAGCACAAAATGAATTCTTCTTGCTCGCATGGTGTCAACTTTTGTAAGCCCCGGGCACCCTAAACATTAATATAGCAAAATCTGAAATCAAAGGAACACAAAACCAAAAAATTCCATGAGATACAGTTTTGTAGCCTTCATTTGAATGCCTGAATCTGCCAAAATGTGACATTTTTCAAAGCGCAAGCAATATTTCATGTCCAAACATAAATATTGCCTAATAATTAAGTGTTATTATTTTTAGTACTTTGGTTTTACAAAAGTCAACCAAAAGCGTTATTTTAACAAGAAACCGATACAGTATAAAAACATTGCCTTATCATATTTATCATATATTTACCATGAGTTACATTATTAATGCAGTCCAAATACTGCCGTCCTTCGTCGTCATACAGGTATTGCCCCTTGCCATACTCAGTCTTGATTGGGTTCTTTTTATAATGTACTTTGCAGGATTTCCTGCAACATAAACTACATTCAGCCAAAACTAATATTGTTTGATAAACTTAATAGTTGGTTTACATTTTGGATGTGCTGATTAACCTTTCTCCTTGTGATTGAAACTATTTTTGGACATATATGCAGTATATATATAGTAATGTAGAGATCTACCGACAGGTTTTTTTTTATTATAAATTAATCTATGAAATCAAAATTGTACCTACCCTTCTCCCCAGGAAATAAAAGGTACAATAGCCATTCCCATTGCTAGGTATATCAATGAACAGAATTCCTTACTAAGTTCTGTTTCAATCACAGGATTTCAACACGCATGAGACAATCAGAAAGGGCTTTGTTCACATGACCCCGGGTCAGATCATTAACCCTGGTCAACCCATCTTCAGTCAACCTTCTGTAAGCATTTACATGAAAAAAGATTCTTCGTGTAAATCCTGGGGCTGACCCAGAAGGGCGACTTGACCCCAGAGGACCACCCGTAAACATCAAGGGTTTGCTGATATCAAGCATCAGCCTTTATTTTCAAAAACTATTTCATCTTTGACTGTGTGGATGGGATGTTTAGGCAATTGGCTACGCGGTACGCAGTGAAGCTGTGCTAGGCAGTGATGCATACAAATTTATTCTATTTCTTTGAATAATACTGCGTCCACTAAACAACTATTGTTCCGCTGTATTTCATTTCATTTTATTTTCATTTCCGCGTACCACCACGTAGCCAGCCTTCAGAGCAAATATAGAATACCCGTCCACTCATATCCAGTAACTATTTCAATGTGGCAGGGTATTTTGCAGTTGAAACCTGATTTCATTTCTTTTCTGATACTGGTGTCGATGATGTAATGCGAATAAAAAATATTGTTTATCTTCTCGGGGACATAACACTTTATAGTTGAGTAAAAACATTTACAGCCATACTAGCGCACATTCCCAGACCTACCCAGACTTAAGCAGGGTAGGTTTCAAGACAACCAAACACAGAATGACAAACCAATCTTAAGGAATCTATGTCACGAACAAAAAAAAAGAACACTTCGCGACCTTGAATCGATCAGATCAGAAAAGCATTATACAGACTTAACCACGGACCCTCGACCCGCTACAAACAGCCTTACCCAATGTGTGCTTTCCTTATCTTCATAATATCATCTTTAGAGAGGTTTGTGCCGTTGAGTCCCGACGAAGTAGTTTCCTCGCGATCCGCATTGAGTTCTTCGTTGCGCGATCCCATTTTTCCGTTCGTATGATGACCGCTCGACTCGGTGGCATTCCTGATAGCATTGTGTGCATTCTCTGTGGCTTCCACGTCGAGTTTGGCTTTCTTTGCTACACTCATTTCGATAAAAAAAAAAAAAAGCAGCGCTCAACCGTATAACACGATGGCAATCGCCGGTAAAACAATTTCAAGTCACATGAGTGTGACGTCACAGTGTTGCCCGCCGTTTCCGATTTCAGTTTTTCCTTGTTTTGTTTTGTTTTGTTTTTGCTCGCGGGGGCCTGGGGCCCAAGCGAGCTTAAAAATGGACATTTTTATTTTTATTTATTTTTTCACAAGTCGGTAAAAATAAATAACTTGAAAAAAAACTAGACTGCGAGCAGACCCTCCTTTTCCCTAAAAAATCGTAACGGAAAGTAAGGCAAGACAGAGGGCCCCAGTTTCCGCGCGCCATACTCTTTTGCGTTGTGACTGGGCTAGCCGCAGGGTGACCTAAAAATCACTGTGTAGACATGCTGATTCTTGACATACTTGACTTGATGTAATTGACATACTGTGCAATTGTACAATGAAGTATGGGCTTGAATGATAAAATTGTGAATTATATGAAGATCTAGCATGAAATCAAGGCATAGTTTGAACCTCCTTTATTTGAAAAGCGTGAAGTGTTGTTCGATGATTTGCTCTTATTTCTCGCGCCCGTCTGTATGAAATATAAAAAAATGCATATGGACAGCTTCGTTATAGTCCCAGGAAGGTCTCCTGAAAGTTTCACGTGATTTTGAAATTAGGCCAAAAATTATTATTTTCTGAAAAAAGGGCAAAGGCTATAGATTATGCTTTTTTCTCAAAAAATGGCCTATTTTGATTCAAAACTCCTGAAATCTTCCCGGGACTATAAACCGAGACTCTTTGCAAAACATTTGTCCTGCTAGCTAGTCTTCAGCAGAAAACAACACCTAGTTTGTCAGGCTGAGGTAGAGTACTGATGAATTTTACTGTTTGCGGCCGCGATTAAATGTCCTGTTTATTAATGTCAATACATTGCGAGAGCACCCAACCAAGATATTTCTCAAAATACGTTAGTTTGCGCAAATGTATGGTTATTTGTCCAAAATATAGTTTATTTTCTGCTTTCTTTTTTACGTTGCTGGCAAACACAGAGGTGAGTTCCACACTCCCAGGAAGGCAATTCAGAATATCCGTTTCCCAGCAGAGCGGTCCCGGAAAATCTCCCAGCCAGCAGCTTGATGGTGTACCACTTTGTCAGAAAATGTCAGCATTTCGAACAAAAATGTAGCCTCGATTGCACGGTGTTGCTTGTTCCCATGCCTCCAGCGATACTGAAAACGGCTATCTCTCTCCCAGCAGTCCGATTTATTACCTTTTTCCCTAGCCAGCAAAAAAGCAGATAGATCTCATGCCAGCCAGGACAGGTTGCAGTGCGGAACACATATTTTGTGGAACAGCTCCGATGGGTGCTCCTCACATTGGAATCTCTTTGAACCAAGCCGCACGTAAGCGTAGCCTCCTACGCTCTGAGCTGGTCACACAAAGCACAGGAGGTTAGCGTTTTGGCGGGTGGATTGCATGGTTCTCCTGTGAACCCGAAATAACTAGAGGGTTATTTTCATTCCCATTCTCAAAGGTTTTGATTTTCCTTCACCGCTGTATAACAACGCCAAATAACTTTTTAAAAAACTGGCAATCTAGAAAGGTATAGGGGCGTGTCTAAACAGAATGCGCTGATTGGATAGTCGGTATTCGTCAAAGATTTCGGGATCCTTAAAGATTTTTACATTCCTGTTCATCCATTCAGAGTTGTTGCCGATGGATAACATGACTTCGAAACAGTTTCAAGCAGTTTCAGTGATTGTAAGCAGTGCCTCTTTATGCCATCGCGAATCAAGCTTTGGCCCTTCAACACCAAACGGAAGGTTTTCAGATTTCAGTCACCCTGGGAAAAACCAAAAAAGTAAGCCATTTTGTTGTTGTTATCGATGCCTTTTCACGCCCTTGATACAGGCGTTTGTCATTCTTTATTCTATATTTGGCAGTTTTACGTCTTGTCCCGTTCCCTTTTCGACTCAGGTAACGTCAATTCGTGAATATCACCGAACCATTATCAATGTAAGCCATGACATCAAACTAATTGTTACAGAAAAAAGTGTCCTCATTTTTTCTATAGCCTACTACGATTTTAGTAATCAGTGACGACTTTCTTTTTCGCAAAAAGAAATTGGACGAGAAGACTTGTATCATTGTACGCAGTATCATTTTTGTTCCTGTCAGGAATTGTTCGGTATTCGTTCTGGTAAATATTTTTTTCTTACAGTAACGTCGACGCGGCTTTGCTTGGTTTGACGTCGCCTGAAAAACGTGAGTTTTGCTTTGTGATTTCCGTGCTTTCATGTTAACGTGCAGCGGAATTTTTGGATGTATTCAAAGCTCAAGTTTGTATTCTTTGGTTTTGGAGCGGTATTAACGGATATTGCGGAATTTTTCGGCTTCGTCGATGTCTTGAAGATTAAATCTTTCATATGAATCATAACGAAATCCTGGGTTCTTGGAGTGGTAGCTTTCTCACAACACCAAAAATTCTTCATCTAAAATCATCTTACTATCATGCGATAGTAGCAGCATTTCCCTTATTTCGCGGAAAGACATTTTGAAACGAGTTTTAGTGCCGAAGACGTTGTCGTCGCGCGGCTTGCTTAAACCTTCGTAATTAGGCGGGAATGCAACGTCCCCTACCCAGGCCCCTCTCGGTTGCTGACGCCGCCGTCGGCTCTAAAACGTCGGTGCTTAAGTTCCCTAGTTATGCAACAACAGCTACGTCCTAATTAGTTCGAATAAAGGGCGTGTTCGCGTCTAATTGGTGGCTAATTATTTCACGGCCGCGTCCAGCTTTCACACGCTAAGTCGATCCAAGTTTGCCCTGGGTACAAGAGGTTTCTCGCTCTCAGAAGCTCTAAGCTGCGTGGCCGCCTAGCTTCCGAGAGCGAGAAACCTCTGGCATCCAGGGTAATCCAAGTTAGAAGTATGTAACTATTTGTCCACGCCCACGCAGTTTTTCATTGGTGGTTCAATAACTAGTTTGTTTCTCATTGGCCAAGACGTTGATGTGCAATTAAGCAATTTACTTTGAGCCGAGCCGATTCGTTTACACTCTGCGACAGCGTAAAGCAATTTTGTGCGACACAAAACGCTTGTACATTCATCAACTAAACGCGCTGATTGGATAGTCGGTATTTTACAAAGACTGTCGTCGATCCTAGTGATCTTGACCGAACCGTCTTGTTTATTTGAGGGTATCGCTTGCACGCCTTCGCTTACTGCAGCCGAATAATGCCATGTACATATGCCAATCTCTAATCCATTCAAAAATAATTCGGTTCTGTCTTATTTTACCCGTCATGTTGTGCGCCATATTTCATTTTTAGCGACGTCAGCGAATAGCAGAACGCAGCGATATATTTCAGGATTCGTTGTCAGTTTCAATATCATATATATCAAAGTTAGAACAGAAAATACCCGCTAATCCAAACGCAACACGGTTTAGACTGCTGATAGCGGCACTAAAACCAGCTTGTTCATTTTTCTTGCTATAGATGACACTCAACCCCAAAGGAGACCGCTGCCCTTAAACGTCTACCCGAGCCTGCCCCTTACGTTTGCTGAGCAGCCCTGGCCCGTAGCTACGAATACGTCGGAAAAAAAAAATCAAGACGAAGATGCGAATGATAAGGCGACTAAGATGCCGCATAATGACAGCCATATCACAGTATGTTTATATGTTTATATATATATATATGCTTATATATATATATATATATATATATATATATATACAGTCAATCCCGAAAAGGTTGTCCAGTCTAAATATATAATTAAATATACAAATATATCTGTCACGTGACCACCTAAAACTAAGGTTTTTTAAACTGGAAACACTCCAAAGGCTCTTGGTTTTACCATTCTAATGACTAACACCCATAAAATTATATAAACATGCTGACTTACTGTATTTCTTATTTCTTGATAGATATAATTGCCTAAATATATATTTCAACTGGTTTTCGGGAATGACTGTATATATATATAAATATTCACTGCATTCAGGGTTTTCCATTTAACAAATCCCGTATTAGTTACGGATAAAAAAAATTGTTGCACGATAAAGTACAGTAGACTAGTGGTTTTGGGCTTGCATATGTACTTGAAATAAAAACCTCTCAAATTAAAGTCAGAGAAGTAATTGATGGAAACTGCTGAAAAACGATGTTTTCTTTTTCACTAGGGCTGCATCAGAATTAGCAACGTTTTCCAGGGAAAGCAACGCCCAAGCAGTTGCACCTCGCTGGAAAACTGGGTCCAGTCATGTGACGGGAAAGAAGACGGCGCGTTTAAGAGTGGTTACGTTCAAAATCTTTGGAAAAAGACCAGTTACTCGGACTTGATCACTATGGCGATCTTGTCAAGCCCGGACAAGCGTTTGAAACTGAACGACATTTACAAGTGGTTTGACAAGAACCTTCCGTGCTTTCGGAACAAAGCGGCAAGTGGTTGGAAGGTGAGGATGAAAGTTAGGCAATCACAAAGCGAGAAACTAACCTTTCATTGTAAAATAATAAGCGGCTTAACTCTATTGTAACAGAACACGGTACGACATACCCTCTCCATCAGGACGAAATTCATGCGTTTGCCCGCGTGCCAGAAGCCTGGGCACTGCCAAACATACAACGGATATTGGGCCATCAACCCAGCTGCCATGCGCAAAGACCCCAGATGGCCAGGTGACATCACTAGACGAAAAAGTGCAGTGAAAAACAGTAGCGCAACACAATCTGGGTCTTTCCAAAAAAGACTCCCTAACCACCGTCCTTTGCGTGCCGAAATCCTTGATGGCCCTATTTAGGCGCGCCGAAAGGTGAAATATGAACTAGCAATCCCATTTGATCCACTTAGTTGACTAAGAGACTGGTTATTGTCTCATCTTTCGTGTTGGGAACCACATTCAACTTTTCTTTTGTTCCTTTACACATTTCTAGATGTAAACAAAAACATTGACTTGGCTGCGGGCATGAGTTGTGCACTAGGGTTCGAAAATAATGAGTTATTTTTACACTGAACTTTCAGCTGGCCGTATATGTAATTTTTTGAGTTTAAGAGCTTAGCGACCGAACCTCTTTGCTCATGGTGCTGGCGTCACGGCTTGAGACTGGGCCCGAATTACAGTAGCCTCGCTTCTAAGTTCTATATTTTTTGCATGATTGATTCGACGAGGGAAAAATATTGTTTTTACTCGACATATTATTTAGTATTTCTGTAGTTTTAGTTTGGTGTTGCGAATGTACACGCAATACACAAAAGCAAAACAAATTGCACACAAGGAAGTGATGGCGTTTCCTCGCAATGCTGATTGGTGTCTTCAAAGTAAAAGCAGTTGCAAATTACTGGCTTCTGATTGGTTGTAAGCGTTTTTTTTTACGGCTTTTGTGATTGGCGCCGTAATTACTTTGGTTTCGGTTTTTGGAAAGGCAATAAAAAGCCGCTCAAAAGAAACTCAAAGTTGTAGAAAAAAATTACAGGAAAATCCTTTGCAGATAGATTGTCTTGCTATTCAGCAGCTTTTCCCATACAAATCCTTTTAATATTTCTCAAGTTTAAAAGGCGGCCAAATTTGACGTTTTGGTATGGACCAATATATGGCGTGTCTACATACTTTTATGTCCTCTCCATTTTCTGGCACTCAAAAAACCTGAGGTGACGAATTTTCAGTCACTTGGTTGCTTTGCGACCCCTGGCTTCAAAAAGGCTAGCCTACAAATACGGCCGCCTCACGTCGGGAATTGCAGGTTACAGCAAAAGGTCTGCTGGAGGTCTTTATTATACACAAACTTGTATTGAAGTATTAACTTCGTAGTGTACACTACTAAAAACCGTTGCGGCGGCAATTTTCGCATTTGATCTATTGAACCCCTACAGTGATCGCACGTAAACTAAACTATACACCAACTCACTGAAAGCTTTTATTTGAATAGCCATTTCATTTGATGGTTTAGGTGTTAGACGTTTTCAAGATTTATCAAATTCGCGTTTGATAACAACGCGTTTTGTTAGACGTTTTCAAGGCTGTCAAATTTGCGTTTGGCAGCAACGCGTTTTGTTAGACGTTTTCAAGGCTGTCAAATTCGCGTTTGGCAACGACGCGTTTAATGCTGAATATTTTGTGCGCAAAATTATGAACACAGGTTCAGAGACATGACGTAATACTGCACGAAATGTACTGACGCTCTTTAATTTAAATAGTATCATCATTTCAGACGGCATTTAAGGCTCATGAATAGGATTTTCTTCGTTCAAAATTTAAGTCACCTCTCCTTGTGGTCTTTATGAAGTGTCTTGTCTCAGAGTACCCGAGTCCTTTGAGGGGTTGCTCTATAATTGTACAGTCTTGCCCGATTCACTGTCTGTATCACATTCATAATCTTCATGTAGCTTGAAAATAAACGGGTACAGCTTGAGCGGACCCGAGGTGACGCTTGAAGTCTCTCTGTCGTATTTCTGTAACAATGCCCATATATTTTCTGTGGAAAATTCCGAAAAGGGTCCGGCTGTTAAAAACTTATGAATAGGCTGACTCAAATGAGAATCTTGTTACGTTCAGTTGTTTGTTCAACTTACCAACAGTTAAACCCTTTTCGGTTATAAATGAGTGAACACTGAGCAAGTCCTTTGCAAGTTCCTGAAACGCAATGTAAAACAAATCAAAGAGGGGAACTGCTTACAACGATGTGACGTCACAGTCGCATCACTGCGGCCGCCCTTTTCCCGTCAATTCTCGGTGCTTGCGAGACACAAGGCGGTAAAACTGCACAGTGGTTCAGATATAGTTATTTACATGATCGCAGAGTCGATAAAATGAACACTTACAGCATCACCGAACGTGAAGTAAACCAAATCTCGTGCAGAGGCAGCAGCAGCCATCATTTGAACCAAACCTGAAAACGAAAATCACGTTTCACTTTCACGACATCTGTCTGCTTCTCTCAATAGCGTCACCAGTTTGTTGATGTTTGTTATTGTGTTATTCGTGCTGGTAGAAGCATTAAGAACTGGCTGCACGAGAGTGAGTTAGTTAATGTGAGTGAGTGAGTATGTGAGTTTGTGAGTGAGTGAGCGAGTATGTGAGTTTGTGAGTGAGTATGTGAGTTTGTGAGTGTGTGGGTGAATTGTGTCGGTGTGAGTGTGTGGTCCAACAGATTCTTTTATTAGAGGAGAACTGTATGCAAAAAGTATCAATTTTTAAATGAATCTTCAAAGTATGAATGATCGATTTCCCAAGTTATTATTTTCACGTTGCGCTTTCCGATTTTTATATAAAATCGTTTTCTGTTCAATTTGAGGTGCCAACACCGCGACGCATTTTCGGGTGTACATCTAACTTGAAAAAGGTAAATGTAGCTTAGAATAACAAAAATAACTGGTCGAACTGGGCAACATATCAACACATAGTTTTAATAGAATAAGATAGGCAACAACAACACAAGGCCAGGTATACTAATAAATATAAGCACTTACAAAAGTAAGATTATCTTAATCAAAATCAAGATTAAAATAGAATAATAATGAAATAATTGCATGTGAACGTGTGTGTTTCCCGTCATTACCTTTGACTCTTGGGTCCCCTCCGAAAGCACCACAGCCCCAGTTACCTACAAAAAGATATTTTACCACAACACACTAGTTTCTCGCTCTCTGATTGGTCGATTTAGCGTGGTAAATAAGAGTCCAGACAACGATGCTGACGCCAGCTGACGCCAGTATGTCATGTTTTGCAGCAAAATACAACGAAAGTTTCCTGTATATTTCTAAATGTTGTGGTAAAAAACAAATTTCCACTGGTTTGCCGTGGTGTGGACTCTTAATTACCACGATTTACGTCATCACATGGTCAAAATTAGCTGCGGACTCACTCGGCGAAGCGCCACAAAATTTTGACCATGTGATGACGTAAATCGTGGTAAATAAGAGTCCACACCACGGCAAACCAGTGGAAATTTATTAATCACCCGATTTCAACTGCAAACACAGAATAGTTGTCTAAAAATCCGAAAGAACTCAATGCGCTCGTTTCACGAACCTGTTGCGACAGCAGGAAGGTTGCAGGCTTCTTCTCCGTTCAGAGAACAGAACCCACAGTAGGCCTGGAAATAACAATAAGGGACAATAATACCCCATCCTGACTGGCTACATATTACTTGAGGGCAAAATTACTCGATGCTGATTGACTAAATCTTACTTGACGGCAAGATTATTCCGACATGATTGGCTAAAAAGTAGTTGAAAATTAGTTTACAGACAAAGGAAACGTCGGCATAAGCAAAAGACGTGCGATTATAAATGCTGACAAATTGCAATTGTTTTGGAAATA